>OX459029.1:106054575-106471747 GCA_949775025.1 Tricholauxania praeusta
GATAATACAGGCCATTTTTTGATCTTTGCAATGCTCGTTTCTCCAAACTTGGAAAAATCAGAAATTTTGAAGCAGAAGTTGCCTGGAAAAAAAGTGTTTTTCTTAAAAATCGCAAAAAATCGCAACACAAAACATGATGAAACAGACTTATCTTATCTCAAGTTATTATTTTTTTTGGTTTTAGGATGGGCAAACTTGGGCAATATTTTGCAAGCCAACACAAACTTAAGAATTAAAAAATCACAATAATTTTATAGGTTGCATTAAACAATTGAAATTTTCACTACACCAGGTCTTTTTTTTTTAAATGTATACATATACATTTAAGTACTTACCATCACCTTCATTTTCCATATTTTAGTTTTTTTTTAACTTTTTATTTTGAGCAAAAACACTATATAAATAACCTGAAAAAAAACGTACACGTAATTGTATTCAGAATTTTACTTAGAAAGCAAGACTTTAATGGTTTGCTGTTAAACTTTTAATTAGTATTAACAAAAACAAAGTGCATTTTTGTATGGTTTGAAGTATTTTCTATTAGACTACAACAACAAAAAAACAAAAATGGAGTATGAAAATAATAGGTTTTGGCCAACAAAAGCAGTCAGCGACCCCATAGTGCACCGCAAAGACGTGGAAAAAAAACAATCAATAGCCGCGTTTTATTCGCCAAGTCGTTATCTATGTGCGAATAAAACGACAAGTTGCCTGAGAGTTGACTGGGTAGCACTGGTAGCACAAAAGTTTGAAATTTCTGGTCAAAAAGCTGATATCTGACGTTAATTTGTGTTGTATGTTTTTGCTGTCTAAAAAAAATTGAATTGAATTAAAAATAAAAATAAAAGAAAAATGAAATAAGTGATGCACGACGAAATTTGGTAAATTCCTGGGCTATCATGTCTTCCAGTACATGCGCATATGCATTTCGCTTTTTTCTTACATGTATCAATTCGGCCTTGCGCGCCAAATAGCCAAATAGTTTTGTTTTTGCTTATGCCTTTTCGCCTCCAGACATTTCAAAAATATTCAATTCAAAAATTTGTTTTTTTTCGTAAATGTCAAAATTTTTTTAATTTCAAATTTCATAATTGACAGAGTACAAAATCACAATAGACAAAATACAAATCGGCTGGGGCACTGACATTTAAGAAACTTGCTTGAATACTTAGCAACTATAATTTTAGTTGCTAAGTCTACGACTTTGTTTTTGTTTTCCCATACATTTATAGTTGCTAGCTTAAGATAGCTAGCAGCAGATGGCGAATAAAACGCAGCTAATGATAAAAAATTTTTCCCCAAGACACAATAATTTTTTTTCATTTCCCCCTGTAGAAAGGTTTCTGCAACGTTTCAGAAAAGTTTCAAATGAAAGCAAAAAGCGGACATTGAAACGTTGCAGAAAGCTTTCTGAAGTGAAAATGAAACCTTTCAGAAACGTTTCTGAAAGCTGTAAGGTTTCAAAAACGTTTCATGCCGAGTGGGCTTATGTATTTCCCATAAAACGCGCATCAAATCAAACATAGCGGTTGACCAAAAAAATTTTCTGGGAAAAAATAAGGTTTTTCCCATTCCACGTTAAATATTTTTCGCAGTCCACTAAATAAAATGCGCAGTGCGAACCTACTCATTCACAGTTTCAATTGAAACTGAAGTGTTGAATTCGTTAAGCAAGAGTGAATGCTTATGCTCTTCGCTTGGCCGCGGCCAGATGGGCTGCCGGTCACTGGACTAGATACATACATATGTATTGTAAAGACATAAATCCTGCATGATTTATGCCATACATATTTTTTTATTATTATATTATTTGAAGTTGGAATTATTATGTTTTCATATGAATTATTATTACATAGATTATAAATAAAATATAACGTAAGATAAAAATAGTTATAAGTACTTAGATTAAGGCAAAATTGGAACAAAGTGGCACCACTAAACCAACAGAGCGACAACTGGTGGCAATCAACCGCAGATCTGCAGGGCAGCCAACTGTGCAAATGCAAACATCGCATGACACGCAAAACCACATGGTGATGGATAAAGAAGAAGCAGGCATAGCAACAGGTCACTATAAATACGAGTGCAGACAAGAAATCGTTCTCTTTGCGGTAGTTGACGTCGACAAGTACACATCGATCCTTTTGGCAGTGAACATCAACGGGTACATATCTTTGCGGCAGTGAACATCAACGTTACACAACTATTCTTTTGGCAGTGAATAACAACGAGGATATATCTTTTGTTTGCGACAGTGGACAGCGACGAGTGCACATCGGTAAGAACTTTCATGAACCATTCCCTAATCCTTAATAATTCCTAACCTTGCATAGTTTTCTGTTATTTCGTCATACCTTTCGGAGTTTTAACTTCTGGTGACGAAATAGAGAAGACTCATAGATTTTTCTAGTGCGTCACGACGTAACAGAATAATCTTCCCAACTTTCCTAATCCTTAATAGTTTACTTTTATTTCGCCATATCTTTCGGAGTTCGAACTTCTGGTGACGAAATAGAGAAGACTTGTAGATTCCTCTAGTACGTCACGACGTAACAGAGAAATCCTCCTTTCTCTTAAATTCTACCTAATCTCCAACACCGGTGTGCAACCTCCGCTACTATCACAACAGCAGCGTACAGTTTGTCCCAGCGACGATTCGTAACGGTAAAACCCGCATTGTCACACAGCAACAGAGTGCAGTTTTACCCAGCCAAGCCACACCGAAGTAAAATCTATAGCCACCACCACAGCAGCAGCGTACAGTTTCGCTCCAGCAATAAACCAACGGTAAAACTCGCATCGTCACACAGCAACAGAGTGCAGTTTTACCCAGCCAAGCCCCACCGAAGTAAAATCTATAGCCACCACCATAGCAGCTGTTATTTTCCAGTGTAAGAAGTAAGCTAAGACTAAAAAAAAACTAAATTAAATCAAGCATTACGAAATAAATGCCAACAAAGTTGAATCAACAACGTAAAGTAATTTATTGTAAAGGACCACGACAACCGCTGAGCCTAGCCCAGCTATAAACCGGAGAACCGGGTCTTTACAGTATGTATATAAAAAGTACGGGCATAAAGAAGTTTCAATGAGAAAATGGGTGGTGTCACACCTTCCATATGAGAATAAAACAACATTTTTTATATATTAGCAATTATTTGAAACATATGATTGAGACTTGGTAATAATATAAAACACAAAAGCTATAAGTATTACGTTACGCAATTTGGGGGAAGGGGGGCCTTGTAAAACGTTACGATGCGTAACAGGGGTGAAAGGGGGCTGTCCAGGAACGCGTTACGTAACATTGTTTTTTAAATTAAACTTCTTTAGCGGGGGTGATTTAAAATTAGGTGTGTATAATGAAATGCCTTCTTTATTTATATGCTTATTGAATAGCTACAGCGAAAATCTTTTATTAAAATGATAAAAGTTGATGAGATCTAGATTCGCTACAGCATTAAAGCAATAAAATATTTTAAATTAAAGTATAAATCGAACAGAACGTCCTAAAATTATCAGCTTCCTGATCGATTTACCAAAAGCTGAGATGTAAGCGCTGAAATATTTCCTATTTTTATCACATATTGCTGTAGCTATTCTAAATCTCGTCAACTTTTATCATTTTAATAAAACATTTTTGTCTCATTCTATCGCAGTTTACTTTTCTAGAAGTTTCACTTCGACCACGTGTGAAATGCACACATAACTTTTTTTTATTTAAGTAAAAAACTAGAGATAAAAATCTTCCAAGTCGTGAAAGTAGAGTATGGCCACAGCGACTTGCTGCCAGAAGGGCAAATGAGCTTCTCTGCATTGTGCGCCGCTGTGAAATATCGTCTGAGGATGCCGAAAGGTTTAAATAAATATGTTATTTTATTTTAAGAGTTTATTAGTAAAAAAAGCTAAAATAGAAGAATGCCTGAGAAGAACAATGGTATATGAAGCCAAAAATGTTTGTAAGAACAGGGCCAAGTCAGAAAAATGGCGTAATTAAATGTAAGATTAATAGTAAAAGTTTAATAGGATAAATTTGAGCCCGCTTAAACATATTTTAAGCTTAAGCAAATGTTTATTACATTATGTGTGATTTTGTAATAAATAACGATATGAATCCTAGCAAACATTTTGTGAAAGTTTCAATCAAAATTGAGTAATTTTTAGTTTAAATAAAACTCTGTTGTCGAAAAAAAATGGTACCCTAGATATGACTCCACATAAAGAGTCTTTTTTGACCGTTATTTTCAAACAGTAATCACTCATATTTGATATCATTTTAGACTGTTATATGATTAGTTTTTCACGTAATTTTGTAGTCATTTTTGACTAATATGTAACAGCTTTTTCTAGCCATTTTGAACTTCATTTTGTAGTCGTTTTTGACTGTTTATTCCAATCTTTTTAGCTTTTTTTCTCTTTGACTAAAGTAATATTAATTAAAATCAAACCATGGTGTATGCTTATTTTCTTTTCTTCCATTTATTTACTTATTGTAAGACTATTTATTATTATTTATTTAATGTAAACTTATTGTAAACTACAAAATAGAACACAATCCAAAACCCATATTTCCCAGAATAAGTTCTTAAGTCTTCAAGGATCAAATAGTTATCCTGTGCAATCAGTTTAAAATCATTTGGTATATCGAAACGTAGTTTTTGAAATAATTTTTTTATATTTTGCAGTGGACATCATAACTCATCAATGAATCATTTGAAGTCAAAAAATTTTAAAATTTGCTTAGCTTATGAGTTATTTCAATTAGTGGCATCGATTTTTTTTTATTTGACGATTTTTAAGATTTTGGCATAACTTTGAAGCCAAAAAAACGTGTTTTTTTAAAAAATTAATGCAAAAATCACTATATTTGTTATTGTAAAACTAATTATTATGCAAAAAAAAATCTCTGGTATTTTATGTATCAAAAGAGTGTGCCAAATTTCAAGAGAATCGGTCAAGTAGTTTTTGAGTTACAGTGTCCACCCACCCACTTTGAACATTTATATTCGAGAAAAACGAATTTAAAGTTTTAACACTGTGTTTTTTTATATACTTAAACAGAATCATCTATTCCGGGCCATAAAGTATCTGCGTCAGTTTTGGTCCACTCGACCTCAAATTTTAACAGGATACTCTTGAAGAGTTGAACTATCAAATAACAAAAAATGGAAAAAAATTTGTTCAGACCCTACCCCCCTTAAAAAAAATGATCATTTAAGTCAGGGGTTCTTAAACTTATGTAGTCCGAGGATCCCCTATCGAGCTAAATTTTTTTTGCGGACCCCATTCCAACCGTAGACATTTGACGTCGTTCCTAAGCTTACTTTCTGGCTTTCTTGCCAACCGTTCGGTTTTCACCCAGACATTCTGGTTTTTGAAAGTTTGGTCCGGTTGTCAAACTCAATCAGACATAAAATGTCCGGTTATCTGATGAGATTAAGGTACGAAGTCTTATTATTTTGCTTTAATTTTTCCGGATTTGAAGGTCCAAAAGTTGACACTACTATCCAATAAATATTGACACTCATACCATTACTATATCTCTCTGTACTTGAACAAATCTTGCGCATTTATAGAGGCAAACATTTTTTATTAGGATTTTCATGTGATGTAAATCTAAATGTAAAACTCAAATGAATACAAATTGTGGAAATGATAAAGAATTAAAATAGTTACAAGTCATAACATGTACATTAAACTCAGACAAATATTTCTTGGTGAAAATAGAGCTTAGAAATTAGATTGTTTTTTTTTCCTATTTTTTTTAATAAATAATATAATAATAATAAAGCTTATAATGAAAATATTTTTTTTGGTGACTATTGGTTATTTTATAAACTAAATTTGTTAAATTTTCTTATATAGAAGTTTTTATTTAATGAGATGGATGATGTTGTTTTCTTGAAACCAAATCCACAATGTCCGGCTCTATATTCGTAATATTTATCGTCAGGTCTGCTTCTACATTAAGCTTGTTTCTATACTTTGATTTTATATATAATAGTACCGAAAAAGCCTGTTCACACAAATACGTTGTACAAAACGGAATCAAGCATTGGAGGGCCTTATTTGCAAGTGCTTGGTAATCGGATTTTAGCAGTAACCAAAAGTTAGTTAGTTAAATTTTATTGAACTTTAGTTTCAAAGACGTATCGCAAGAGATATCCACAAGCATATCTTGCTCTAATGTCGATAATTGCTTAGCATTACTAACATCTGTATTGAATGGAACCCTGATCCAGTCGTTGCCAGAATCATGACAGGGAAAATACTTCCGGAAGCTGCTTTTTAGAGCCATTAAATGTTCGACAAAAAGCAGCCGTGTTTCATTATCGACCTCTTTATTAAAAAATTCTATAAAGTCGCTGAGTGTTGGAAAAGACTCATACACACAATTTTGAATGCGTATTGACCATAATTCGATTTTTTTTTATAATCGCTTCTATTTTATCTTCAACTTTAAATTTATTTGAAGCTGCACCTTGTAGGCTCAAATTTAGCTCATTCAAATAACAAAAAATATCAGTCAAGTAAGCAACCTTAGCTTACCAGAAAAAATCATTAAAACATTCTTTCAGTTCAAATTGCGTTTCCATTAAAAACAATCTTATTTCGTCCCGAAGTTCAAAAAGGCGATTGAGTACTTTCCTTCGTGACAACCAACGTATTTCTGTGTGTAATAATAGTTGTTTATGTTGACTCCCCATCTCCTCGCACAAAACTTTGAAAACACGGGAATTAAGTGGGCGAGCCTTAATGAAATTGACAACTTTAACGACTTCATCCAATAGCTTGTTCAAATCTGTTGACATATTTTTAGAAGCTAATGATTCCCTGTGTATGCAAGAGCAATCAATCCAGTTCTTCTACCTGACATTGCACGAGCACTGTCAGTGCAAATTTCAACACATTTTGAACACTGGATTCCGTTTTCGGTTATAAAATGGTTAAAAGTGTTAAATATGGCCTTAGCTGTAGTACACGATGGTAGGGAATCACAAAATAACAAATCCTCTTGAATTTTATATTCAAATTAATATCTAATAAATGCTAACAAATTAGCATTGTTAGAGACATCGGTACTCTCATCTAATTGCAGTGAGTAACATTGACTTTTAAGCACTCTTGAAATTAATTGCTCTTTTATATTGACATATCTTCAATTCTGTTCTTGATAAGGAAATGAAATTTAAGTCTTTTGTTGTTTTAGCCCTTAACATTGTATTTGCTATTGCTTTTGGAGCAGGAAGAATTAGTTGTTCTGCTAATTGTGTGGGGTTTTCCAGCTTTTGCTACTAGTAGGGTTTTTTGATTTTAAAGAAATCGATAGACTTACTAATGTGCTCACTATGCTTTGTTTCCAAATTACGTCGGAGTTTGGCGGGTTTCATGCATTCATTTGATAAGCTTTCGCGAAATAACACACATAAAGGCCTTTCTAAATCTTCTTTGCTTACAGAAGTTAATCCAAATGATAAATACTCTTCACAGTATTTTCTAGTTTTACGTTTCTTGATGGAGGTTGATGGTTCCTCATCAGAATCCCTTTCACCTATATCTTGTTTGAGTATAGATCCAGTTTTTAGCCAACTATCCATTTTAAGGCTCAAATTCTGAATTAACGTATGACTACAAAACTAAATGACAAATAGCGATTTTAAAATATATAATACAAAATTAAAGTTGAATAAAATACTTTTTAAAAGGATTTAATATGATGTACTAAATGTAACAGCTGCAGCCAGGAAAATCGAATTCGTTGTAGCTGGAAGAGTAATCGGAAAATAATCACAACTGAAAACACAACATACATATGTATACGTGTATGTAACACACATCACACAAAAGTGAAATGAAAATAAATTTCTTATATTGAAAATTGAAACGCGGAAAAATATTACTTTCCAAAAACTCAAAATATGGGAGGTACCACGTCCACAGGTACTATTGGACTATATTTTTGTAATAAGAGACCTTATAGCAAGTATATCTACCTCATTAAATTTCATAACGATTACGCTGTTCTCTTAATATAACGTTTATAAATACTGTGGGCGGTGCCACGCCCTTCAACGAGTTTTTTCAGTAAAGTGGCTGAGCTTCTATAGATGACTGCTTTCAGCGGCATCATCTCCAAAATTTTTATGGAAATCGTTTGTGCGAATTTTGAGATTTACGGAATCAAAATTTTTAGATTCCGCCCCTTTTTTAACAATTCAAGATATATTTGATATGTATCCGTTTACCAAATTTCATCGCAATATCTTGAAGGTCTTACAAGATATGGTAGCATAAATGATAAAATTTAGGGCTGTGCCACGCCCCTGTGCGACCTTCTGGAAACCCGGCCTAATCCTACTTTGGTTCACATGTGCACCAAATCACCAAGTTTCATCAAAATCGCTGCAACTTTTTTCAAAATTTGACTGGGTAAATAAATATACATAGAGTATGGGCGGTAGGCGTGTCCGTCAATCGATTTCGTTCATTTGCAATAGCAAGATGCCTGCTATAAGATGTGACCTGTGTGTGAAAGTTTCATTCAATTAACTTTCTTGGTTTTCTCGTAAACCTGATTTCAACAGACAGACAGACAGACAGACAGACAGACTTTTATTCCACTTTAGAGAAAAACTTCCGTCCCGTTCAACAGAGAGAAGTGCCCATATGTTTATGGGACGTTTCATGTCAACCGGGACAGTGGTCTGCCCAAAATTAAAAAGCCCGAAAAATTTTTTTTAGGTGTCAAAATGTTCGCATGCTCAAGAGCTTTCATATGAGAACGGGTGTATTCGAAATTTTTTTTTAGGGAAATGGCGACCATAAAACGGCTCCTACCTTTAGATATCTATGTGTAAAAAAGGAATTGGTAAGCCGCCATAATCATAATCGCTTAATTTTTTCATTTTTAGAAAGGCTGTGAAGAGAGGGAGTGCAGTGTATACTTTTTTTTCGATAGAAGGTGGTGCCACGACCCTAAAGAAAAATACGTTGCCACAGCTGAACTAATGAACCGATTTTAATAAATTTTGGTTTGAAGATAAACTGAACCATAAGAAAAGTAACTAAAAGCTCAGAGTTCTTAAATGGGGCGTGGGAAAAACGCTGTTTTGGCTGAACCGCGTCATCGATTTCGATAAAATTTGGTATGGTGCTAGATTGAATCCTATGTAAAGATATTTATTTTGAGTGGGCGATGCCACTCCTCTAATAAGAAAAAAACGTTTTTACTGCTAGTTATATGTTTTAAATAGGACAGTGACACGCCCATAATAGAAAAATATATTGACACAGCTAAATTAATGGACCTATAGATTCTGACCAAATTTCATCAAAATCAGTCCATTAGTTTAGCAGTGAAAGCGTTTTTTCTTATTAGAGGCGTGGCACCACTGTAACGAACCTCGCGCCGAGGTTTTAACTCGTCGGTGTCCAAGGTTCGGCTACAAAAATTTATATTTTTGGAGGTGACTGACGAGAATTTATTTTTTTAACAAAATAAATAATAACAATACACTGTTCCTTCTTTCTTTTCAAAAACGTTATAATTTTATTCTATTATTTATATAATCTATTCATTTTACTACTGACGAAAGTGTTAATGTTCGAACGCGTACGTCGTGTTTTCGTAGGCGCACGGTCGCATAGGTTCCACGCTGATTGCTTCTACTCTCCTGTACTCCCGCCGTACGGGTTTCGGCATGGCTCAGTCACCGCTCGACGGATTTCGCACGCCGCTCTGTTCACATGAGCGTCGCCGCAGCGCAACGAATGTGCGACAGAGTCTTACCGTTATGTTTCTACGCTACCCTGCACGGCTTCTGCTTGGTCTCAGTCGCACGGTTCCCGGCACAGCGCAGTTGCCGTACGACAGATCCTTAGAACGCCGCTCTGCTCACACGAATGTCGGCGCAGCTCAACAAGCGGGTGGCAGAAACTCTAGGCTACCGTCTATGCTACTCTGCACGGCTTCTGCTTGGTCTCAGTCGCACGGTTCCCGGCGCAGCGCAGTTGCCGTACGACAGATCCCACAGATCCTTAGAACGCCGCTCTGCTCACACGAATGTCGGCGCAGCTCAACAAGCGGGTGGCAGAAACTCTAGGCTACCGTCTATGCTACTCTGCACGGCTTCTGCTTGGTCTCAGTCGCACGGTTCCCGGCGCAGCGCAGTTGCCGTACGACAGATCCCACAGATCTTTGGACGCTGCTCTGTTCACACGAATGTCGGCGCAGCTCAACAGCGTGTGGCAGAACCACCAATTAGCTACTTTCTATTCTACTGCTAACTACACTAACTAGAGCTTACCAACTGCAGAGTTGTTTCCTCGCTGAGATCACCAGCCGACTGCGTGCCTACTACTGGTGTGCTACCGCTTTTATAGCCCTTTGTGCTGCGTGGTGTAGAGATTGAACAGCTGTTTGTAAAGTCTCCAAAACAGCTGTTCCCTAAGTGTTGCCGTTCTACTTGTTATATGTTACACAATTTTCTTAGCCTAATTATTTTTAATACGTACAATTAATTTATTTATAAGTAAATTAAATTAAATAATTCATGGTTTTTAATACTCTAAGTATAATTCAAGGTAATACAAAAAATAAAAATACATTCCGCATGATTTTGTGGGCGGAAACGCGGGTACCAACTTCCGCCTTCACACCACCCACTCAAAAAGAATAACTTTACTCAGGATTCAATCTAGCACCATGCCAAATTTTATCAAAATCGATGACGCGGTTCAGCAGGAACAGCGTTTTTTCCTATTAAGGGTGATGCCACGCTCCATTTAAGAATTTAGAGCTTTTAATTACTTTTCTTATTGTTCAGTCTATTTCCAAACCAAATTTTATTAAAATCGGTTCATTAGTTTAGCCGTGGCAATGTATTTTCCGTTAGGGTCGTGGCACCACCTACTATTGAAAAAAAAGTATACACTGGACTCCCTCTCTTCACAGCCTTCCTAAAAAATAAAAAAATTAAGCGATTATGATTATGGCTGCTTGCCAACTGCCAATTTATACATAGATATCTAAAGGTAGGTGCAGTTTTATGGTCGCCATTTTCTTAGAAAAAAAAAAAATTCGAAAACACCCGTTCTCATATGAAAGCTCTTGAGCATACGAACATTTTGACACCTTAAAAACGTTTTTTGGCTGCGCTCAATTTTGGGCAGACCACTGTCCCGGTTGACATGGAACGTCTCTTATATATGTACATATATCAGAGAACGTCATAGAGTAGCTCATTGAGGGTTTTGAAAGCTGTATTAGTAGTAGCTCTGCGCTCATGAATGTGAATGTGTGTGAAGCACACACTCACATGGATTCAGATTCATGACGCAGTGAATGGCTTGAGCCAGTTATGTTGAACCGTAGTGCAGAAAAACTGTTTTTTTTTTACCAATTGATAGGGAAAGGTCGAAAATGGATTTTGGATATAACTTAGGGTGGGTCCGGACTGTGGAAAAGACCGTTTTTGACCCATTTCCTTAAATTTTTAGGGTGGCACCGTGTTTGACTCATTTTCGGAATTTTTTTTGTAATTAATGGGCAAAAGTCGAAAATAAATTTTGGACATCATGTAGAATGGCTCCGAACCAAAATGGTCGAAAACGGTCCTTTCCAGGGTCCGGAGCCACCTAAAATGATGTCCAAAATCCATTTTCAACCATTCCCCATTAATTACAAGAAAAAAAATTTTTTCCGAAAATGGGTCGAAAACGGTCTTTTCCAGGGTCTGGAGCGACCTTAAATGATGATCCTATATTCCTAAAATGGGTAAAAAACCTTTCAGGCTCCGAAGCCAACCTAAATGGTGTCCAAGATCCAGTTTCGACTTTTCCCTATTAATTACAAGAAAAAAAATTTTTTTCCGTAAATGGGTTTAAGGCGGTCTTTTCCAGGGTCTGGAGCCACTTTAAAGGATGTCCAAAATCCATTTTCGACCCTCCCCAATAATTATTGAAAAAAAAGTTTTCCGAAAATGGGTCAAAAACGGTCCTTCCAGCGTCCGGATCCACCCTAAATAATAATTAAAAATTCTTTTGGGCCTAAAAACTAATGAAAAATAATTTTTTTTTATTTATGTTTCATGGGTCTTAAAAGTATTTTTAGTTACAAAGCTCACAAAAAAAAAATAAAATAAAAAAAAAAATGAATTTGTTTTAGCGACCTTTATAAATTTATGGTTATTTGTTTAACTGGCTCAAGGTCAATTTTAAAAACAGATTTTAAGTTTTTGTTTTGAATTAATGTTTTATTTTTTTTTTCACCAATATTTTGAGCTGCATTGCAACTCATCCTCAGGGTGAGGCGTTTATTGTAGTTGCTTTCTTTTTGTAAAATTTTTGTGTTTTTAAAGTCGGGGAGATGTCCATTTTTAAGACAGTGAGAAGCGAGTGCTGTTTTGTTGATGTTTTTATGCCCAGCTTTTATATCCGATTTATGGCCAGATATCCTCGTCTGTGATATACGTACCTAAGTTCGCTGAAAGATTCGCTGCATCCGATATTATTGACAAGAACAAATATAGAATAGCCTTTAAGACGTGCAATACGTTACAACAGCTTTTTAGTAACATAAAAGAACCGAACCGAAATAACCAAATTAAAAAAGTTTAAACTTTCACCAGTTTTAAGGCCTAAAAGAATTTTTTTCTTAAAAACAGTTGGGCTGAAAAGTTCGTAGGCTGACAGAGTAAAAAATATTTTTTTGCCAAAATTCGATTTTATTATTCAATATAGTTGCCTTCGAGGGCGATACAACGATTATAGCGGTCATACAATTTTTCGATGCCATTTTTATAGTACGATTTCTCTTTAGCCTCAAAATAGGCCTCAGTTTCGGCGATTACCTCTTCATCAGTGCTAAATTTCTTTCCACCGAGCATTCTTTTAAGGTCTGCAAACAGGAAAAAGTCACTGGGGGCCAGATCTGGAGAATATGGTGAATGGGGAAGCAATTCATAGTCTAATTCATATAATTTTGCCATCGTTTGCATTGATTTGTGACACGGTGCATTGTCTTGATGAAACAGCACTTTTTTCTTCTTCAAATGGGACCGTTTTTTCGTGATTTCATCCTTTAATGTAATAATCGCTGTTGATGGTCTGGCCCTTTTTGAGGTAATCGATGAATATAATACCATGCGCATCCCAGAATATTGATGCCATAACCTTGCCAGCCGACTGTTGCGTCTTTCCACGCTTTGAATTCGGTTCATCACGTGCAGTCCACTCGGCTGACTGTCGATTGGACTCTGGAGTGTAGTTATGGAGCCACATTTCATCCATTGTAATATATCGACGGAAAAATTCGTGTTTAATACGGTTGAATATCGCTAAACATTGCTCCGAATCATCAAAACGTTGTTGTGTTTTTTATCCATTTTTTCACAATAACAAAAGCTGCTTCACTCACAATGCTATATCTCACGAACTAATTATCCGGCAGCTGTGAAATTTATACACGCATCTTTTGAAGGTTATTACTAAGTAAAAATCACATGGATTTAATTTTAGTAACACCATCTATGAGTCAGCCTACGAACTTTTCAGCCCACCTGTTATTTTCAATTCTTTTCCATGGAAAATGATGAATAACATAACATATACATAATGTATAAACATTTTTTTTCTTTGTGGGCTTTGTAGTTAAAAATACTTTTAAGGCCTACAAGAGATAATAAAAAAATTATTTTTTTGAATTGTTTTTCGGTCAACGGAAATAAAATGTTGTTTCTTGTATCGACTTTTTTCCATGAAAAATGGTGAATTACACAAAAACATTTGCATATTTGCAAAAATTAGTGACTTCATTGTGTTCAGCGACCCAAAATACAAAAAAAAACAATGATCATAGCATATTTTAAAATTTCACTAGATCTTAAATGCATCCAAAACTGTACACGGTTCGCTTCATAATTTTATTAAAATTATCGGTGAAAGTGTTTACCTTAAAATGGACATAAAACGAGTAACTGACCAGATACGATTTTACAGATCTTGTTTTTGGAATCTCCGAATACTAAATAATAATTGTGCATTGGCAGATTTGGTTGACAATTATTACCGATTTTGATCTTGCTTGAAACGTATCGTGTCGGCCAAAGTGCTAAACTTAAAATGGCCATAAAACGAGTAAATAAGCAGCTCCGATTTTGCGGATTATGTATTTGGAATCTCCGGACCCTATATAATAATTGTGCATTGTCAGATTTGGTTGACAATTTAATCGATTTTGATCTTGATTGAAGCGAACCTTCTTTTTTTCTTACAAAAAAAAAAATTAAAAAATTTCGATATTGTACTTTAAAGTTGCAAAATCACCCCATATTATTTTGCCGCCGATCCCGTGTTACATAATTTTTAATGATTTGTTATTTGCTTAAAACAATGCCTTAAGTCGCATATCATTTTCTTATTTCGAACCCGAGATATCTGCATTTTTCTAAATTAACAGAACTGGCATAATTCGAACTGTTCTAAAGATTTTTCTACCATTTTCAAAATTTCAAATTATGCCAGTTCTGTTCATTTAGAATAATACAGATATCTCTGGTTCGAAATAAGAAAATTATATGCGGCTCAAGGCATTGTTTTAAGCAAATAACAGTACATTAAAAAAGATGTAACACGGGATCGGCGGCAAAAGAATATGTGGTGATTTTGCAACTTTAAAGTACAATATCGTTTTTTTCTTCATTTCTTTCCGGTCAGTTTTCAATTTTTTTGTAAGAAAAAAAGAAGAAGAAGAAAAACTAATAACGGATTCAAATTCCCTGATTCATAATAACTGTTTGAAATAAAAAAAAATTTGAATCACCTTAATATGCAAATTTGTCGACTCCGATTCGAAAAAAATCAGGTCTGTTAATTTAAAAAAATGCAGATATCTTGGTTTTGAAATAAGATAATGATATGCGGTTTCGGCATTCTTTTAAGTATATAACAGTTCATTTAAAATAATGTACCATGGGATCGGCGGTAACATAATATTTGAGGTGTTGCAGCTAGAAAATGGAAAATCGGTACTTCTTAACTTTTATCCGGTTCATAGTCAATTTTTTTATGAGAAAGAAAGAAGAAGAAGAAATTCAGATTTGAATTCCCCGATCGATAGTTTTCCGAAAACCATACAGACTTTGTTGGAAAATTTTATAACGTCTGTAACTTGCACCATTTTCTTAATATGTTTAATATTATCAGTTAGCTTTTGGAGAATGTTCTTTTCAAGTTTGGTCAATTATTGGGTTTGGTTAAACCAAAATTTCATACAAGTGCGTGAACCAGCTCAATTTCCAATTCAATTGGTTGAACTTTTTTTGTCTTTGCTAAGGTTTGAAGTTAAAGCTTTGGTTAAACCTAAAAGTGAATTAAACGTATAAGTTTAACCGTTTTATAATTCTGCATTTGACCAATAGGTGGAATGACAGTGTTTGACAGAAATTCTATTTTAAAATCAGAGACGGATTTATGGTCGTGTGGTTGAACAGGGCCTAGCACGGTAACGAACCTCACGTATCAGTACATAATTTTTTTTTTTTTTTTTAAATTCTTGGCATCAAATGATTTAAAACTGTTTTTATAGTGTCGCAGACGCTAATACCAAAGTTTTCTTTTCGTTTTCTGTTGTTTCATCACTGCTCTTATTTTTATTATGTGTTTCTATTTTAATATTTGGGCTAGGGTTACCAGATGCCCTGCCTACAAAAGTAGTGCATGTGAAAAAATTTCAATTTTCTAATGAAAAACAAAAATTTTTATATTTTTTTTGATTTCCATCAAAATATTTTTGAAAAAAAGGAAAAAAGGTCCTCCTCGTTTTGTACGAAAAATAGCAGCAAAATGGTAACCCTAATTTGGGCCTAGCACTGACTGAGTGCACAAGGCCTCGCGTGACCTAAGAACGCTTGTTCAAAATTCCAGCAAAGTTGCCATATATTTTTGATTATTTTAGGTTTGTGTGCTTATGATGCTTCAAACTTAAGCAAAGACAAAAAAAGTTGAATCAATTAAACTAGAAATTGAGCTGGTTCACACATTTGTATGAGATTTTGGTTTAACGAAAGCGAATAAAACACGGCTAATATTTACAAACATTTTGAAAAGCTAAACTCACTTTACAAAGCTATAATAAGATGCCAAAATTGTATACTGTGTTATAAAAGAGTGTTGTGTAAATATGCGGCAACAGTTCAGCTTCTTAAGTACTAGTTAAAGGCAATCATAGATTTTGCGTTGCTTGGCAAAAGTATTTGTTTAATAATGTAGGCTTTTGATATGGAGACGTACCTAAAAAATTAAGATTTCCATCAAAAAGAACAAAATCTATTCATTTGGAAAAATGGGTCAAAAACATCTCTTTGGGAGGGTCGGGGACCTCCCTTTCAAAATCCATTTTCAGCCTTTTCCCATCGATTCGTACAGCAATATTTTTTTCGAAAAATGGGTTCAAAACACCCCTTTAGGAGGGTTGGGAACCTCCCCTGTTAAAATCCGTTTTCGGCCTTTTCCCATCGATTCGTGCAAACAAAATTTTTTCGGAGGGTGTCACTTCCAAAATCCATTTTCGGCATTGTCCCATCTATTCGTGCAACACAATTTTTTTCGAAAAGTGGGTCCAAGACACCTCTGTAGGAGGGTAGGGGACCTCCCATGCTTATTTTTAAAATCCATTTTCTGCCTTTTTCCAACGATACATAAGTACACAATTATCATAAATTTTTTCTGTTCAGAAACTTGTTAATTAAAAATTCCTTTGAATTTTATTATGAAAATAAAAGTAGAATCAAATATTTTTTATAGTAAAAAAGTTTTTTAATTTTTATGTGAATTTAATTCAGTTCAATGCTTTTTGGTACACAATGATTTTGGTTTTATTATTTGGAGTGTAAGCATGTAAATTATCTGGATTTCCAACTCTTGAAAGTCCAACATATAATTGACCATGTGCAAAACAAGGTTTTTCCAAATTTAGTCCTGCTACATTCAAAGGTTGTCCTTGCGATTTATTTATCGTGATAGCAAAAGAAAGACGCAACGGGAATCGAAGCCTTTTAAATTGAAATGGCATGTCACTTGGAGTTATTGGGATGCGTGGAATTAAAACATCTTCCCTTTTGCTATTTCCAGTTAATATTGTGGCTTCGATTACATTATCCTTTAGCTTTTTTACGTACTACCTTGTTCCATCACACAATTTTGGTGGATCTAAATTTCTTAGCAAAATTACTGCTGAACCTACTTTTAAGCCCAATATAAGAAGCCGCATTCCAGGCGGTCCAATGAATGAAATTCCACTGGATATGTAACTGCTTCATCTTCGTTGCTAACAGTATCAACAGATTTATACTTTTTTATATCACTTGGAATTTGTAATTGAATTTGATGATTTATTTTGTTTACGTCTTAATTTTCTGCTGCTAATATGGCTCGTTCACATAAACATTTTTGGTTTTTGTAATTGACCGTGATGTTTGGGAAAACATCATCTATTTACTCATTTATTGTTGATGATAAATTGCAAAAGTTTGGAGGAAATGCAATTTCATTTGCTGCATCAGCTGTAATTTCACCTTCACCAATTTCTAATAATTGCTTAGCGAATATTTGCGCAGTATTATTTTGAATGAAACGAATTCGCATGTTTGTTGATAAAGATATTTTTTTTATGTGTGACCATAGATGCGATGATTTTAAGCAAGCACTTAATTTATCAGCCGGTGCCGAGCGCGGGATAACCGGCAACGTTTGACGAAAATCTCCGGATCTTTTGTTATTGTGCTTTGGCTCCACTCTTAATTTGATTATTTGGCCTTATATCTTTGAGGCTTCAATTGATTTTTTGTGCGCTATTGTGCATTCATCCCAAATAATTAGTCCTTCAATACTTTGGCAATACCTGAACCTTTGCCAATATTACAAACTGGAGTTTCCTCTTGCTGAATGCTAAGTGGAGTTTTGAATGCAGAATGTGCTGTGCGACCTCCATCAATTAACGTTGCAGCAATCCCAGACGAAGCAACGGCAATAGCAGTATCAGAAAGAATCTTCCGACATTACCACATTGAATAGCATAAATTATTCTATTGAATGCATTTTTTTTTTATCGTCCACCAATAAGCTTAAGCGATTTTCGAATTTTTTAGTTGATTGACATGTTGCCGTTCTCGCAATATGTTATATCTCTGTCGTTAATATTGTAATTTCTCCATCTACTGTCCTTAATGCTTCGAAACATGTTGGTCCTTTTACTTCAAACAACATTCTCAAAAAAATAACATTCAAGACAATTTGGATGAACTGTATATACTCGATCAAATGCATCAGTTTCTCTTATTTTAGGATATTCGGGAACATTAGCACCATTCTTTGAAACACTTTTTACGATTTGTTCCACGTCTAATATTTTGGAAAATTTTCATATAAAAATGTTCTTGCAAATGCATCTTGTTGACGAAGTTCAAAAAATGCTGTTAATGTTGTTTTTGGCGGTCTTTCAGCTACTAATTGTGCATCTTCAGGTCTATATGTTACACGTTGACCATCTTTGAAATGGACACTGAGAAATACATACAACAGTTGGTGCGCTTTCATGTATATTGAAGCTCAAAACTCGCCAGACAGCTTCATTGCTGCTTATATATCGACCAAGTTGATACTGAAGTACTTCATCGTTTCGATTTGTGATTGAAAAAATTGCCTTGTCACTACCTTTATTAACATATTTACATATGTATTTGATAGACTTGACTGAGTTACAATATTCAACATTAATGTGTGCTTTGAACATTTTACATAATAATGGACTGTATGGTACGATCCAGCGATTATCTATTTTGATGTCAACGTTATTTAGTTAATTGAATTTTAATCGAATTAACAGTCAATTGCAGTAACCGATATTCATGTGAAATTTCACAAATCGGTTAATGCTTTTTAAACAAACATGACAAAGATAACAAATGGAACAATTTAACCTGATAATTGGTGACATATGTTTCGGCTATTACCACATATATACACATATTCATATGTATATACATTAGGCTGGGTCAAATTGTTCGGGTGGAAAAAACATGACCACATATTATACATATCCTCATCAGACCAGTTTTTGGTTAATTTGTAATGCGATTCGAACTCCGACCATTCCATGAGTTATATGTGGACAGTCGCTCTTAACACTTGAGCCATGGAGGTTTTGCTGAACGACATGTACAAAGTGCACATTTATGCACATTTAAGGCCATCTGTTACATTTATTGTCATTTATTGTTTGCTGCATCGCTTTGTTAAATCGTCGGTTCAAAGATTTGCTATGATGTAGCTGCATTATTTCTAATTCTAATTACAAAAAAGGTATCTAACTGAATAAGTGATTAGTGTTGTTGAGCTGAAAAGGGTAGTTTTTCGATGTAATTTCTTACGCTGAATCCGAATCTGGCCTCAGAATTGAACCCATCATGTCGCAATCCTGAAATATTTTAGGTTAATTACCTGAAACATGATGTTTTTTTGTTTACTTTCGAGGCCATGTATAGGATTCAAGGAAAGTTTATCAGCTTATTTTTAACAAAAGCATCATATAGTACCATCATTGTCCTTTAAAATGAGCTTTCAAGTGGTGATCTGTGATGTTTCCTTGCAAAGTTATAGCTATTCTAAAACGACCCTTTTCAGCTCAACAACACTAATTTAGATACCTTTTTTGTAAAAAATAATTTTTCCATACAATTTACATGTAAAACTAACAGGCTCCGTCGCCACCTTATAAAATTGAGTTACAGAGCTGAATTTTCGTGAACTTTTTCTTCATATCATAAACTTACTTTTTAAGCAACAGCACCTTAAAAAAAACAAAAAGAAAAAAATTTGAATCAGCCTAATATACACATATTCATTAGCTATGGAATAGTGACATATGGAGATTATTAATATTTGTTTTTCTATACGCTGGGACCGTTTATTTTGTGAGGTTTGATAAAAAAATGCTGGAGCCGAAAAATTATGGAGATGGGAGGAGGGCAAATGGCGTCTCATCAAGGTCAAAGTTGAAAAATTTGGGAGATTTTCAGATAAATCAGCCCATAGCTGCTCAGAAGTAGCCCATAGAGCTATAGGTTGTAGGAGCGATCCTCAATAATTTTTTATGTCCAACATTTTTTTAAACAAACTTACCCCCTATCTCCACCCCTTTGGGGGGTTCCCATACAAAACTGATGTTTTTATGAAATTTACTCAAAACGTTCCCAATGCTACCAGGGTGCCCCTAGATGATTCAAATCTATGCCCAACCCCTATAATTTTGTTCTTCCCAACATTTCTTCAGAATATACCAACCCCCTATCTCCACCCCTTAAGGGGTTCCTCATACAAAATTGAAATTCTTACGGAATTTGGCTGAATACTCCTACCTTTCCACCGCTTCCAGTGTGTCCTAAGAGGATTATTTTATATAACCGACTCACATTAATTTTTCATGTTTAACATTTTTTTCAAACACACTTACCCCCTATCTCCACCCCTTTGGGGAGTTCCCATACAAAACTGATGTTTTTATGAAATTTACTCAAAACGTTCCCAATGCTACCAGGGTGCCCGTAGACGATTCAAGTCTATTAAGTCTATTAATTTATTCTTCCCAACATTTCTTCAGAATATACCAACCCCCTATCTCCACCCCTTAAGGGGTTCCCCATACAAATTGAGTTTTTTTCCGGAATTTGGTTCCTTCCAACCCTCCAAGGCGCTACTAAATGGTTGGATGCTATTACCAATCCCCATTAATTATTTATACCTATAATTTTTTTTATCAACTTACCCCCTTTCTGCTCCCCCTTATAGGTTTCCTAAACAAATAAACGTAAAAACCACTTTGGAACAAATTAACCTAATAAATACTTCTTCAAGAAATAGCTACCATTATTTTTTAAAGAAATGTAAGCTTGTATTAACCTTCAATAAGAAATGATTTTATTATTGTTCGTTCCGTTGAATCGTATTAATTCATTTTTACTGTGCGAAGGATATTTTTTGCGGTTGGCGCTGACGATCTGACGTAAAAATTGTTTTTCTTTTTCATTTCGACAAAGGACGTTGTTGTATTCCTCTATTAATCTTATTCCTCTTGCGGCAACATCATTGACTACATGTAATTTAGACACGATCTCTTGCGCTTGCTGGTAGTCTTCACGCTCTACCCAAGTTTCTGTTTCGGTAGAAATGAAGTCTGTCGGCAATTTGAAGCGTTTAAAAAAGTTTGATGTCTCAGACGTGACGAAATGGCTTAAATCTTTTGAGTTCAATTGTTTCCAATCCAATTTCACTCTTTTAACGCCTTGGTGTAAATATCTCTCAGATTTTTTGTGAATGTCTTGCTCGTCATCCTCACTCTTTTCATCAGATGATGTCTCACTCTCCTCCTCAGAAACTATGACTGTGCTTTCCTCTTTACCCATATCAAACGTACGAATTGCTTCAGCCATTTTTCGTTTGATGTCGTAAGAGACGCTCGGATCGAATAAAGTAAGATCCACAACTTCGTCACTGAGATACCAAAGATGTCCAAAGATGACGTCTGAGACTTCAAACTTTTTTAAACGCTTCAAATTGCCGAAAGAGGCATAAGATTAATAGAGGAATACAACAACGTCCTTTGTCGAAATGAAAAAGAAAAACAATTTTTACGTCACGTCGTCAGCGCCAACCGCAAAAAATATCCTTCGCACAATAAAAATGAATTAATATGATTCAACGGAACGAACAATAATAAAATCATTTCTTATTGAAGGTTAATACAAGCTTACATCTCTTTAAAAAATAATGGTATCTATTTCTTGAAGAAGTATTTGTTAGGTTAATTTGTTCCAAAGTGGTTTTTACGTTTATTTGTTTAGGAAACCTATAAGGGAGAGCAGAAAGGGGGTAAGTTGATAAAAAAAATTATAGGTATAAATAATTAATGGGGATTGGTAATAGCATCCAACCATTTAGTAGCGCCTTGGAGGGTTGGAAGGTACCAAATTCCGGAAAAAACTCAATTTGTATGGGGAACCCCTTAAAGGGTGGAGATAGGAGGTTGGTATATTCTGAAGAAATGTTGGGAAGAATAAATTAATAGACTTAATAGACTTGAATCGTCTACGGGCACCCTGGTAGCATTGGGAACGTTTTGAGTAAATTTCATAAAAACATCAGTTTTGTATGGGAACTCCCCAAAGGGGTGGAGGTAGGGGGTAAGTGTGATTGAAAAAAGTGTTAAACATGAAAAATTAATGTGGGTCGGTAATACAAAAGAATCCTTTTAGGACACACTGGAAGCGGTGGAAAGGTAGGAGTATTCAGCCAAATTCCGTAAGAATTTCAATTTTGTATGAGGAACCCCTTAAGGAGTGGAGATAGGGGGTTGGTATATTCTGAAGAAATGTTGGGAAAAATAAAATAATAGGGGTTGGGCATAGACTTGAATCATCTAGGGGCACCCTGGTAGCATTGGGAACATTTTGAGTAAATTTCATAAAAACATCAGTTTTGTATGGGGACCCTCCAAAGGGGTGGAGATAGGGGGTAAGTTTGTTTCAAAAAAATGTTAGGCATGAAAAATTATTGAGGGTCGGTCCTATAACTTATAGCTCTATGGGCTACTTCTGAGCAGCTATGGGCTGATTTATTTGAAAATCTCCCAAATTTTTCAACTTTGACCTTGATGAGACGCCATTTACCCTCCTCCCATCACCGTAATTTTTTGGCTCTAGCATTTTTTTATCAAACCTCACAAAATAAAAGGTCGCAGCGTATCGAAATCAAAAAAACCTGCACTATTCCATAGCTATTAATATTATTCATATGTATGTAGGATAGCCTCATCAGACCAGTTTTTTGTTCATTTGTTATGCGATTCGACCCCTGACCATGCCATGAGTTATATCGTCACCTCAGAGTGTAAGTGTTCTATCGCACATTTTGACAAAATTTTGTTAACACGCCAACTTACTAAACAAAATACTCTTTCGTTTTGTGTTATCGAAATTTGGCTACCTCTTCCCGTTCCAAAGATCTCAGTAGCTTTTTTTGCCTTTGAAGTCACATTAAATAGTAAACAATCGCTCTCAGGTCAAAAGTGAGAATGAACTTTAGTAAGAGAGGGGAAAAGGTATCCCCGGCGCACAGTGGCTCCTTTTTCAAAAAGTGATTGCTAAAATCAAATTTTCGATTTCTGATTTTCGAAACTTTTTTTTTTATTTAAAAGGTAATTGACCAAAGGTTCTAAAACCGAAAACTTTTTTGATTTATGACAAGTATTTTGGTTTTTATGGCTGCTCAAAGTTGGATAACTTTTTATCGTTCATTAAAATACCATTTTTTTACATTTTTCGCAATATTAAAAATGGAAAATTTCAAAAGTTTGAAAAAACATGGGAATTTGAAGTACGCCCTCTGTATTTATGGTATTTTAAAATAAATAATTTCCACAAGATGTAGAAACAAAACTTTAGTTAGTAATTTTCATGAATTTTTTAAAAAAGGTCGTTTTTAGCATAGTTTTTCAAATGTACCTTGGCCTATAATCCACAAATCATTGTCAATCAAGGATTGGTGAATGAGAAATTATAGTTGACATATCTGCCAACAAAAATCACATAGGTCTTACCTGCCAATATTTGCCAGGTAAGAAGTTATAGCTACTTATGCGACATGATATGCATACAACTGGATTTGCTGTGTGATGACGATTTTCAGTCTATGATATTTTGACTTGGAAATTGTTAATCTGAATTTGATAGAATGTTTTAGCGAATATAGACATCACTCAAAATAAATTAAAAATTGTAAATATGGACGTTACCACGCCCCTTTCTTAATTTATTCTTCCTATTTCCAAAACTATTTGACGCAAATAGATGCATATGTAAAGAGTACCTAGAAAACTTCTGTCCATATAATATGGGCTTTACCCCACCTCCAAAACGCTTGATTTGTCACTTTTTCCAAATCATTTTATTCTTTTTAAGATAATTCGCTTTTGTATAGCGAAATAGTAATACTTGCCTCAGATATTTATATCTAAGTTTTTAATGCAATTTAAAAATATCTAGTACTCGTAATTTCAAATATAATAAAGCTGTATTTTTTGTATAGAATACAGGTAGATGCACTTCTGATAACATTGAACTCTAGTGCAGGCCAACTTTATAGACACCTGTTTTATTACGGTAGATATCAAGGAATTCAGCTTATTAGGTAGTTAAATTTTTTCGCTGAACAAGTATTATGTTTGAGGTTTGTGGCACAATATTTTGTACCTGTATTTGTATAAAAGTCAAATTTTAAGCCTCAATAACACCGTCTTTTCTGACTATTTAAAGTGTGAGCTACGCAAGTTTCCGAGGAAAATGAGTATATCTTATGAAAATTTGTTTGAAATATTTGCAAACAGCGAAAATTGAGATTCATTTGTGGTTGCGGTAAAAAACAAACACCCGAAACATATTTAAGATGAGCATACACAAAAGTTAAAAAACTTTTACTGCAACACAAAGAGATATTGGGTGTCATGTAAGAGAACCAAAGCGTATTTTAATATAAAGTATGCAGACTTTCTGAAAAAGGACTTTGAGCTATCACTTGATGATATTCCTAGCACATCACAGGCCTCCAGAGGAAGACCAGCAAAACAAATTGAAAACTGTGGGGAATTTACGAAAAAGAGAAAAATAGCAGTTGCCACTGGAAACATTTCAAAAGAGAACTTAGCAGATGCGCTCAGCATCAAGTACAACAAAGATCATGAAATGAAAAAGGCAGAAATAACGATAAGAGTTTTATTGGCAAGCCCCAATGGGGCTTTCAAAGGAAAAATATAACAACTTGAGAAATTCATTAAGAAGCCACAACGTAGATGTTTTTCCCAGCTACAAAGTTGTGTCAGAAGCCAAAAGGGAAGCGGTTCCTGATAACTGTACGGTGACAGAAACATCAGCTGAAGTTAGACTCCAAGATTTACTATATCATACCGCTAAGCGAATTTTGAGCAGTAAAAGCAACCATGAAATACAATCGTTCCCAAATAATATTTCTTTGTTAACAAAGTGGGGCTCTGATGGATCATCTGGACAAAGTGCATATAAACAAAAAATTTCTACAGAAGATGGACAAAATATTTCAGATGCCAACATGTTTATGGCTTCAATAGCCTCACTTCGAATAAGGAGTGAAAATGCTGAACATTGGAAAAATCCTCGACCATCATCAGTTCTTTATTGTCGACCTATAATGTTTAAGTACGCAAAAGAATCTTCAGATCAAATAAAAAGCACCTTCAGCAATATAAAACAACAAATAAATGAACTTCAACCCACCATATTTGAAGGAAATGATGACAAAAAAATTATAATTAGACACGAATTATTTTTAACAATGATTGACGGCAAAGTACTTAATGAGATAACTGGCACCAAATCTACTAGATCTTGTGCTATATGTAAGCGTTCACAAAAAGATTTTCGAAGAAATGATGACTCCAACGATGAACACAATTATGAGTACGGCATTTCGCAATTACATGCAAGGATAAGATCCATGGAATTTATTCTGAAACTAGCCTACAGCATAGGAAATGATGATAATCCAAAGTTAAGAAAAAAAAATAATACAAGATCAATTTCAAGAAAAACTGGGTATTATAGTAGATACTCCTAAGCAAGGATTTGGTAACACAAATGACGGAAACACAGCAAGGCGATTTTTTGAGAAACCAGAAAAAACTTCAGAAATAACGGGAGTCGATGAGGACGTGATAAAAAGATTTCAAGTTATTTTAAACGTACTATCATATAGAGAACCCGTTAAAGTAGAAAAATATACCAACTAAACTGCAGACATATTAGAACATAAATACAGCCAAAAATTACTGACACCTTCTGTCCATAAGATCTTAGTTCATAGTGGACAAATTATCAATTATCAAGCCTTACCAATAGGAGAATTATCAGAAGAAGCCCAAGAGTCTAAAAACAAAGATTATAAGAAGTACAGATATAGCAATACATGTAAAATTTCACGTATTCGACAGAATGAGGACTTGTTCAATATACTTTCAGCATCTTCAGATCCTTTGATTTCATCACTTAGGCACGTTAGGTCACGAAAAGAACTGACTGATAAATTCTGTAGTATTGTTTTAAGTTTCTTAGATATCCAAAATAATGATGATATTTTTATAGAATTGAAGATTGTTGTTGATTTTTTAAAGAAATTACCTAATTTATTACTGTAACTCTTTTTTTAAAACTTTTCTAGCCTTTGAGAAAGACTGTTTATAAATTATGTTAAGAGATAAAAAAATAAATGCATATGAATGAATTAGTAAAATTAAAAAAATTTTTTTTAAAAAAGTATTTAAAAAATTTTTAAATTATTAAAAGTTCATTAATTGAATAAAGCGCACTAAAATTTATAAAAAAAAATTTTTTTTTATGAATTCATGCCACTAAAAATTTCGAAATTTGGACTTTCACCTCTTTTTAAAAGTATTTATAGCTAAGCCTCAAACCTGAATCTTATATATGTCATATCTACAGAAATTATCAACCAAAATCAAAAAACTTTACTCAAATATCTTTACCCGTTCAAAAGTTATGATTTTAGCAACGCGAAATCGCAAAAGGCGCCACTGTGCGGCGGTGATTTGGCCCCGTTTCAAGACAAAAAATTTCTGGGGCCAATCTTTGCAAAAAGGCCGAAAATGGATTTTGAAGTACGAATGTTACTGTCTTATATCTGCTTAGGCCTCATTTTTTCATACTTCCAAAACATAATTTCGATCTTTTCGCAGCGATTGGTGCAATGTACATATGCACACAAATGAAGGTTCGAAAGCCAAAAAAAAAGAACGTGATCAACCTTGCAAGCTTTCCTGAATAATTTTTCTTAATCCTATTTTAAGTATTCGTTGAAACCAAAACCTGCTGTATTTGTTTTTGAGTGACTCTTGCGAATTTCCGAATAAATTCGTGAATGTACCGTTTTCGCTGAATTCAATATTTAGGTGTTACATATTTACATGTATGTATACCATATAACAATTTTTGGCTTATAGCAACATCTATGAACAAATTTTTGAAACATAAGTACTCTCATTTTAGTCCTCTTAGTCCAGCTCAGTATTTTAGGAGCTGTGACTTATGACTTATTCAATTATGTGACTTATATGATTATAATTATCATATTTTATTTTTTACATACAGCGCCCTATGTGATCAGATTTCTGAAGTATTAATAGCTTTGTTAGACTCTTCTTGATAATATGAAAACAACGATACTTCGTTTGTCAAAATCGGCTCAGTAGCTTAGAATTTCTGGTCTAAAATATAACACTAGCATGAGCGTGTCGTGAACGTTAGCACTACGCGTGACGTAACGGTTCCGCCAAAACACTTTAGAATAGATTTTTCTACATACCCGTTTTCCTATGCCCCCCATCAAACATGTTCACAAACAAAAAAAGAAGACTTTTTGTGTGTTTTGGATCAAACGTAATATACCTTTTACGTGGAGTTTCAGAATGCAAATGTCACTCATACAAATCCAAATAATTTTAATTACAGAAAAATCAAAGGCAAGTTTCAATAAATTTTTTTCAAATACCGTATAGGCATAGCTGGGCACCGTTAATCAAATAGTTAACTTCGTTAATCGCTAATCCGTTACTAAAAAAGTTAACTTCGTTAAACGTTAATGCGTTACATTTCGGAAGATTTAACGCAAATTAACGTTAATCGTTAATCCGTTAACACGTGATAAAAATTGCATTTTTTATGTCGTTGCGTTATTGATCTTATAAAAACTGTTGCTTTGGGTTCTAGAAGTTAACAGGTTAGGAACAAAAAAAAAAAAAAAACGAGCATAATTGGAGTGTGTAATTTAGTCCTCTGGCATAATGTGGATACAGAAGCATACCTAGGGGATGGCGGTCCGCGTATATCTTATTTTACTAGGGTTTTTGTTTAAATAAAAGTGAGGACCTTGTTTTACTAAATAATAAAGAAGTGGAAGGTATTTATGATGATTTTGTAATTTTTTTCTTGTGTATGTAGGGCAAGTGAACTATTCTTCCCGGACGCCAAAAATATACACGGAACGCCACTGTGTGGATATTCCCCTTCATGAACATTAATATGTTGAAGTTCTTGTCTGAAAGCGAGTCTCGTTTCGGCATTAATATTCGAGAATTTGAAGTAGCATTTAATAGTTTATGCTAAAGTTAAGTCTTGTGTGCATGTAATATTTTAAGTTTTTGTATGTTCAAATATAAAAAAACACCTGAAAACACAGTTTTTGATTTTTTTAATAAGTTTTTTCGTGCAGGAACTAGTCCACATGAAATTTTCAAGCTGTTTTTCGGGCATATTAAAGTGCATATTTTGGTGTTTTTTGGGGCATATTCTATGCGCTTAAAACGTGTTTTATTTTGCATATTTCCGGCCTCTCTGTTCGTTACACTAAGAACAAAATTTTGAGTAACTAAACCAAATGTACATAATTTCATCTTATAAGTAGTTCTTAAGGAAAAGTAGAAATGAATAACGATAGCCAAAATTATATTTATTTATAAAATTCGCTGTCATATTTATAAGACATGGTGTAGGAGGTAGAGTTTTCAAGAAATTACTTGAGATATGTACGGATCCTATTGCCCATGTCGTCTACTTTGACAATATTTTTACAAGTGTGCAGTTACTTATTGATTTAAAAGCTAAAGGATTCCATGCTTCTGGCACTGCACGTAAAAATAGGACGAAAAAATACAAAAATAATGAAATATTATGTGAAATGGCACGATAATCACGTGGTATGTCTTCTGACAAACTTCGACACCACTGAACCATTAAACAAAACTAATACGTACTCTAACATCGAAAAAGCCAAAACCGCCGCACAGTGGCGGCTTTTGCGATTTCGCGTTGCTAAAATCATAACTTTTGAACGGGTAAAGATATTTGAGTAAAGTTTTTTGATTTTGGTTGGTAAATTCTGTAGATATGACATATATAAGATTCAGGTTTGAGGCTTAGCATTAAATACTTTTAAAAAGAGGTCCAAAATCCGAAAGTTCAAATTTCGAAATTTTTGGTGGTATGAATACATAAAAAAAAATTTTTTTTTGTATAAATTTTAGTGCGCTTTATTCAATTAATAAACTTTTAATAATTTAAAAATTTTTTAAATACTTTTTTAAAAAAAAAAAATTTTTTAATTTTTACTAATTCATTCATATGCATTTATTTTTTTTATCTCTTAACATAATTTATAAACAGTCTTTTTCAAAGGCTAGAAAAGTTTTAAAAAAAGGGTTACAGTAATAAATTAGGTAATTTCCTTAAAAAATCAACAGCAATCTACAATTCTATAAAAATATCATCATTATTTTGGATATCTAAGAAACTTAAAACAGTACTACAGAATTTATCAGTCAGTTCTTTTCGTGACCTAACGTGCCTAAGTGATGAAATCAAAGGATCTGAAGATGCTGAAAGTATATTGAACAAGTCCTCATTCTGTCGAATACGTGAAATTTTACATGTATTGCTATATCTGTACTTCTTATAATCTTTGTTTTTAGACTCTTGGGCTTCTTCTGATAATTCTCCTATTGGTAAGGATTGATAATTGAGAATTTTTCCACTATGAGCTAAGGTATTATGGACAGTAATTTTTGGCTGTGCTTATGTTCTAATATGTCTGCAGTTTCCTTGGTATACTTTTCAAATTTTTCTACTTTAACGGGTTCTCTATATGATAGTACGTTTAAAATAACTTGTAATCTTTTTATCACGTCTTCATCGACTCCCGTTATTTCTGAAGTTGTTTCTGGTTTCTCAAAAAATCGCCTTGCTGTGTTTCCGTCATATCTACTATAATACCCAATTTTTCTCGAAATTGATCTTGTATTATTTTTTTTCTTAACTTTTGAACTGACTTATTGAGCCTTAAAATTAGACTTTTATACAAATACAGGTACAAAATATTGTGCTACAAACCTCAAACATAATACTTGTTCAGCGAAAAAATTTAACTACCTAATAAGCTAAATTCCTTTTATGATATCTACCGTAATAAAACAGGTGTCTATAAAGTTGGCCTGCACTAGGGTTCAATGTTATCAGAAGTGCATCTACCTGTATTCTACACAAAAAATACAGCTTTATTATATTTGACATTAGGAGTACTAGATATTTTAAAATTGCATTAAAAACTTAGATATAAATATCTGAGGCAAAAATAACTATTTCGCTATACAAAAGCGAATTTTCTTAAAAAGAGTAAAATGATTTGGAAAAAGTGACAAATCAAGCGTTTTGGAGGTGGAGTAAAGCCCATATTATATGGATAGAAGTTTTCTAGGTACTCTTTACATATGCATCTATTTGCGTCAAATAGTTTTGGAAATAGGAAGAATAAATTAAGAAAGGGGCGTGGTAACGTCCATATTTACAATTTTTAATTTATTTTAAGTGATGTCTATATTCGCTAAAACATTCTATCAAATTCAGATTAACAATTTCCAAGTCAAAATATCATAGACGTCATCACACAACAAATTCAGTTTTATGCATATCATGTCGCATAAGTAGCTATAACTTCTTACCTGGCAAATATTGGCAGGTAAGACCCATGTGATTTTTGTTAGCAGATATGTCAACTATAATTTCTCATTCACCAATCCTTGATTGACATTGATTTGTGGATTATAGGCCAAGGTACATTTGGAAAACTATGTTAAAAACGCCCTTTTTTAAAAAATTCATGAAAATTACTAACTAAAGTTTTGTTTCTACATCTTGTGGAAATTATTTATTTTAAAATACCATAAATTCAGAGAGCATACTTCAAATTCCCATGTTTTTTCAAACTTTTGAAATTGCGAAAAATGTAAAAAAATGCTATTTTAATGAACGATAAAAAGTTATCCAACTTTGAGCACCCATAAAAACCAAAATACTTTTCATAAATCAAAAAAGTTTTCGGCTTTAGAACCTTTGGTCAATTATCTGTCAAATAAAAAAAAAAGTTTCGAAAATCAGAAATCAAAAATTTGATTTTTGCAATCACTTTTTGAAAAAGGAGCCACTGCGCGCCGTCAATCAGCCAAATCTGTTTAATAACTATAATACAAATATGGGAGGCGTCGATAAGTATGATTGGCTGATTGCAAAATATCCAATACGTTTTAGAGGAAATGGAACTGGCCATTAGTCATTAGAATGCTTAAAATGACAATAGTGAATGAATGGATTTATTTTTTTCCTGGATAAAAAAATACAAAATAAAAACGCTAAGTCTACATCTGGTACTTCCACAGTTCTTGTACAGTCTGTTTGATATGATAATTTGGAACATTATATAATGAAAAGAGAGAAGCAGAGGAGATGCCATGTAGAGGACTGTAGAAAAAAAAAACCCTTAATTTTTTGTGGCAAATGTGAAAAACTCTTTGCAATGAATGTTTTATGCCTTACCATACAAAATAAGAATGACTTTGTTAATATTATTTACTTTTTTTTATCAATAACAAATAAATAAAATAGTTTTTGCAAAAAAATACTATAGTTCTTACTTCTTTTTGAATGTAATCTTCTCAATGTCATATTTATAAGTTTATACATAAACCAGAGATGAAAGAAATTTTTTTTTTCCATATTCTTCATATCGGGCATTTTACGCGAAGCGGACAGGGGAAATGGGGTTGATGTTTCCAATTTCAGATATATTTGAATACGTTGTACCTGTATATATCCTCGACCCAGAAAAAAAATATTTTTAGAATGGCAACACTGGTTTACAAAATATGGGTCTTTAAAAATTTGGAAAATCGTAAGGTATGTACTACTTCGAATGCCATTACTCAGCTTAAAAAAAGTCTGGTAAAATGAATTAATCACTGGATTTTATACTTCATTTATTGGCCTTTTTAACCTCATAATTGGATTTAAAAAATAAAAAAAAAATAATAAATATTTTTTTTATCGTTTTTACAATCTTCGCCTAACAATATTTTTTTTTAAGAGCATTTAAAAAAGCTTAATTATGCTTATACTTACTTCGTGCCAAGTTTGATAATGGTCCGGCCAGCCGTTTTGGAGCTGTATGCATTGCAATGCCGAAACCCGAGTCAGTTGATAATCATAAAAGTATCAAGATATTTATAAAAATAACAAGATATTTGTAAAAATATCAAGTTATTTTTATGAATATCAACTAACTCGACTCGGGTTTCGGCATTGCAATTCATATAGCTCCAAAACGGCAAGGCGGACAATTATCAAACTTGGCACGAAGTATATTTTGCTAGGCGAACTGAAGTATACAATCCAGTACATAATTCATTGTACCAGACTTGTTTTAAGCTGAATAATGGCATTTGAAGAAGTACATACCTTACGATTTCTCAAATTTTCAAAGACCTATATTTTGTAAACCAGTGTTGCCATTCTAAGAAATATTTTGTTTCTGTGTCGAGGACATATACAGGTACAACATATTCAAATATATCTGAAATTGGAAACATGAACCCCATTTCCCCTGTCCGCTTCGCGTGAAATGCGCTATATTTTTCGAATTAGTAGCTAGACTTGGTAATATGAACGCAAAAGTCAAGGGATTTCCTTGCTCGGGAATTAATGGGTTAATGGTCATGAAGGGAGTATCCACATTGTGCAAGATGACTAAATTACACACTCCAATTATACACGTCGTTTTTTTGTTCCTAAAGAGCCAAATAGACCTTCATGCGTGCATAATCAAAAAAATTATGACGCCATCCTGATTTCGACACACACGATTCATGCACGCATGACGGATATCATTTTTGGTTGAACTTTTAACGTGTTGACATTATGACGTCAAAAGCATGTGCGGCAATTAAAATTGCATTTAATATTAAAAAAAATAAGAAATGAGTTTAATTTAAGCTCAAAAAATCCTTAAAAATGTATTAAAAAGAAAAGTTCATACAAAAGTTTAATTAATTCATCTAATTATCTTTAGTGCAGAATATTTCTAATTTCTTTTCCGCACTCATTGTCACCTTCTTCGTCAAAAAATCATGTAAACTGAGCTAAGTTCAGCACACACTATCATGCATGCATGATCAATCAAAAAATATCAAAATATTTTAATATTGCTCATGCGCATGACCAATCAGTCAATCAGCCACCTACACGGTCGGTTTGCATGAACAATCACTTGATTCATCATGCACGCATGAACGTCTATTAGGCCCTTAACCTGTTAACTTCCAGAACCCAAACCAACAGTTTTTATAAGATCACTAACCCAACGATATAAAAAATGTAATTATTATCACGTGTTAACGGATTAACGATTAATGTTAACTTTCGTTAAGTCTTCCGAAATGTAACGCTTTAACGAAGTTAACTTTTTCAGTAACGGATTAGCTAACGAAGATAACTATTTGATTAACGGTGCCCAGCTATGAACACAAGAGAACTGCATTACTTTCATTATGCAATATTCCTTAAGAAACCAATTAGTGCATGTAAATATGTAGGTATTTCATTTATCATTCCCTTTTCCTTGACATTTTTAGACTATACGTATTTGAAAATTATAGAAAGGACTTGAATTATACAAAGATTTTTAAAATAGCGACTTTTTTTTTATTTTCAATATAGCTTTGTTATACAATCAGTGAGGATATCACTTCGTTGTAAACGAACTGCAGCATCCGAAGTAGATTTAATATGTGTGGTTACAACTTTAAGCTCTTTAACAATGGCTGGTGGCGCTGCGGCCTTTTCAAAGTTTGAAGGTTGGAGCTATTTTGATTCAGTATATTACTGTTTTATAACTTTAACTACAATAGGTAAGTGAACGATTTTTACGAATTTAAAGAAAATTTAACGGAAAAAATAATTGCCAATCCTTCCCTGTGCTATTTTAGTACATACTTATTTATGATGTCACGCTCTCAAAACAAGTTCTAATAGTTATGTCTGTTTACTTTCGTAGTTAAATTTGTAGTTAAATTCATAGTCAAATAATTTGAGAGAGAAGAGCACAATTGTTTTCAAAAAGATATTTAACTAAAAAAAGTAAACAGACAGGAATTAGTTAAAAATGTAGTTAAATTGGTTAAGTGTCAAAAAGCTTAAGCTGTCAAAAACGGAAAGTGTGTAAACTTTATTGCGAGTGTCAATATTTACAAATTGAAAATTTTATTTATTTGTACCAAGTGATCAATTATAAAAAGAAAAAAAAAATGGAAAAACCAGCAAGCGAACAATTGAAGGAAGTGGTAAGTTATTTGGATAATAAAAGGAAAACTTATTAATCAATACTTTGTTTAAAGACGGATGCAGGCAGACTGGCGTCCAGTGAAGGATGCATTGCTGCATCGTCTTCATATGGGGTGGGCAATATCAAAGCCAAATTAGGTATGATCTGTGGACTTCTTTTTCAAATATAGGTCTTATAATAACGTTTAGACCTAATTAAGTTCTTCCAAATTGTTTTTTAAAAAGTCAGTTCTTAGTTGCAGCTCTTATAAAATGCTCGAGTGAGTCAGAAAGTGACAGAGACGGAGAAATTTTGGAGCTATTTGCTGAGGAAATCTCAAGTGAAGAGGAGTTTCTTATAGAAAAATTATCTTCATTTGATGCCATATGCAAAAAAAGGAACTGCATTCGAAATTATGTTGAAAATGTGATTCCAACATATTCTGAAGCTGAGTTTCGGCAACACTTCAGAATATCAAGAAGCCTTTTTAACATTCTTTGCAGTAAATTTGACGTCTCTTCTCAATATAAAAATTTGCGTGAGGACAAACGTCTTCCATCAAAAACTTATATGGCCGCTTTCCTTTGGTTTGCCGGTCACGAAGCCTGTAGCTATCGTGACTTAAAAGACCGATTCGATGTGTCACTGTGGTCGGTGCAGCATATCATTAGTAGAACTACAATGTTTCTGCGCAGCATGAGTCCGGAAGTAATAGTATGGCCAAATGATGATAAGAAAATTGAGAGCAGCAATTTTTTTAAAAACAAATGTGGATTTTCCAAAGCAATTGGTAAGTCATTCAACAACAAACTTTGATTCATTGACCTACACCATTGAGCCTTATTACAATATTTTTAGTGGCTCCAAAAAATAATTCATATGTAGTTTGTTTTTTTTTTAAAAAAAAACTAAAAATTTTTAAGCAAACGTTTGATTATAAACCAAATCTATGTAGGTTGCATTGACGGAACCCATATTACAATAGACCCTCCAAAAGGTTGCAAAGAAGACTACATCGACAGAAAGGGTAACATAAGCATTTGTTTGCAAGGCGTCTGTAACGAAAAAAAAAATTCATCAATATATTTGTGGGCTACCCAGGGTCATCTGGATTTTTAGAAATTCACCACTGTTTCTAAAGCTACAGTCGTACTGAGGAGGTAACAATTGTTTCATGGATTTATTAACAAAATCTTTACTTTGATTTATTTAATTTAGAATACTGCTTACTGGGCGATTCAGCTTACCCGTGCTCAAAAAACTTAGTTACACCATACAAAGACGATGGACATTTAACTAATGCTCAAAAACAGTTTAACATTAAACTTAGCTCAGGTCGGATAGCAATAGAGCACAGTTTTGGCCTTTTAAAGCAACGATTTAGGCAGTTGTACTATTGCAAACTTAGAGGAGCAAAAAAACTTTGCCATTTTATAAGAGCTTGTTGCGTCCTTCACAACATTGCGGATGAGGACGACATTTTTTTTCTTTGGAAGATTCTGCTGACATTTCTGAACACTTTGAGCAGTTAGGAGAAGTGGCAAAAGGAAATGCAGTCCGAGATCCCGTTTGTCGAGAGCTGTTAGAAAAACAAAATTAAAATTTGTTTACAATGAAATGATTTTTAAATTAGAATTATAATTTATTAATTTAATTAGATAAGCCGTAGCGCAGTTAATTTAATTCCTTAAAATTCATTTTCATATTTTCATCATTCAGCTTTCATCATTAATTTCTCCAAACCAATCTCATGTCTGCGGCCGCAGAAGAAACTTTATTTTGTTAAAAAATAAAATTTTTAAAGTATTCAATCTAACGTCTCTTAAGCCAGTTTTAATTAATAATAAATATGTGAATAAGTTAACAAAAAAAATCCAAACATTAAAAGTAATTTTTTATGGATATCCTTTTATTTTTAACATATGTAATTACATATTTTGTAATTTAAATTTAAGCCTTTAAATTAGATGATAAAAAATAATGTATGCGAAAATTTATATAATATAATAGCTTAAGCTATATTCAAAAATACATTTTTTTTCAAAAGTTAAAAAAATAAAAATTTACACATTTCATTCATTTCATGACTAGTCTAGTGGAACTTTTTTCAAAAGTTAAAAAACTAAAACGTAAATTTATATAATGTAATAACTTAAACTATATTGAAAAACTTAAAATTTTATTAAAGGTTAAAAAACAAAAAATTTGTACAGTTGTGTTTTTTGGAACAAAATTTTATTATAATTTGTTTTCGTACAGAGTTTTTATGTTCAGTACTTCTAGTGCAAAAAATTACAAAAAAAGTACAAGCGCAAAATGCATTAAAATGGGCAACGAGCTATAGTTTCATTGACCGCTACGTCATATCATCAGTAAGCTTTGTTAGCCGAAGTATAGTAGTCTGCAAGCCTACTATATACTCTTTCTTGCATTGATCTGTTCTGCTTTTTTGTTGTGATTCTTAACAGATCAACGCAAGGAAGAGTACATAGAAGGCTTGCAGACTACTATACTTCTGCTAACAAAGCTTACTGGTGATATGACGTAGCGGTCATTCAAACTAGTATAAGCATCTCATTGCCCATTTTAATGCATTTTGCGCTTGTAATTTTTTTGTAGTTTTTTGCACTAGAAGAACTAAAAAAAAAAAAATTTTGTACATTATATTCAGTTGAGTGCAAAACCAGGTTGAAATATTAGTTTTCATTTTGTGTCTGCGAAAGAAAAAAAAATATATAAAGATATGTACATAAATGAATATTACATTGTATGAAGAGATCCAGAGTATGATATATGTATGTATGTAGGTAAATGTATTCTTTTGGTAAGGACCTTTTCATATGATAGTGAAAGGGTCTGGTTAGTACTCACCGTAGTACTTGCAACAAGCAACTCCAGCAACTCAAGTTTTCGCTTTTCCGTGTCTTCCTTACGGCGTGCTCGGGCTTACCTCTCTTCTTCTCTTGCCTCCTTGTTTTTCAAAAATCTCCAAAATTTTTGTTTGGAAATTTTTTTTTTGACTGGAAATTTGCTTGACGCAGTCCAACAGTTTTTCTCTGCTTGGCTCCGTCTTCCTCCTTTTTCGCGAAACTGGCGATTCAGCTTAATATAAAAAGTAAGACAAATTATTATGGAGTTTTAAACAATATTTACTTTTTTACTGGAGCAGAAGAAGTCATCACCGGTATCACCGATGCCACCAACACCATCAACACCGCTGCCACCATCAACACCGCTACTACCGCTAGCTTCACCATCAACGCAGCAATCGTTTATTGTGGCATTTCCTGCAATGCCGTCTGCTGCTGTGCTATCTAGGACAAAATCTGGATTAATTCCTCTCCTTTCACCCAAGAGTTGGTCTAATTCGCTAGATTAAAAAATTATTTACATACTTCCACCTTAATTTACTGCACGATTAATATTCGAATGAAATTTAGCTTTCGTATGGACAGATTTTCCTACTCCTGCCAGTCTGTGAGTTGTGAAGCTTTGTGTTTTTGTATATTTTCACTAAATTGTTATACTTCCACTGTACTTGCGGCGCAGTGAAAGTGTAGCCCTCTTCAGCCATTTTGGCAGAAATCACTGTCCACATTTTCACTTAGTCTTTAGCTATATCGATTTCCTAACTCTAGGGCGAAGCTCATCAACTAGGGCTAGTAGCAGTTTTGTTGGAGCATCCAGCCAGTTCTGCCCCTTCTTTTTTTCCACTTCTTCATGTAGCTGAAACACAATTTCGTGGATAGGCTCCAATTCGCTGCCATGTTCCTTAAAGAGGGACTGGGAAGTTCTTCCCTATATTCTGAATCTGAAATAAAAATAAATAAATAAGGCTACTCGCAAAAGCAACTACTACTTATCTCATGCTTATCACCCAGCTTCGCGTTTCCAGCAACTTATCGCAACGCTACTATTTCCATCTGCACGTCAATGCAGATGAAGATGTCACGGTGACAAGCTGCTTTGACGCATGAAGGGAATGGTTGTTTTTCCACATGAAATAAGAAACAAATTTTGGCCAAAGTTTTCTACATACCATTTTGAACTTTTTGGAAAGTCCGAAATGACAGGTTCACACTGAGCTGCTGGCTTTTACTTTCCATTGCTGTTGACTTTTTTATTATTTATTCAAAAATTTAATTTTCACAAAAATTAAATTTTTATTTATTTATTTTTTTGAACAGCTGTTTGTTTTTTGACACTTGACAAAATTTAACTACAAAAATTCTTTTGGCGATTTTTGTTAACTATTTTTTGGAGAGAGAGTGAACAGCTGTTTGTTACTCTCATTTTCACGCTCATATTTAACTACATTTGAAGGTAAACAGACACGAGTTAGGCAGTTTTAGGCAGATTTAGGCAACAAAAGGCGCCTTAAGTTAACTTTTGGCGAGTAAACAGACACACCTATTATAAATAAATATTTGTATTCAATTGTTATATTTATTCACAGCGCAACGAAAATTGTAAGAACTTACATTGAACATAGGAATTTTTTGAATTTTTTTCGAAAAAATTTCGTCAGCATTTTAAATAGTGCGGAAAAAACAAGTCCTTAAAAAGTTTTTAAGATTCTAAGGACTAACTACGTGCCCAGTGGTTCGTGGTCCGCCGCTGCCTTGCATACCTAAGTATCGAGACAAAGAGCCTTATAGAATTTATGAAGTAAAAACTATATTGATCGACTTTTCTAAAAATAACACTCGTATATCTGATTTAATACAAGGAAATTTCAGTAGCCATAAGTAGTAGCCATAGATTTCTGCAATTATTATTGCTTACTACGGTTTTATTTGGTGGAAAAACTTTTTTCTCATATTACATTGTAGTTTCTTACTTAGTATATAAGTTAACAGTGTGCCGGAATCTCAAGGGCATGCAACGTGACGGTGTCACATCACAAAATCAGTTTATTTTATTTTTCTTTACTATTGTTTGTGGGAACCGCGGTAGTTGTATTTTATTTGATTATGTTTTAATATTATCGCTGCATAGAAGCTATTATGTTAATAGAGTTGCAGTGTATCAATTAAGCTAATCTAAAAACTAAAGCAAATCATAATAAAGAAAGAGCAGTCTGGTAAAGTCGTTCAAATTGAACAAAAGTTAATATACAACATGTACAATGACATGCAAGTTCATTTTAAGAATTTTGTGGATGGATTTTATTTTTTTTTGCCTATATTTTAGCTTGAGGAACAAAACTAACTGTTCCAATACTTGAGCTTCCTAGCTCCAACCTGTAAATGGCGCGGAAAGGGTTTATGTCCGATTTCGTTACAATTTTATGAAATAATCGACTTACTAAAACGTAGCAAAAGTATGTCTTAGTTGCCAAGATATAGCGTTTTAGGTATTTTAGCTGTACATTTCTCTCTTGAACATTGTCGAGGTCGGTCGTATTGCGTTGGCAAAGTCTTATAAATCAAAAGCTATGCTTAAATAAATAATCGGGAAAAGTGATTAAATTGTTAATTTAATCGATATTCCTTCTATTATTGTTAAGTTCTTTAACTCAGTATAATAATTCACAAATTAAAAATAATTATAATATAACAAAAAGCAAACAAAACTCTTCTACAGTTCGTTTGTCTCTTTGAAATGAAAGATCCCCCTGATGACCCCGCAGCTAGTAATAGCTGCACCAATCTTCCCAAACTCAAATTTGACAAAACAAAATGCTTTTCCAACAACTATATCGGTGTGAAATACTTGATTACGAGCAGGGTTAACAGCAATGGAACTGTCGCTAACGTGTCTCCTTTTTTATGTTTGGTCCGCTGGCCCTTCATTTTCTGATTTAGTCCTTTTTGAGAAGTTTGCCCATAATTATGGTCGCAAAATTAAAATCACTCTAAGTTAAAATCCAGATTTTACCTAAAATCGAACATCGAACAGAATGACTTCATAAAAAAAAGAAAAAAATTTGCTTATATTTTTGTTTCTATTTTTTAATAGTACAATAAGAAATTAATTCTTTAACTTTAACTTGTAATTTTTCCTTACAGCACCGAATGATATTTACTCAATGTTCTGTTTCAATATTTTGATGATATTCCATGAAAGAGTCACAAAAGGTGTGCTTCACATGGGGATAAGAGGTTATTGAATGTTATTCATTTTTGACCAAGCTGCAAGCATTGAATTCGAAACAAACCGAATTTAACTTTTAATATTTCCTGGCAGCACCAAAAGAGATTTACCCAATGTTCTGTTTCAATATTTTGGTGATATTCAAGAAACAAGTCACAAAGGGTGTGCTCACATGGAGCTAAGAGGTTTCTGAATGTTATTCATTTCTGACCGAGGTGGTAGCTCGGTTCTTACAGCACTGAAAGAGAATTACTCAATGTTCGTTTCTAATATTTCGATGATATTCTATAATCAAATCAAAAAGGGTATGCTTCACATAGGGTTAAGAGGTTTCTGGATGTTATTCATTTCTGACCGAGGTGCAAGCTCGGTTCCTTACATCACCGAGTGAGAATTACTCAATGTTCGTTTCTATTATTTCGATGATATTCCATGAGCAATTCAGAAATGGTATTGTAGTGAAATCATGAATACTCTTATTAGACATTCCATTCAACGTTAGCTCTTATTACATTAATTTGCACTCGTGGTTGTTGTACAACAAAAATTCAAATGTTTACGTTATAAACACGTACGAAATTTTTCAGTCGCTCAAAGACTATCCCGACAAAATTTCTGGATAACAACAACAAAAGATAAGCGCATTGACACCACACTTAGCCAGTGCGCCAGACAGAACAACAACAACACTATAAAGTGCATAAGAATGCATTTGACCATAGTGTCACTCTGATGGATACAAACACCAAAATGAAAGAGGAGGAGTCTTAATTAGTAATACCGTATAGAAATAGCTTCTAGTATGTAAGTGTCAAAATAAAGATATATATATTAGTTTAAGAATTTGATATAAAAAGGGCTCTATGGCCAAAATAAAGACCAGAGTTTAGCACAGCTTTATAAACAATCCTTTGAACAACGGCTTAATCTAAACAGCCGAAGTTCAAAATTAGAGGGTCGACGGCGCTTTTAAGCGCCAAGCCCAAATTAATAGCTAGGTAGGGAATCTACATCCTGATCAACTAGTTGGTGATCCTGATCAACCACATGGCGATCTTGCAGACCTAGATCTTCTGAAGCGAACAACTAAATGGAGGAATACGTCCCAACCAGCAAAAATAACAAATTCCCGACGTACAAGCCAACGAAGATAGAAGATTGTGGTCCATAAAAGATAACATATACAGATTACATCCAAAGGAAACTAGCAAATAAAGATTCATGGCTGACAAGAATTCCAAGAACTGAGAAGCCAAAACACAAAAGAGGCGGAAAACTAGTGAAGCAGAGGAAAAAATTGAGGCATCTACTAGAACTAGTAAATTCAGATCCACCACCACCTTATCATTCAACCCACACCATATGGGAAGAAATAACCAATATCGAAAACGAACTGGAAAAACGAAAGCAAAAACAATAGATGAAAATACCAAACTTTGCGTCAACAATATACAACTTAACCATGCTAAACAGCAAAACCGAAGACCATATAACAATAAACGAAGAAATACAAAATAACATTGGGTCAGTGATCACAAGAAATGAAATTGGGACCATAATGACAACTGCAGCAGTAGTAATAATAATAATAATCCTTATAATATATGTCTACTACTTATAAGTTGAATAAAACTTGCAAACAATATGTACTAAAGCACACTACAAGAATACAGAATATAAAAAAAAAAAAAATAATCTTTTCTCTTTTCTCTATGAACAAACTTATAAGCATATATACACAATTGAAAACGGTAAAAATAAATTTAAAAAAGAGTATAAATAGAGGTTACACTCAAAAAACAATTACACAAAAAATCAATCTCATAAGTCACTACAAAGAGGAATACAACGAACAGTTAGCACTCATAAAACAAGATTTAGATGTTTTAGAATTAACAGAAGCATTTTTCAGTTAGCACTCATAAAACAAGATTTAGATGTTTTAGAATTAACAGAAGCATTTTTCATTCTCTACAATCAAACTTATAATTTACTAAATAATATCTCAAATCCTAAGCCAGCAACTATGGCTACCACAGCTACCAAAAATTTCAATATAGAATACTTTCTGAAAATAGTACCTAATTTCAGTGGTAACTATAAAGAATTAGACAGTTTTCTTAAATTAATTGAGATTCTACACGAATCATACAACACAGAAAACAGAACAAAGCTAATTGATTTAGTAATTAACGTTAAACTAAGCACAAACGTGCGCACAGCAATAGGAAACAACATAACAACATTTCAACAATTAAAAACTTCATTAAAATCAACATATAAATCTACACTAACCACAGCACAAATACACACACAACTATCTAGTATTACTCAGAAAAACAACACAGTAACAAATTTTAAAGACAAACTCCTATCACTTATATCCGAACTAAATAATCTACAAATAACCCAAACAAACGGTAATGAAGCACAAGCAACAGTAGTACAGCAAATGAATGAAAACTATGCGTTAACCTTATTCAAAAACGGACTAAACGACGAGCTAAAAAATACAATATTTTCCCCACAGCCAAAAACGCTTGCCGAGGCATCAGATATAGCGCTCGAGTTAGAAAGAAATAATACAACAAACAGACAATTGCTTTAAGAGGACTAAACTCCGAAGCTTTCTTATATGTCGATGACATAATTGTTTTTGGATGTTCTCTGAAACATCACAATCAAAACTTAATCAAAGTTTTTGACCGTCTACACCAATACAATCTCAAACTCAACGCGAGCAAATGTCAAGTTTTAAAATTAGAAGTAGTGTATCTTGGACACTTAATTACCGACAGTGGCATTAAAACAGACCCTACCAAATGCGAATCTGTACTTAAATAACCTGTGCCGGAAAATGCAGACGAAGTGAGAAGATTTGTAGCATTTTGCAATTACTACACACGTTTCATACCAGAATTTGCATCAACAGCAAAGTGTTTAAATTCTCTTTTGAAGAAGGGGACACCTTTTATCTGGTCGGAAGAGTGCAACAAGGCATTCAACACGTTGAAACAAAAATTAATTATAAACCATTCATTCTCACAACAGACGCATACGATTTTGCACTAGCTGCAGTACTTTCCCAGGGAGAAATTGGCCATGATTTGCCAATATCCTACGCGAGTTCATCATTAAATAAGTATGACATCAATAAACCGATAATAGAAAAGGAGCTCCTAGCAATATCCTGGGGTATAAACTTTTTCAAACCGTACCTATATGGACGAAAGTTTATAGTCATAACTGACCATCGACCACTGGTGTCATTATTCGCACACAAAATCCTTCATCGAAAATGACAAGTATGAGACTTGATATATCAGACTACGATTTTGAAATCGTCTACAAACAAGAAAAAATGAATACGAATGCGGACGCTCTATCACGCATTAAAATCGACAGTGAAATTTTAAAGTCAATGATTTGAACAACGGAAAATAAAAATATGAATAGTAAAAATAATGAAGAAAAAGAAAATACGGATATATTGGCTATTACAAAAAGTAAAACTAAGAGTAATAATGAGGCAAAAGGTATACCAAATAATAAGGCAAAAGAAGCATTGAATAAAGAAAATAAGGCCATAAATGAAAATATTAAAGGATCCCCAAGACGTATCAAAGAGAATAACATCAACCCAAGCCAGTCTGATAAACTGCATATTTGGGAATGTACATCCTTTCATAACGTCAAGAAATTGTTGAAACTAAGGTTTACAATTTTTGAAAAAGTACACGTAACTCGTGGCAAAGACCTTTCGAAGATAAGAATACCACGTAGTTTACAAGTAAAAGTAATTGAAAACAAGTTAAGGTGTTATCTTCGACCAGGCCGAAACTCACATACCCTACACTGCACTAAAAATCAATTTCAATAAATATTAAAAAGACGTTAAGAGGTTGAATAAGTCGACAAAAAAGAAAAAGGTTAAAAAAATTTGAAACTATTCAAAATTGATGAAAAAGTCGAAAAAATAAAGAAACTTATGAAGAAAGTTGAAAGAGGTTGAAAAAGTGGAATAAGTTAAAGGATTGAATAAGTCGAAAGAATATGGAAAATGTTGAAAAAATCGAATAAAAATGAAAAATTTGAAATACGCCACGCTTGGTGTTAGGGGTTTGCTTATGAAAAGCTATTTCTGGATCAAAACCGGGCTGGATTGTACCAGTGGGTGTGTCGCCGCCCTAAATTTAAAATTTAACTACGGCATCTATCGCAAACTATACAAGCTATTGTGCTAAAATTTAATATGATGATGTCGATCACAAATCACCAAATTTTAGTATGATTGCTCACATATTTCGATATATATGCCTCTTACCGTATTTTATTTGTATGGGAAGTGCCACGCCCATTGGTGCTATTTCAGCCACTTTTGGTTCAGATATACTCTATACACAGAAAAAACAGAATTGGTAAGATCAAATAATTGCAATTCTATGAATAAAATTTCTAGAATTCAATTATTCATTTCTTTAAATTAAAGAAAAAATTTGCAAAATCAAAACACCTTATTTGTTAGATTTTCAAATTCAAATTATCTTATTTTATAACAAAATATTTTAGCTTAATCAGCTAAATGTTTCACAGTTAGTGCAAATAGAAAACTTCGTTACTGAATTAGAAAAATCAATTCAAACTTTGGAATTTTTAACCAGCTCATATATGTTTAAGTTTTATCAATAGCATTACACCTTAAATAGGAAATTTCGTCCTAATTTTTTTTTTATTTCATAGTCCATTGAAATGTTACATTGACCTTGCATTTTGTATAGGACAAGATTTTTTTTTTGTGTTGTGTAGAGGGGATCAGTGTGAGTATAAGTCTCAGTTTTCGGGATTGAAAGCCCCCCCATTTGGCCGCCATTTTAAAAAATGGGTGTATATAATTTTTCCACGATATCTTAACAGCCGTATGTCTCACACAATTTTTTTAAGACTTTTTGAGTAGAAAATTGTATTTTCTACAATATTGATTGACATACTTTTTATCGTAAAATTGAAAATGAAAAAGTTATAGTTAAAAAACGACTAAAATTTTCGGGTAAAATATCATTTAAGGACTATAACTTTTTTTCTATTGATTTAATTAAAAAAATACTTCAGACGTTTTTTGTAGACCATTTTATTCCAAACAATTTTGCATACTCATTTCTTAAATTTATTTTTATTGAGAAGCGTTAGGGTGGTTCGAAGGGATCAAACCTAGAGGTGACTTGTACGTTATAGTGATTCAGACACAAAGAAAGTTTATAAAAATCGTTCTTCTTTTAGTATATTGTTCTATATCTCCGAAATTAGTATGCCTTTTTTCAGAACTTTAAGTACATTCTAGAGGTCGCTTAATCCGCCACAAGCATTCAAGACTATTGAATACGTAGTTGTGGGTGTTAAAGATGATTAACGGCCAGAGACTAATTTTATTATCTCTATAGATGTGGTCTTTGAGCCGCTGATTACGAAAACCAAGGTCACAAAATCCTAAGTTACTTGCAACACCCACAAAAATACAAAAAAAAAAGGTATTTTTCACGATAATTTCAAAAATAATAAAAACACATTCAACGAAATTCACCTTTTTTAATAGTAATTTGCACATGTGGCTCGTTTGTGTAAAATTTTATAACAAGCGATAATGCGAGAGGGCAGGGCCAACTCTAGGTAGTGCGAGGCCCATGCAATCAGAAGGTGCGAGGCCTCTTACAACCAGTACACATAATAAAAACCTCTCCCTTAACTCTGCTTTTATTTTTTCTTTTTTACATACTAATTTCGGAGGACATATAGAACAATATACTAAAAGAAGAACGATTTTTATAAACTTTCTTTGTGTCTGAATCACTATAACGTACAAGTCACCTCTAGGTTTGATCCCTTCGAACCACCCTAACGCTTCTCAATAAAAATAAATTTAAAAAATGAGTATGTATTGTTTGGAATAAAATGGTCTACAAAAAACGTCTGAAGTATTTTTTTAATTAAATCAATAGAAAAAAAGTTATAGTCCTTAAATGATATTTTACCCGAAAATTTTAGTCGTTTTTTAACTATAACTTTTTAATTTTCAATTTTATGATGAAAAGTATGTCAATCAATATTGTAGAAAATACAATTTTCTACTCAAAAAGTCTTAAAAATATTGTGTTAGACATACGGCTGTTAAGATATCGTCGAAAAATTATATACACCCATTTTTTAAAATGGCGGCCAAATGGGGGGACTTTCAATCCCGAAAACTGAGACTTATACTCACACTGATCCCTTCTACACAACACAAAAAAAAAAAATCTTGTCCTATACAAAATGCAAGGTTCAGCCAAAATTTTGTAACATTTCAATGGACTATCAATAAAATAAAATCAATTATTTTTTATAATGAAAAAGTCACTTTATTTTTATGTAAATTTAACATAAACACTCGAAAAACACTTGCTTTTGAATTGGTTAAAATTGTATAACCGGTTCTTAGAACAATTATTGAAATATATCAATTGCAATGCAGTGTTGTCAATCCTGCAGTTTTGCTTATTGCCTTGGGGGCGTTCAAGTATTGCGAATGCATGCTAAGGAGGGAATTCAATATTTTCTTACTTTTGCGGAGTTATTTTAAAAATTTTACGTAAGGAAAAATCTTGCAAAAGTTATGCTATGTATTTAAAAATATTTTTGTATAAGGGCCACCACGTGGTGTAAATACCATGAGAATCGATTAAGCGGTCTTCGAGAAAATTATACTTAAAAAATATTTTAGTGTGAGGGCCACCCTAAACAAAAATTTTGTAGCCTAAGCTATGCATCTTAACATAAGACCTACGTGGTGTAAATTCGGTACGAATCGACTAACCTGTCTTCGTGAAAATGATATATATAAATATTATGTATGAGGGCCACCCTAAGTATGCACCCTAAATAAAATTTGTACTATCTTATCTGTGCCTCTTCATATAAAAGCCATGTGATGTAAATTCCATGAGAATCAATTTAGCGGTTTTTGAGAAAATGATATTGAAAACATTTTTTTGAATGAGGGTCACCCTAAACAAACGTTTTGTAGTCTCAACTATGCCACTTAACATAAGAGCTACGTGGTGTAAATTCGGTGTGAATCGATTAACCTGTCTTCGTGAAAATGATATTTAAAAATATTTTTGTATGAGGGCAACTCTAAGTATGCACCTTAAATAAATTTTTTTTTCATCTTTTCTGTGCCTCTTAATATAAAAGCCATTTTGTGTAAATTCCATGAGAATCGATTAAGCGGTCTTTGAGAAAATGGTATTTTTAAAATATTTTTGTATGAGGGACACTCTAAACAAAAGTTTTATAGCCTATGACACCTGCCTGATTGATATTAACATACTCTACAAATTTCACCAAAATCGGTTGGATAGTTTCCGCGTCCATAAAAGACATATAGACAAAAAATGAATTGTATATAAAACATTATAAGATTTTTCAAATCATACTTTTCACTCTAATGAGCTAAATAGTTCTTAAATAGTTTCTGTCTTTTCAATGATATATTCTTTTCATTTTAGGTGAATTATTATTTTTCCTTTAATGCTCCCAAAACCTAATTTGCTAAATGGTAAAAATAATTTTTTGATTTATCTAATTCATTCTATGTTTGAACCAAAGTTTTTTTGTAAATTTAATGAATTAAGTGAACAATTTATCAATTGTTCAATACAGCAAAAAAAAAAATTCGCTAAAGCCAGAAATATTTATTTAATTTAACAAATTTAAATTTTTATAATTCGTTGAATTTTCAAAATCTTTAAATAATTTTTCTAATTAAAGTTCGTTAATAAAACCAATGAATTAATTGAAGCAAAAAATGTTTTAGTTGAATCAAAGATTGACAGAAAAAATTCCTTGAAAATACGAATTAAATATTTGCAATATTTACAAATGTTTTTTTGAAATCAACGAATTTATTTTAAGTTTCAACAAAACTTGTAGGATGAAAAACAACAAATCACAATTTGATATATCAGACAAACTGTTTCTATGACTGAAAATCATACAAAAAATTCGTTGAAATCGGACACGAAATTGTTTGATATCATAGAATCTTTTTTTTCTGTGTAGCAACTGCACCACTTACATTAAATTTCATAGCAATCGCTGCAATAGTTCACTTAAAACAGCGCTTACAAATTTATGTTAATATGGGAGGTGCCACGCCCACTGATGCAATTCTGTCAAAATTCATTTATTTTTAAAGCTTATAGTAACCGACATCTGTACACCAAATTTTGTGAAGATTACTCTCATAGCACACTATCTATAACAATAAAAGTTTTTTGCTTATATGGGAGGTGCCACGCCCACAGATACTATTGGACCAAATTTTTGTAATAAGAGACCTCATAGCAAGAACATCTACCTCATTAAATTCCATAGCGATTATGTTATTAGTTCTCTTAATATAACGTTTATTAATACTGTGGGCGGTGCCACACCTTTCAACGAGTTTTTTCAGTAAAGTGGCTGAGCTGACTGCTTTCAGCGGCATTATCTACAAAATTTTTATGGAAATCGTTTGTGCCAATTATGAGATATACGGAATCAAAATTTTTATCAGTTGAAGAGTGCCACGCCCACTTTTTCAATTCCGCCCATTTTTATCTCAATTCAAGAAATACTTGATATGTATCCGTTTACCAAATCGCAATATCTTGAACGGATTACAAGATATGGTGGTATAAATGATAAAACTTAGAGCTGTGCCACGCTCATGTAATACTCTTTGGAAACTTGAAATCTAGCTTAATTCTAATTTGGTTCACATGTGCACCAAATCACCAAGTTTCATCAAAATCGCTGCAGCTTTTTTAGAAATTGGCCATAGGGTATGGGCGGTAGGCGTGTCCGTCCACCGATTTCGCCCATTTTCAATAGCAAGATGCCTGCAAGAAGATGTAACCTGTGTGTGGAAGTTTTATTCAATTTGCTTTCTTGGTTTTCCCGTAAACCTGATTTCAACAGACGGACAGACAGACAGACAGACGGACATCGCTAAGTCGACTCAGGTGCACGGCAAAAAGTTTGAGTATAAAGCAGGGGTCGACAAGGATTTTATTTCAAGAGTGCAACAACAAAAAATCAACAACAACAACAAATCGTTGGATACGGTACCATAAGGATTTATTAACATATAAAAGCAACAAAGCGCATGCCGGTAGCGCACACGACACCGCACCAGCTCGCAAAATTACCAACAAAAAACAAAAATTACCAACAACAAACAAAGCATAGCAAGAATTGTGCGCAGTCGCAAGCGCTACGTATTTACCAACAACGACCTGCAAAGCAACAACACGCAAGGGTTGAATTGTTTTGGTGCAGTTGCGCCTGTCAACGATTCGGCGAATTACAACAATACGAAGTTGTTGTAGAAGAGTGCAAAGAGTGGAAAGAGTTAGGCGCTGTCGACCCCTGGTATAAAGTATAAACTTATTTAAACTATTTGATTTTATAAACTTATGCATTCGATTTTATCTATGAAATTTATATTATTTTTCTTTATAAAACTATTCTAAACCAAAATATTATATAACTTAAACCAAATTACCTATTTATAGGAAATTTGATAACAAATTGATATGATTTTTATACAAAAGCTCATATAACGTATATCTAAACAAGAAGCATAGAAAAATTATATGCTAAAATGTTACAAATTGTATACTAATTTACTATAAAATTACAAAAATTTAATAAAAATTTTGTATAAACTTTATATAAGAAAAACGTTTCTAAAGTGAATCTTTGAAATATATGACTGTTTGGCGTCATGTGAAAAATTTTGACTAGCAAAATTAAATTCAAATAAAAATTTAAATCTCGTCTTGCCATAATAATAATCAAAGTGAAAAGTGTTAAAATTATAAACTTAGTAGAAAGGAAAGTGAAGTGTTATTATTAAAAAAAAAAAGATAAGAAGGTAAGATCAAGTGAAAAAAAAGGTAAACTCATAACCTAAAAATAACTTTTAAAAAAGTCAATTGTTCATCTGCATACAAGAACTCTAAAATACTATGGATATGCCACCTTCAATAATAATACCAATTGTGTGTGATGGGAAACGTTCCAGGAGTGTCAAAATTAAGACTTAATCAGACTTGGAGGGATTCAAATTCACCGATTTTGTACAATCAGGTAATAAAATCTAGCATTAAACATAGTTTTGTTGTTTTAAAAACAATAATGTTTAGCTAAAACAATTTTCTTATTTTAAGTTTTAGTAAATGTTAAAACAAATAAATATATGTGCTTAGATTATTATATTATATTAGATATGTGCTTAATTATTAATGCATACAATTTATGTAAGACTTTATAAAAGTGTAAATTTTCTTTATATATTTAAATAAAAAAATAAATTTGTATAATTAACATAAGTAAAAGATAAATATTTTGTTATATATTGGAACTTACATATACAACGTAAGTACAAATATCATTTATTCTAATAGCCAAATCTTTATTCCAAAATAATATAAATTTGGTTAATATGCGCTCGTTATAAATTTTATATAAAAATAGTTTAAAATACTTTTATATAAGCTTTATATGAAATTTATATTAATATTCGTTTAAAAGACTTTTATTCATTTATACTATTAAATTAAAACTAAAATGGTTTAAATGGTTTTAATAAATTGGTTTGTATGAAATATATACACGAATGGTATAAATCGCTTAAATAACAAGTCATGGTATAGATTTTAAACCAAATTTGGTATGGATCCATATGTATTCCAATTTGGTTTAATTTTTATACTGAAACTTTTTAGCGTGTGGTGACGCTGATCAAGAATATATGTATATACTTTTCCATACCTGCCATGCCCCCTTCGATTTGTTACAAACGGAGAGACAAAGTGAATGGTTAATTCGGGTGTTGGTTTACACCAGATCTATCTTGGATAGTGTTATATCGAGGTGTTGCACCACGATATTGTTTTATGGAACAAAGGCACATAAACCTAGTTCCCCTTGGAGATTTGAATTGTGGATTGGAAACACAGGCACATAAACCTAGTTCCCTTTGGAGAATTTGAGTTGTTGATTGGAACAAAGGCACATAAACCTGGTTCCGCGTAGTTTAGTTAAAAACAGTTGGCTTGATGAGTTCTGAATTAAAAATCACAACATTATTTTATTTCAGTCTTCTTTTATACAACTTAATATTACAAATAACAATAACAATAATACAAAAAATAAAAATGTAAGCAATTAAGTGATTTACATGAATGTCAAAAAAGCAACCTGCAAACTATGCAGTTTTAATAAGTTAAATAATTTTAAGTACATTGACCAAAAGACACACTGCAAGCTATGCAGTTTTATTAAGTTAAATAATTTTAAGTACATTGACCAAAAGACACACTGCAAGCTATGCAGTTTTATTAAGTTGAATGATTTTAAGTACATTGACCAAAGGCAAAACTGCAAGTATACAATTTTGATCAGTTTGTTGAACATAAACAAAAAATGCAAATCATTCATACATAAAAGAATTGCAAAATAAAATAAAATAAATATTATAAGTAAATTGAATTAAATTTTGGATTCAAAATTGTCCATCCTGCCCCCCTTGAGCGGTGCTCAAGTGTTTTGATGCTATTTGAACAGGAAATCGTAAGTTTGCTATGGGAACATTGCAGATCAGCTGTCGTTAGTGAATTTTACAAATCTGATGCTGCTACCTTTATACGGATGTTGCCAATTCGGACAAGGTTTGGCGCCGAGCAGGTTGTGGTGGCTGAGCTATTTCTGCCACTCTAATTCTTGACATTTTCCATCGAAGATAGACGACTGCAAACATAATCAATATTAACGCTGAATATCCCACAGCTGAATGATGATATTTGATGAATTCAATTTTTGATGGTAGATTCAGTGATTCTTGGAATTGCAACCTCTTTTGAATTTCAGTGAGATTGCTAACTTGGGTTAAGTATTGCTGGCTCCTTGATATTAAATGTATAAGCTGCGTTGTCTTTGATATCTGGCTGATATTGCCCAGGCTGGTATACGATAGTGAAACCTTGCTTGCTAATCTTTGGCGACCATGGATAACAATTGAGTAGTGTTTTATAATACATTCAGGATCCAAAGTAATGATACCAGATTCATTTAGATTCAATTGATGAACATCTTTTTTGCAAATTGTTGTCACTCGTATTGGTGTTTTTAATGCGTAGAGCCATTTGTTATCCTGAAGTTGCATCCATGTTATGTTTTTCTTAATTTCTTGAAGATTGCAACTCTGATGTAGATTATTATTAAATAGTTCAATTTCACAATGACAGGTTTCAGCATCTTTTTCGTATACAGATTGGATATTTGAACACACGTATGAATCGTTATTAGTTAATATGCACGAGTTTAACATATCTCTGTTCATTGGAAAATATTGATCCCTATGAGAATTAATTGCAAGAATTTCGCTGCATGATTGGAGGATGATCATGCTGTTGTTGATTAGCATTGGAACAGGAATTACATTGTATGCGTCCATTTGATTAAGGTCACACAAGGGTACTGAGACCTTAAAAACTGCATGTGACTCTGTAACTCCACCTTTTACTGTCATCAGTTGGTATAGTTGAAGAAGATCTCCCGGTAACTGCAGTGATGATGGTAAATGATTTCTAATTTTTACCAATTCTTCATCCAATTGTATAGGGGATAGAAGTGTTGGACTTATTTTACCGTGGTGGGTATCTGTCAAGACGTCAAGAATCGATGATTGAATCCTTTGTAAATTTACTGCCAGTATAGTCAGTTGTAGTGATAGTGAAATAAAATTTTCAAATATTTTTGTTTGATAGCCGACTTCACCCACATCGTTGAGCCTTGATATAATTTCATTTATTTGACTGTCCGTCTTATTGAATTTTTGTTGGATGGCTGTTTGATCATGTTTGTATATATTTATTGTTGAATCTATTATTGACGTTTGGTTCTGAAATAGCTGCAGGAGATGATTCTCATTGGTTTTTATTTTCTCGATGTTTTTTGACATTTCTTCTGCATAGGTTGAGTCAAGAACTCCAAATAAAGTATTGGCCATATTTTCCACTACATTTAGAGCACCTCTTTTTGTTCGTTTAGCAGATAGTAATTTGTTGTCTTGTTTCAATCCGAAATTGAGATGTTCTAGTGTGCTCACGACATTTGTGCAGCTGCTTCTTCCCTTAAGTTGTTCACAGAGATGTTGCATGGCAGCGGTTCCATTCCGGAGTGTGGCTACTTCCTTCTAGTAGGGTTCTAAATCGTAGTATATAATCATATTCCACTCTGATTGTGCAATCTTAATTGTACCGATGTTTTCGAAGTGCATCCCTATGTTTGATCGAAACTTAACGACTTCTACCTTGGCTGCTAAGCATGGCAGCGCAAGTAGTACAATAATAAGCACAGTTGTCAGATTAGTGGCATTAGTTAGCCGTTTTCTTGTTGGAAGAACTTCTTCATGAGATGAAATTCTAGCATTTGTTGAATCTTCCTCTGGCTCTTGATTTTGATTCAATTTATCTTCAGGTTTCTCTGCCGGCAGTGGAGCTAAATAGTGAATACCACGTTTCCATATGCCAGTTGCCGTCCTTACGTCTGCCACTCTTACAGCACCATCTTCACCCTTGTAAGTTTTTACAATTCGTCCTAATGGCCATTTCATGATAGGGACATTATCCTCCTTAAGGATTACCATGTCTCCAGGCTTCAGATTTTCACGATTGGTTTTCCATTTGTTTTTATACTGCAACTCGTTTAGATAATCCCTTGACCAACGTCCCCAGAACACGTGTTTCATACGTGAAACAGCCTCCCATCTTGTTGACGTACTTCTATACTCGTCGATTGCCTTGTAATCAACTTGAGCAGTTAATGGTTCACCTATCAAAAAATGTCCTGGAGTAATGGCTGCTATGTCATTGGGATCCTCTGATATTGAATAAAGTGGCCTGGAGTTTAGTATTGATTCAACTTCTACCACAATAGTTTCAAATTCTTCATATGTAAGTGATTCTGTGATTACACTTCTGGCTAGTAGATGTTTTGCGGATTTAACTGCTGATTCCCATAGACCTCCGAAATGAGGAGCTCTAGGGGGAATAAAATGAAAGCTTATTCCTTTTTCACTGCATTTGCTTACTATTGTGTTTTGCGCTTCGGAAGAGTAGATTGCGCTTTGTAGTTCTGATAATTTGTTCTTAGCACCCACAAAATTTGTTGCGTTGTCACAATATAGATTCAAACAACGACCTCGGCGGCCAATAAACCGTTTTAACGCGCCAATAAAGGCTTCGGTTGTTAAGTCTGTCACGAGCTCTAAGTGCACAGCCTTGGTTGCAAAGCAACAAAAAATAGCCAAATATGCCTTTTGTGGCTTTTTTCCTCTGATTTTAAAGTGTACGTAGAAAGGACCACAATAGTCGACTCCAGAATTAATAAATGGACGTGCTGGAGTTACTCGAGCAGCTGGCAGATTTCCCATTACTTGATTGAATAATTTAGGATGAGCCCTTGTGCACGTTATGCATCGATGCACTATTGATCTTGCCATGGCTTTGCACTTTATAGGCCAGAATCTTCCTCGTATGTGTGCTCTCAACGCTTGCTCTCCACAATGGTTGTTATCCTTGTGAATCATTTCAATCAGTAGAATCGTTAAGGGATGATTGTATGGTAGCACCATTTGATGTTTTTCATCAAATGTTAGCATTGATGCCTGTAATCGTCCTCCAACTCGAATAATGTCTTCTTCGTCGAAGAACGGTGATAGCTTGCTGAGGGGACTGGATTCCTTCAGCGTGCCATATTTTTTGAGATGACCAATTTCATTTTTGAATTCTGACCCTTGTATTGTCTTTATTATGACGACTAGCGCTTTTTCCATTTCGGTAGATGTCAAAGCTACGTGAAGAGGTCGTGATGTGGTTGGATGTCTTGCGTGATCTATGAATCGCAACACATACCCAACAATTCGTTGTAATTTTCTAAACGAATTTCTGTGATTTATTTGCTCAATTAACATGTCGTGTGAACTAAATTTGTTAATCAACGAGACTGGAAGCTTTTGCTTCAATCCAATGTCTACTGGTGCAGCTAATTTCATTGAAAACACCGATGGCCATCCTGATTCCCTGCCATGCAAAAACATTGGTCCATAAAACCATAAGTTGCATTTATGCAATGATCTTGGTGATAACCCTCTTGTTAAGAAATCAGCTGGATTGTGTTCAGATCGAACATGACGCCATTGATCTGTGAATGATAGTTTTTGAATAGTAGCCACTCTATTAGCTACAAACGTTTCAAGTGATGAAACTGGTGAATTAATCCAATATAACACGATTTCTGAATCGGACCAAAGAAACACAGGAACATTGAGAAATTTTAAATCCATTTTCACACGAACTGCCAACTGAGCCGCTAACACTGCTGCACATAGTTCCAATCGAGGCAATGTTGGTCGGTTGATGGGTGCAATGCGTGATTTTGAGCATAATAATCTAACGATCACTGTTCCATTTTTAAGAACAGAGCGGATATAAGCTCCGGCCCCATAAGCTGTTAATGAAGCATCTGCAAATACATGTATTTGAAATGATTCTGTGATCTCCCCTCCAAACAGATGTCGAGGAATTTGAAGATTTTCTAACTCCGGTAAACTGTTACGAAAGTGTATCCATCTTGTATGAAGTTCAGCTGGTAACGCCTCGTCCCAAGCCATTTTTAGCTGCCATAGCTCTTGAATGAATTTCTTAGCTACTATCAGCACTGGAGCTACCAAACCAAGTGGATCAAACAATTTTGCCAGGTCTGATGTCACCGTGCGTTTTGTTATTCGTATATTTACGTCCAAGTTTACTCGAATTTGAAATTGATCATTTTTCGGCAGCCAAATGAGTCCCAAAGTTTTTATTGATTCATTGTTATCTTTTGAGAAATCTAAATTGACGTCTTGATCATCTTGATGTATGTTTTGTAATAATCTTGGATGATTTGCACACCATTTGCGTAACTTGAATCCTGATTGTTTCAAAATATTTGTTAGCTGTGCTTGCATTTCGATTGTCGTAGTTAGACTGTCTGATCCACCAAGGCCATCGTCCACATAAAAATTGTCTTGAAGCATTTTTGATCCAAGTGGAAAACTATCGCAATTCTCTTCTGCTATTTGTTGAAGGCATTTGGTTGCCAAATATGGAGCTGCTCTTGTTCCATATGTTACCGTATTCAATTTATAATATTTTATTGGTGTATTAGTGTCAGCCCGCCACATGATGATTTGATATTTCTGATCGTCGGGATGAATAAATATCTGGCGATACATTTTTTCAATATCTGTTGTGAAGACGAAACGTGGCAACCGAAAACGAAGAAGTATCGAAAATAGGTCACTTTGAATCGTGGGTCCATTAAACATTAAATCGTTTAATGAGAACCCCGATGATGTTTTGGCGGATGCGTCAAAAACAACTCTTAGCTTAGTAGTGCTGCTGTCTGGCTTCAATACGCAATGATGAGGAATAAAGTAGCTGGGAGTGGTGATAGTTTTTATGCTTACGACACTCATGTGTCCCATAGCTTCATATTCCTCCATAAATTTTACATATTCCTTTTGCGTCTCCTTATTTCTTGACAACCTCCTTTCCAAAGCCAGAAATCGATTAAACGCAATTTGACGGGATTCACCTAACGCTTCGCTGCTGTTGCAAAACGGTAGTCTTACAATAAACCTCCCTTCAGGATTTTTTGTTGTATGTTGTGCGAAATGTGTCTCACATTTTTGCTCCGCAAATGATAAGCCCTTATTTCCGATTTCGATGTCATCAATTTTCCATAATGTTTCAATAGCAGCTTCTAAATTGATGTCGTCTTCATTGCATATTCCACAAGTAGCTGAATTTAATTTGGTATTGGCGATTTTTCCAGCTATTATCCAACCAAACACCGTGTTTTGTAACGTTGGAAGATCCTCGGATAGCCTCATCTGTCCAATTGAAAATATTTGATGGTAAAATTCTGCTCCAAGAAGGACATCAATTTTACTTGGTTTATTGAAATTGGGATCTGCTAATGATATATTTTTCGGAATTTGCCATTTTGATATATCTAGCCACTGTGATGGTTGGTCAGCAACAATGGTTGGCAGAACAAATGCTTCTAATGCTGTGGTAAAACCATTTATTCTTGACTGCAGGGTTAGGTTAACGCGATGTTGAGATTTGGCCTTTCCGTCACCAATTCCTTGAATTTGCATGTATGTCGACTTCGGTGAAATTCCCAAGCTCTTCACAAGTTGTTTGCATATTAGATTGATTTGTGAGCCAGAATCAAGAATAGCCCTGCATTCAATTTCACGTCCATCGTTTGTCCTTAGTTTTATTATTGCTGTGCTCAGCATTACGTATGACTGAAGCTGATTATGATTTGCTGCTGCTAGCGATATTGAATTTTTAATTTCGGCATTTTTGGGTGTTGCTGTTTCATCTCTCAGTATGAACCTTTTCGCTTCTGCAGTGTTGACTGGCTTCGAATTGTTGCTAGTTGATGATTCATCAGCCCTTGTTGTGGAAAGTAAGTTGTTTTTTTTGCTTTCAAAATGAAGTAATGTATTGTGGTTCTTGTTGCATTTTGTGCAACTTCTAGATGTACATTGGTTGGTCGAATGATTCGATCTCAAACAATTTTTGCACAACCTGAGATTTTGAATGAACTGGAATCTTTCTGATATTCCAAGTTGTAGAAATTTTTCGCAAGCGTACAGGGGATGTATTCCGGTTTTGCATAGCTTGCAGATAGTTGGGTTGGCCTTTGTAGACGAAACAATCGATGTGTATGCTCTTACTGATGGTGTGATTGAAGATTTGTCCTTGCAACCACCCATTGCTTCCAAGCAGTGGAAATGTTTTTCCAAAAAGTCCAAAAAATCCTTCATGGTTTGCAGATTCTTTGGAGCTGTAATTGACTGTTCGTATCGGATATGTGTAGATTTATCCAATTTCTTTATTAACAAATGCAAGAGTATTGGATCCCAAAACTTGGTTTCTACCTTTAAATTGTTCAGTGCTAGTAGGCATTCCTTAGTTACGTCATGTAAGCTCTTTATAGCAGCTGCCGATGGCTCGATCTTAATTGTTGACTGTGTTAGCAACTTATCCAGTAAAGTTGTCACCAACAATCGTGTGTTGTCATAACGACTGGTGAGCAGTGCCCAAGCCGCATAATAATTATTTCCTACCGCTGGAAGATGCTTTATCAGGTTTTTTGGCTCACCAATTAATGCTTGTGTTAAGTAGTGCATTTTTCTTGCGTCACTGATGCGAGCGTTATGGACTGTTTCAGTGTATAAGTCCTTAAACGCTACCCATTGCAAATGATCTCCATTAAAAATGGGAATGGAAACTTTCGGTAATGGGACATCATTTTCTGGTTGACGAATCGGTTGTGCATTTTGAAATGATTGTTCATCACTTTGACGGGAAACGTGATGCTTAAGTTCGATGATGACGGACTCTACCCTTGATTCCATTTCATAATAGACTTCTGGAGTGTATTCCTGAATGTGGTCATCTGTTGTGGAATCCCACAATGCTGCGTTTTTTCGGGCCAAATCTGTCATATGTTTCTCCAAAATGGCCAATTTTACCGAATAATAGGTAGCTGGATGGCTCATCTGCCTTTCTGCCATTATTTCATCCATGTTTCGATTAAGTGCCTTAACCAATGATCTCTGGTTTCGTAGGATTTTTTGTGCATTTGTGCTTAGTTCTGACATGGCGCCTGCGCCCGCTTGGTAGGCTGAAGTTGCATTTTGTGTGTAAGCTGGAGCGCCTTCTTCGCGATGATTGGATGGATTCTTTGTAGCTGCGGCTTGGTTTTCCAAAGGTAACTTTGTTGAAGGAGCACTAATTGAGGATTTGACCTTTAACATTTCTGCTTCAAACTCTTCCTGGTATGCGTCTGTTAGTTCCATGATTTTTGTGTAGTACTCCTTCACGAAGTACTCATGATCGGATGGGATATTTTTCAACAGTCTAATTTTGCTGTCAGTGCAGTTAAACGCAGTCCAAGCATCGTCAAGTTGCTTAATTCTTCTCTGGAAGTACTCCACAGAAGATTTTCGGTCTGCAGAGTCCTTCTTGTAGTTTCGAATTAAACTCTGAATCTGCTCGCCCGTCAACCGTTGTTCAGTAATCAAATTTTCAAACTCACTCATTTTAAGGTTCTACTCAACTGATAGAGGCTTCAACCTTTTATCTTCTTTGGCAGCAGGATGTGGCAATTGGTCCCAATATCGATCAGCAATTGATGTCCTTGATCTGGATGCTAGCTATCGCTGAAAGGGAGTCGAATGTCGTCCCTTTGCTCTGCTACGGCGGTGTCTATCTTATTTGATGAGAAGGAGATGTATGTGGTCCTTTTAATCACGTCGGGGTCACCAATGGTTAATTCGGGTGTTGGTTTACACCAGATCTATCTTGGATAGTGTTATATCGAGGTGTTGCACCACGATATTGTTTTTATGGAACAAAGGCACATAAACCTAGTTCCCCTTGGAGATTTGAATTGTGGATTGGAAACACAGGCACATAAACCTAGTTCCCTTTGGAGAATTTGAGTTGTTGATTGGAACAAAGGCACATAAACCTGGTTCCGCGTAGTTTAATTAAAAACAGTTGGCTTGATGAGTTCTGAATTAAAAATCACAACATTATTTTATTTCAGTCTTCTTTTATACAACTTAATATTACAAATAACAATAACAATAATACAAAAAATAAAAATGTAAGCAATTAAGTGATTTACATGAATGTCAAAAAAGCAACCTGCAAACTATGCAGTTTTAATAAGTTAAATAATTTTAAGTACATTGACCAAAAGACACACTGCAAGCTATGCAGTTTTATTAAGTTAAATAATTTTAAGTACATTGACCAAAAGACACACTGCAAGCTATGCAGTTTTATTAAGTTGAATGATTTTAAGTACATTGACCAAAGGCAAAACTGCAAGCTACACAATTTTGATCAGTTTGTTGAACATAAACAAAAAATGCAAATCATTCATACATAAAAGAATTGCAAAATAAAATAAAATAAATATTATAAGTAAATTGAATTAAATTTTGGATTCAAAATTGTCCAGTGAATATACCCTCGGTGTAGGGTATAATGAAGTGCACGTAACGTGTAGCGATGACCTTTCGAAGCTAGATTCGTTATTGGAGAAACTACATTGTTTACTAGTAAAGTCACAAATAAGAGAATTGGCCCTCTGTGACAAAGATGATATATTTAAAACTATAGATATTAATGCATTCAAAGAAATATACAATAAATTTGCAAATAAGAAAGCCTCACCAATTGATATAATGATTTATAAAGCTATAATAGAATCAGCGCGCTGCAGTAATACAAACTGATTAATGAATTTCATTCGCACGTTTCAGGACATTTTGGTGTTCGAAAAACAGTTCTTAAACTAAAATAAAGATATGTGTGGAAAAATATGACACGCATGGTAAAAGAATTTGTAAGCAAATGCGTTAAGTTCTAAAAACAAAACAACACAACACATAAAAGAAAAATAAGTGATAACCGACACATCATCAACGATTTTCGAGACAATTTGCATTGACACTGTAGGTCCACTTAGAATTTCCAACGGGTTTAGATAAATTTTAACAGCACAATGTGCGCTTACACAGTAAAACTATTTTTTAGTAGGTAAAGAGAGAGAGAGAGAAATGGGGAGAGTTATACTTTTTGGTTTTAATTTTAAACTATTTTGGAGTAAGTAAAGAGAGAGAAAAATTGGGAGAGCTATACTTTTTGGTTTTAATTTTAACTATAACTGGAATGAATTTTAGTGTTTTTTTTGGTTTCAAAAGTAAGCCTCTTTAATTTTAAATGAAATCTGAAATAAGATTAAAATTTATATTTTTCAAATATGAAATCTATGCCCTATAAGTATGTGCATCTCCGCCAAAAAAGGCCTTTTAGCTGGTTTCGTTTTTTTTTTGTAGCACATCCTTCAGCCATGGTTTTTCTTGAAGTTAAGACTATCTTGAATTAATATTCAAGGAGGAACAATCTTTTTAATTTTATGAAGTTTAATATTTTTGGCAATTATTTGAAATCACATGTTTGAGATTGAGAGAAATACATATTTTAATACTTTGTTGGCATTATTTTAAAACCAAAAGTTTTGAAGTTGAAAATGAGAGAGCATTTTAACACTTTGTTGGAATTATTCTTAAACCAAAAGTTTTGAAAATGAAAATGAGAGAACATTTTAATACTCTGTTAGTATTTTTTTTAAACCAAAAGTATTAAAATTGACTCACAGATTATTTTGATACTTTTCTTGTTCTTATTTTAAAACTATGAATGATTATATTTTTGAAGAAAGAGCGTTAAAAATGTATTTTAGTATTGTTTTTAAGCCCCTTTGGCATTGAAAAATTTTAAAAAAGTTACATGGCTTAAAATTATTTCTTTTTTTTGTTAAAATTAAGCCCTATTGGAATAAATTTTAAACTTTTTTGGAACACATTTTGAATTTAATATCAAAATAGCTTAACATCAATACTAAAGGGAATAAAAAGTATACTATGAATTTTTACTGTGTACAAAGTTCGTAATAACTTATCCAATAGCAACAAAAGACGCACGAACTATTGCGATGACCCTTGTTGAACAAATAGTACTCAAATACGGATGTTTTAAAATACTTAAGTTCGAGCAAGGGACAGAATTTAAAAATTCCCTAATGACCGAAATATGTCAACTACTTGAAACACATCAAATATTTTCAACCCCACACCATCACCAAACAATGGGCAGTATAGAAAATAACCATCGCACACTGAACGAATACCTTCTATCGTTTGCAGAAGATCAAGAATGGAATAAACACTTAGATTATTACACATTTGCTTACAACACCACATGTCGACACTAACTATAGTCCTTTTGAATTAGTTTATGAAAAAATTTCCATCTCTTCCAAGTGATATTATGAGAAATGAAAATAAAATATACGATTTGGATAATTACGCGAATGAGCTAAAATTAAGATTAAAAACCTCAATAAGTAGAGCCAAAGAAATGATAAATAAAGCAAAAACAAACAAAAAAGAACTATATGACAAAACTACTCATGAGGAACCACTATAAATTGGTGACTCAGTTTTTGTTAAAGAAGAGAACAGAAAAAAGAATCAGAGTCCATACAAGGGACCGTACAAAATAATAGAAAGAAAAGATGTAAATTCCGTAATAGAAATTAATGGTAAACTAAAAAAATTACACAACAACATGTTAAAGATATTTAATAAGATGTATTAGTACGGTAAATATTTCAACCATGATATTATTGTAAATATTATTACAAAATTAGAAATAAATTTTTTATTATTCAACTTAATTACCGATATACATTTAAAACTACTCTTATTTAGCATATTAATATATTAACTATTTTATAAAAATCTAAAACAAAATTTATTGCTTTAAATTTTTACGTAAAATTTTCTCTAATCATAATAGGGTCAGAATACGCGAAACCGACATGTCTGAAATGTTTTTCAAAGTTTTTTATATAAATCAGTAGCTGCAAGTGGTAGAAATTAGTGTACGGAAAAATTTTTTTAAAAAAATTGTTGTTGCAATAATTATGGCCAGTCAAAGTTTTCACTAACCTTTTTTTTAAAATGCTATAAGTTTTGAACTGCTTGACTGATTGTGACGAATTTTTTTAATTTCTGTAGATAATAAGTTAAACTTATGTATTAAAAAAAAAAAGTTCCAAAAATTTTGCATTTTTGTTGTTATTTAGCAATTTTTCTATCAACAATTGAATTTTAATAACTTGTTCCTCCTCGAAAAAATCTGAAAAAAAATTATGGAGATGCATTGAACCCTTCCAAACTAGAATTCGTAAAAAAATCGTGGAGCCTCAATTTGTTTTTACGGTATAAATATTAAAGTGGTACCGGGCGGATGAAAAATGCATAAAAATTTTGTTGTATTTCAAAAAAATCAATAACACTAGTTTACAAGAAAGAGGATCGGGTTTCTGATAGACTTTTTTCCATGTATTTTGGGGCGTAGTTTCCAAAAATGGCAACCATTTTTTTTTTCTTAAGAATCGTTTTCGAGATATCCCCAAAAAACCCCTTTTTCGGCACTTTTTTCATTTATTTGGCTATATCTCGATTAATTTTTTTTCGAATCAAAAACGCTTTTCAACACTCCAAATATATTTTTATTCCCTTTCTAACAGTATGCTGATTCCTAGAATCGAATAAGATTTGATGAAGTTACAAGCGCGCAAAGTTCAAAAAAACTGACTTTTTTAAAAATCACTAATTTTCAATTGCTCCATTTAAATGAAAAATTTTTTCTTTTTCATATTTTTAGAATTAAAAATGAAAGACTATTCTTTTGCAAATATTTTAGTATAATTTTGCGGATATCGGACAAAAAATGTAGAAGTTATTCGAGAAAACAGTAAAAACTTGCAATAAAATTTAACGAAAATACATATGTTTTTTATATAATTTTATTGCAAGTTTTTCACTGTTTTCTCGAATAACTTCTACATTTTTTGTTCGATATCCGCAAAATTATACTAAAATATTTGCAAAAGAATAGCTTTTCATTTTTAATTCTAAAAATATGAAAAAGAAAAATTTTTCATTCAAATGGAGCAATTGAAAATTAGTGATTTTTAAAAAAGTCAGTTTTTTTGAACTTTGCGCGCTTGTAACTTCATCAAATCTTATTCGATTCTAGGAAACAGCATACCGTTAGAAAGGGAATAAAAATATATTTGGAGTGCTGAAAAGCGTTTTTGATTCGAAAAAAAATTAATCGAGATATAGCCAAATAAATGAAAAAAGTGCCGAAAAAGGGGTTTTTTGGGGATATCTCGAAAACGATTCTTAAGAAAAAAAAATGGTTGCCATTTTTGAAAACTACGCCCCAAAATACATGGAAAAAAGTCTATGAGAAACCCGATCCTCTTTCTTGTAAACTAGTGTTATTGATTTTTTTTGAAATACAACAAAATTTTTATGCATTTTTCATCCGCCCGGTACCACTTTAATATTTAAACCGTAAAAACTAATTGAGGCTCCACGATTTTTTTACGAATTCTAGTTTGGAAGGGTTCAATGCATCTCTGTAATTTTTTTTTAGATTTTTTCGAGGAGGAACAAGTTATTAAAATTCAATTGTTGATAGAAAAATTGCTAAATAACAACAAAAATGCAAAATTTTTGGAACTTTTTTTTTTTAATACATAAGTTCAACTTATTATCTACAGAAATTAAAAAAATTCGTCACAATCAGTCAAGCAGTTCAAAACTTATAGCATTTTAAAAAAAAGGTTAGTGAAAACTTTGACTGGCCATAATTATTGCAACAACAATTTTTTTTAAAAAATTTTTCCGTACACTAATTTCTACCACTTGCAGCTACTGATTTATATAAAAAACTTTGAAAAACATTTCAGACATGTCGGTTTCGCGTATTCTGACCCAATACGTATATTACAGGCCCGCGCGCAGGAATCATCCATGGGGGGGTTTTATCTCAAACATTTCTTGTTAGATTATGTTCATAAAAAACGATTTACTTTTAATATAGACATTTAATTATAATTAAATGCATAAGTACATATGTACATGTGTTTATTAGACATGTTCAAAAAAATGCCATGCTCAAGAACACTCGATTTTCGAAAATTTATTCATATTCGAGTATATCCTTATTTAAAAATATAAAAAAATAGTCTTAGGGTTGCTACCAGAACTGCAAAATTTCACTTTTCGGAATTTGACCAAAAAAAAATTAGATTTTTTTCTTATTTTTAATATATTTTTTGATATTCCTTATTTCCATTTAAAAAATAAAATTTGATTTTTGGTTAAAAAATTTTCAAAGTATTTGATAAGCAAGTAATTACAATATTTTGCTTCAATAACTAGTCAGTGCCATGATTAGCTTAGAAAAAATATAAAAAAAATATTAATTTTGATAACTTTGCAAATATTTTTTTTTCTCATTTATTGTTTTTAAGGTAATTCATGTAGTGGCATTGACAATTTCAAATTTCAAAACAACAAAGGATTTGAGCTGTTACACAAGAAACACCGAAGCTCTACTCGCGGAGAGACCACAGTTTTTCTCCTTATGTATAGGCTTAAAAAATAGCGGTAAATTTTTTTCGATACTTCCTTATGTGTACATAAGGAAAATCGAAATAAAATTCAAAAAAAAAAAATATTAATAATAAGAAAAAAATCAAATTTTCTTCTTTCTCGTCCAAAACTCTTTCCACTTTGGTTTCGATATCGCGATGTATATTTAGCGAGGCTAAGCCGTTCAGTCGATCTTCGGACATAGTTGATCTGAGGTGTGGCTTTAGACGACGTAGCGCTGAAAAGGAGCGTTCATTTGTTGCTGTTGTCACGGGCAAAGTTGCCATAACTCGAAGCATTTGATGGACATTTGGAAATGCGTCTTCATTGCAAATATTCAGTGCTTCGAGAGAATTGTTGATGTCTTGCCCGGTAATGCGTTGACGCCAAAGTTGAACTTCATTTATCCACATGTCACGTGAACTATCATGCAAAATTTAAATATATGGCATGAATAGATTTGTGCATGAATTTTCATTGAAGCTGATTTTATTGATGCCGGAGCTATGCTATGAAAAAACGTGTTAGTTAGCCTTAGCGACGCGCAGTGGTCCCAAATCGTGTTTTTTGATTCAAAAATAGCTAGATTTCGCGAATCTTGTCGAAAATTAAAAACTCGGGCTCCGACGATTTATTGGCATTTTAGTTTAAAAAAAAAAAGTGGTGTGTCTTATTGATTTTTCTTTAAAATGTCAATAAAAACCTATGTGCGAAAATTCTCCCTTGCGCACGGGCCTGGTATATTATAATAAGCGTACTTAACTTAATAACCTAAGCATGACATGTCAATGTAAATGGTAAAGAATTATATTGTATACTATTTTATTAAAAAATTATTCCTTCACTTCCCCTTCAGAAATAATTTTTTCGCTTCAGGGTATGGATGTAGTGAAATCATGAATACCCTTATTAGACATTCCATTCAACGTTAGCTCTTATTACATTAATTTGCACTCGTGGTTGTTGTACAACAAAAATTCAAATGTTTACGTTATAAACACGAACGAAATTTTGCAGTCTCTCAAAGACTATCCAGACAAAATTTCTGGATAACAACAATAAAAGATAAGCGCATTGACACCACACTTAGCCAGTGCGCCAGACAGAGCAACAACAACACTATAAAGTGCATAAAAATGCATTTGAACATAGTGTCATTCTTTTTTAATTTCAAGGCCACAAAATTGATTCCAATAAATCAATCAGAAAATGGAAAACTCCAAAATGAAAGAGGAGAAGTTTTAATTAATAATACCGTATAGAAATAGCTTCTAGTATGTAAGTGTCAAAATAAAGATAAATGTATTAGTTTAAGAATTTGATATAAAAAGGACCCGATGGCCAAAATAAAGACCAGAGTTTAACACAGCTTGAAATACTGCTGTTTGTACTGTAATACCAGCTCTTTCAATATTAACAGGCTTTATAAACAATCCTTTGAACAACGGCTTAAACTAAACAGCCGAAGTTCAAAACTAGAGGGTGGACGGTGCTTTTAAGCGCCAAGCCTAAATTAATAGCTAGGTAGGGAATCTACATCCTGATCAACTACTTGGTGATCGTGATCAACTACAGTATGTTTCACATGGTGTCAACGCGTTTTTAAATGTGATACCATGTATCTATGTATTTAATTAGAGCGACCAATTGACGAAAAACTTGTTTGCACAGACGGTTAGTGGATTCTATCTTTAAGAAGACGTTGTCACATTGTAGCAGTGGGCTAGTAATAAAAAAATTTTTTATCAGCTAACTGAAATATATTTACTGCATCTTTGAAACTTTTGAGAATTTTTGTAATCAGCACTTATTTCTATTACGTTTAGCAGCAAATATAAAAAAAAAACTTTATTTATCAATGTAATAAATTTAAAAAAAAAAAAACCAAAACTCAATATTTAAAAGGATTCGAACCTACTTACATATTCGCGATTTATAGTCCAACACCCTGCACCGCTGTTGTTTGCTGATGTCAAACACGCTATATTACAACAGCGAGTGGATTCGTAAGTTCGAAAAAATTTTTGTTTTCGCCGCAAAAATCACTATGTTAAGTTTTCGCCGTGCTCTGCTAAGAAAATGTAAATAACATTTTTTTCCGGCGCTCAAATTCGGCGCTAACTTCACATCGGTTATTGACTTTCACATTGATGCTGATAATAACGAAAAATGCCTTATGCAAGAATTTTGCATCAATTGTAAAGAGAATGAAGTTGCAAATTACCAACACAATTCGTGTAGCAAAACATGTCCAATATTAATAAAACATAAAGAAATACAAACTATCAAAACTATACAGAAAGTCTACAGTAAAACTGCTCACAAAATATACAGAGAGAGACATCAACTTGATTCTTCTTTTGCATCTGTTTTTCGCTCTTCACCCCCGCACTCTACAAAGCTTCCTACTGCATCTTCAACAACAACGACAGAAACACGATCAACACTGGCAACATCACTGCACCATAATCTAACAATTTTATTATTATTTATTTATTCATTATTCTCTCGTTAACAATATTAAACTTATGATTTATGTACACATGTTATTCAAATTTTTATCTCATAGAGAATAGTTAGTGACAGTTTTATTTTAGATATAAAATAGTGATAAATGTCACTTCATGATTTTAAGTATAAATTAATCAATTAAATTAGATGTGGGGTGGACATTTAATAAACTGATAAGCAAAAAAAAAAGCAAATAAATGAGGTAAGAGAAAAAAAAAAGAAAAATATATGCAAGCAAAATTTATTTTCCATATAACATAACTACATACATATACATATATAACAAGGTTAGAAATCAATTCATAGTATACCATAAAAATTTTTTTTTTTTAAACAGTGTAGCGCATCAAATTTTCGACCTGGTTAATATCAAAATCAAAAAGCCAGACTTTTAATTTCTTCAGAAACACGAATTTAGTTCTAATATTTCTTATGTATTCTGGCAGACTATTGAACAGCTTACGAGAAAGGATAGTGTAGGAGTTTCTGAACTGCGTAGTGCGAAAAACAGGTTGCAAAACAATAGAGCCTAAATTGCTTCGCAAAGAATATGTGTCATTAATAGGACTTTGTAAATAGCCCCCTCTCATAAAAAATATTTTCAATACTTTAAAATAAACAAGTTAAGGTGTTATTTTCGGCGAGGCTAACTCACATACCCTACACTGCACTGAAAGTACCTTTTCATCAAATGTTAAGAAGACGCTGAAGAGGTTGAATAAGTCAAAAAAAATGTGAAATGTTAGAAAGGTTGACAGAGGTTGAAAAATGTCGAAAAAGTCGTAAATATATGCAAAATGTTGAAAAAAGTTGAGAGAGGTTGAAAAACTCTAAAAAAAATGAAAGAGGTTGAAAAATTTTTAAACTTTTCAAAATTGATGAAAACGTCGAAAAAATAAAGAAACTTATGAAGAAAGTTGAAAGAGGTTGAAAAAAGTTAAAGGGTTGAAAAAGTCGAAAGAATATGGAAAATGTTGAAAATCGAATAAAAATGAAAAATTTGAAATATGCCACGCCCAATTCTCCAATTCCGCCCACTTTTGGTTCAACAAATTATATTTGTGATCGACATACTCATATTAAATTTCAGCACAATAGCTTGTATAGTTTGCGATATATGCTGCAGTTTAATTTAAAATTTGCGATATATGCTGCAGTTTAATTTAAAATTTAGGGCGGTGACACACCCACTGGTACAATCCAGCCCTGTTTTGATCCAGAAATAGCTTTTCATAAGCAAACCCCTAACACCAAATTTTAGTATGATTGCTCACATATTACGATTAATATGCCACTTACCGTATTTTATTTGTATGGGAGGTGCCATGCCTACTGGTGCTATTTCAGCCACTTTTGATTCAGATATACTCTATAGCAACTGAACCACTTTCATCAAATTTCATAGCAATTGCTGCAATAGTTTACTTAAAACAGCGCTTACAAATTTATGTTAATATGGGAGGTGCCACGCCCACTGATACAATTCTGTCAAAACTAATTTATTTTTAAAGCCTAAAGTAACTGACATCTAAACACCAAATTTTATGAAGATTACTCTCTTAGTACACTATAACAATAAACAGTTTTTGCTTATATGGGAGGTGCCAAGCCCCCAGGTACTATTGTACCAAATTTTTGTAATAAAATACCTTACAGCATGTATATCTACCTCATTAAATTTCATCACGATTACGTTGTTCGTTCTCTTAATATAACGTTTATAAATATTGTGGGCGGTGCCACGCCCTTCAACGAGTTTTTTCAATAAAGAGGCTGAGCTTGTATTGATGACAGCTTTCAGCGGCATCATCTCCAAGATTTTTATGAAAATCGTTTGTGCCAATTTTGAGATATATGGAATCAAAATTTTTAGCAGTTGAAAAGTGCCACGCCCACTTTTTCAATTCCGCCCACTTTTATCTCAACTCAAGATATATTTGATATGTATCCGTTTACCAAATTTCATAACAATATCTTGCACGGCTTACGAGATATGGTGGTATAAAGGTTAAAATTTAGGGCTGTGCCACGCCCCTGTAGGAAGCTTTGAAAACTTGAAACCTAACCTAATCCTAATCTTGTTCACATGTGCATCAAATCACCAATTTTCAGCAAAATCGCTGCAACTTTTTTCAAAATTGACCTGGGTATATTTACATAGGGTATGGGCGGTAGGCGTGTCAGTTAACCGATTTCGCCCATTTTCAATAGCAAGATGCCTGCAATAAGATGTGACCTGTGTGTGGTAGTTTCATTCAATTAGCTTTCTTGGTTTCCCCGTAAAACTGATTTCAACAGACACCCAGACAGACAGACAGACAGACGGACATCGCTAAATCGACTCAGGTGGTGACGCTGATCAAGAATATATATACTTTTCCATACCTGCCACGCCCCCTTCGATGTGTTACAAACGGAGAGACAAAGTGAATATACCCACGGTGTAGGGTATAAAAAGATGTCTGACTGTTAAAATAATTGTTCTTCTGAATAGTTCAAAAGAATGGGTAAATCGAGAACAGTTGCAAATCTTTTTCAGAGCACTCTTCTGTGTAATAATTATTTGTTGTATTTTGTTGAGGTAAGAACTACCCCAACAACTTATTCCGTATTCCAGTTTAGAATGAAATATTCCAAAATAAATTGTTTTTAATGTGTGGCTTGAAACGTATTTTCTTAGACGATAAAAAACACGATTAGACTGAAGCAAATATTTTCTTAAATTAGATATTTGCTCATTTCAGTTCAAATTATGATCAATTATGATGCCTAGATATTTAAAGTTATCTACTCTTTCAATTTCAAAGCAGCTAGAATCGCACAGTACATTACAATTATAATGTTTTTCTGTACAATTGTTTATACAACTATTACTATACAGAACAATTTGTTTGCAGTTAGCTCCATAAAATGTTATGGCTAGGTCTACCGACTTATGGATTTTTTAATCGAAAAACATTAATTTAGTTTTATTGCTGACGACCAGTTTATGTTCAGCGAACCAGGACCTCATTAAATGAACATCATGGTTTAAGTCCGCAGTTAAATTAAGAGGGTCAGTTGCATCATAAGCAATACCAAGATCATCCGCAAATGCTTTAACATTTCCTTTAAAAGGTTGCGCAAAAATGGAATTAATGTATACCAAAAACAAAATAGGGCCAAGGACAGATCCTTGTGGGACACCTAAATTAATTACCTAAGAGCTACTCAAACTATCGCCTATCTTCACTATTTGTGTTCGATTTTTTAAATAGGAATCAAACCAATTATGAATTAAGCCAACAAATTTAACTTAAAAAAACAATAACACCAGCACCATTAAAACAGCGCCAACACTGCCCAAACGAAGCCTTAACGTCTCATCCATCCAAAATATCTCAGAAACTAAACTAAAAATTTTCCCCGTGGATTTTCAAATAGACTCAAACGCGAACTTAAAGCTAAAACAACAACAACAACAGTAAAGCATCAACTAGTCACACAAAAAAAATAATTAAAAACCTTAATCCCAAATCATATTGCACTTCAAGAAACACACCTCTTAAATAAATCCCGCTTTCCCATCCCAATCAATTATTCTATGTATACTAGATAGTATCACAAAAAAAAAGTTCGAATGTCCACCCCCAGTTTGAAAGCTAATATTGAAAGATTTTTAAGGAAAAAAAATTTTTTTTTTGGCCTCTAAACTCGATGCTATTTTTTTTTCTTATATCTCCGCTATTTGAGGTCCGATCAACAAGTATGGTATATCGTTGTAAATTTTTCAACACGGACTATATTTTATTCACAGAAGTCATTGGATTTTTTTTCGACTAGTTATATACATTATCTCAGCTTTTACCACCCTACTGTGCCAAGGGCACATCATAAAATTAAAGTACGTACCAAATCATAAAATTCATATCCACAAAGTTTTCTCAAATTATTGAAATTGAAAAAGTTACAGCGAATCTAAAATTTCAGTGCAAATATTTGATCAGAATAATAAAATCATCTTTAACCCTCTAGCAGGCCAATTTAATTGATTTATAACACACACTTTCAGTTTTAAGTGAATGCGGCGGTGAAAATATGGCCATTTTGATAAGCAAAAGCTTTTCTGTACATGCATTGAACATTTTTTCAAAGCCTACTTAACAAACTTAAACAAAAAACGTCCACCTGTAGGCGGACTAGCCTGCTAGAGAGTTAATTTAAGTCCTAAAACTATGCAATGGTTTTTTCCAACCGACTTCCAAGATCATAATCATATTATTATTATTATTATTATTATTATTATTATTATTATTATTATTATTATTATTATTATTATTATTATTATTATTATTATTATTATTATTATTATTATTATTATTATTATTATTATTATTATTATTATTATTATTATTATTATTATTATTATTATTATTATTATTATTATTATTATTATTATTATTATTATTATTATTATTATTATTATTATTATTATTATTATTATTATTATTATTATTATTATTATTATTATTATTATTATTATTATTATTATTATTATTATTATTATTATTATTATTATTATTATTATTATTATTATTATTATTATTATTATTATTATTATTATTATTATTATTATTATTATTATTATTATTATTATTATTATTATTATTATTATTATTATTATTATTATTATTATTATTATTATTATTATTATTATTATTATTATTATTATTATTATTATTATTATTATTATTATTATTATTATTATTATTATTATTATTATTATTATTATTATTATTATTATTATTATTATTATTATTATTATTATTTATTATTATTATTATTATTATTATTATTATTATTATTATTATTATTATTATTATTATTATTATTATTATTATTATTATTATTATTATTATTATTATTATTATTATTATTATTATTATTATTATTATTATTATTATTATTATTATTATTATTATTATTATTATTATTATTATTATTATTATTATTATTATTATTATTATTATTATTATTATTATTATTATTATTATTATTATTATTATTATTATTATTATTATTATTATTATTATTATTATTATTATTATTATTATTATTATTATTATTATTATTATTATTATTATTATTATTATTATTATTATTATTATTATTATTATTATTATTATTATTATTATTATTATTATTATTATTATTATTATTATTATTATTATTATTATTATTATTATTATTATTATTATTATTATTATTATTATTATTATTATTATTATTATTATTATTATTATTATTATTATTATTATTATTATTATTATTATTATTATTATTATTATTATTATTATTATTATTATTATTATTATTATTATTATTATTATTATTATTATTATTATTATTATTATTATTATTATTATTATTATTATTATTATTATTATTATTATTATTATTATTATTTATTATTATTATTATTATTATTATTATTATTATTATTATTATTATTATTATTATTATTATTATTATTATTATTATTATTATTATTATTATTATTATTATTATTATTATTATTATTATTATTATTATTATTATTATTATTATTATTATTATTATTATTATTATTATTATTATTATTATTATTATTATTATTATTATTATTATTATTATTATTATTATTATTATTATTATTATTATTATTATTATTATTATTATTATTATTATTATTATTATTATTATTATTATTATTATTATTATTATTATTATTATTATTATTATTATTATTATTATTATTATTATTATTATTATTATTATTATTATTATTATTATTATTATTATTATTATTATTATTATTATTATTATTATTATTATTATTATTATTATTATTATTATTATTATTATTATTATTATTATTATTATTATTATTATTATTATTATTATTATTATTATTATTATTATTATTATTATTATTATTATTATTATTATTATTATTATTATTATTATTATTATTATTATTATTATTATTATTATTATTATTATTATTATTATTATTATTATTATTATTATTATTATTATTATTATTATTATTATTATTATTATTATTATTATTATTATTATTATTATTATTATTATTATTATTATTATTATTATTATTATTATTATTATTATTATTATTATTATTATTATTATTATTATTATTATTATTATTATTATTATTATTATTATTATTATTATTATTATTATTATTATTATTATTATTATTATTATTATTATTATTATTATTATTATTATTTATTATTATTATTATTATTATTATTATTATTATTATTATTATTATTATTATTATTATTATTATTATTATTATTATTATTATTATTATTATTATTATTATTATTATTATTATTATTATTATTATTATTATTATTATTATTATTATTATTATTATTATTATTATTATTATTATTATTATTATTATTATTATTATTATTATTATTATTATTATTATTATTATTATTATTATTATTATTATTATTATTATTATTATTATTATTATTATTATTATTATTATTATTATTATTATTATTATTATTATTATTATTATTATTATTATTATTATTATTATTATTATTATTATTATTATTATTATTATTATTATTATTATTATTATTATTATTATTATTATTATTATTATTATTATTATTATTATTATTATTATTATTATTATTATTATTATTATTATTATTATTATTATTATTATTATTATTATTATTATTATTATTATTATTATTATTATTATTATTATTATTATTATTATTATTATTATTATTATTATTATTATTATTATTATTATTATTATTATTATTATTATTATTATTATTATTATTATTATTATTATTATTATTATTATTATTATTATTATTATTATTATTATTATTATTATTATTATTATTTTATTATTATTTATTATTATATTATTATTATTATTGATTATTATTATTATTATTATTATTATTATTATTATTATTATTATTATTATTATTATTATTATATTATTGATTATTATTATTATTATTATTATTATTATTATTATTTATTATTATTATTATTATTATTATTATTATTATTATTATTATTATTATATTATTATTATTATTATTATTATATTATTATTATTATTATTATTATATATATTATTATTATTATTTATTATTATTATTATTATTTTATTATTATTATTATTATTATTATTTTTTATTATTATTATTATTATTATTATTAAAAAAGTAATAAAATAACAGTTATAACTTATTTACTAGCACTAGCAAGTAAGAGCTTCAGCTAGGACTTAAAATATAATATACACATTACAAAATATAACTTTTAATACAACTTCAAAATATTTAAATAAATAAAAAAAATAAAGTATAAGCTGCGAATCGTTGATCTCGATAATGTTGGACATGTTCGCGAGTTCCCACAAGCTAGTTGTGTCTTTGAATACTTTTTCTGTAAAAACATTTAATTTTCTGTTGCCAGATTTCAGATGTATTAAATATTGAATCACATCGCGCTTTGTTGGCAATTTCCTTTTTTCCAAATCGCACTTTTCAAAAATCATTTTCTTTTTTATTTAATTCTCTGAAGTATAATGCTTTTACAATATTTGAAGAACACTTTTTGGAAGCTTGAACAATACTGATTAACAAGTGATAGTCTTAAACTCCTTTTTATATACAAAAAATTTTTACAATATAGCAAAATCTATTACCTGACCTAAAATTAATGGGAAAAAATCCAACTTATATTCATTGCGAAACCAAACAATTTAGTCCGTCGCACTATAATTAGGACATTGAATCATTCATCTACCAATTCTTAGTAGCAGGTGACTCGTGAGTTGCTGTTACATTGTAAGTATCGTAAAGTTTTATTTTGGGCGGAGCGTGTGTGATGATCATGAAGCTGCAGAATACACACAACCTTAGTTTTAAGGACTAAGAATACAGTACCGCTCAAATGCTTTGCAACTGAAATTAGTTTTGAAGAAATATCAAACTATTTCAGTGAAACAATAACTTTGAGTTTAATTTTTTGTTACTTTTATTAACTTCACTTATTGCTGATTTTTTAGCAAAAACAAAAACTTTATTCCGTTACCTAACAACAACAAAAATGTAAGGTAAACAAAAAAAGCCAAAGTTCAAGAGCTCAAAACATGCGCAACTCAGCACAATACCAAGAAAAAATGCATAGCCAGTCCAATATTTGGTTCTGTGACCGTTGTTTCTTATGAGTAAATTTGCTTATTAATAAGGTAAAATATCGTTCCTCAAGTGACAATTATATGACAATTATTTTTACTAGTATCGCCTATTAATATCAAAACGTTTTTGTTTATTGACTACGATCTTATTTAGTTTCACTAATCACCTCACCTCACCACACTTTTGAAATTAGGTATATTCAATGCACATTTAAAATCCCGGATAATGGAATCACTATTTTATTTTATTACTTATCAATTTTCAAAGTTGAAAATACGTCATATGTATGCCCAAATATGTATGTACATTATTTTATTATTTACAGCACCATTTTACAAATGTATTAAGCTATAATACTCATTTAAGGAGGAGGTATGATCTGAGTGCTACATTTTAAGCATAAATTTAATAATGTTTTTTAGTGATAAGGTAATAATAATTAAATTTTTTTAAAGAACATATAAAAGTACAATATTCAAAAAGTATTTTGTGAAAATTTCATGAAAAAACATTGCAAAATAAGCTACTGACAGCAAATTTCCGCGGACGCCTCAAAAAAAGGGTGGTTTGTAGAGGACATCATAACTCATCATTGGATCATCTCAAATCAAAAAAATTTGATTAGTTCATAAGTTTTTCGCACTTTAAGCTAAATACCTTTCCTGAAGATTCAATCTATCTCAGTACCAATTTCCATCAAAATCGGTCCATTAGTTTAGCAGTGAAAATGATTTTCCTATTAAAAGCAGTGCCACGCCCATCCAAAGTACTCAGAGTTTTCAGAAATCTTATTAAGGATTCAATCTGTATCCAAACTAGATTTCATCAAAATCGGTCAATTGGTTTAGCCGTGGAGACCTTTTTCTTGTTAAGGGCGTGGCACTGCCCACTATAAGCAAATATCTTTATTCAAGTTTCAATTATTTCCATATCAAATTTCATAAAAATTGGTGAAGTGGCTCAGCCGTGACAGCGTTTTTTCCATTTGAGGTTAAGACATTTTGTTTGGGGAAATCAAATGTCTATGTTAACTTTATTTTACCCGTCTTAACGGCAACATAGACACTAAGGTGTTTTATATTCAAACTTTTGGAGAGGGATTTTATTTATTTTTTCCTATATTATAGCTTGAGGAATACGAAAACGGCGCGGATACGGTTTATGTCCGCTTTCGTTGAAATTTAACGAAAAAACCGACTTACTAAAACGTTGAAAAAGTCTGTCTTAGGTGCCAAGATATAGCGTTTTGGGTTTTTTAGTTGAATGGAGGATGCCACCCACTGTTTTAAAACCACGCCCACATCTTTCGTTTGACTAAAAATGTGGAAAAAATACACCCGAAGGTATTTTTTTTTTAAATTTGCGGTCCTATATGCCTATATAATAGAATCGGGTTTGAAGACAATTCTCCCCAAATTTCAGTTTTTGACCCATTTTCGGATCCGGACTCCGGAGCCACCCTAAATGAAGTCCAAAATAGATTTTCAACCTTTATCCATTAATTACAGAAAAAAAAAAAATATTTTGCGAAAATGGGTCAAAAACGGCCATTCCAGGGTCCGAGGTCACCCTACATGATGACCAAAATCCATTTTCAACTTTTGCCCAATAATTACAAAAAAAAAAAATAATATCCGAAAATGGGTCAAAAACGGTCCTTCCAGGGTCCAGAGCCACCAAAAAAATGTTTAAAAAATGGTTCAAAAACGGTATTTTCTACGGTCCGGACCAAAAATCCATTTTCGAGCTTTCCCCATTAATTGCAAGAAAACAAATTTTTTTCCCGAAAATGGGTCAAAATGGGTCGATTGGAGTAAAAATTTTTTTCGAAAATGGGTCAAAAACGATCCTTTCAAAGGTCCGGAGTCACCCTAAGGAATGTAAAAATTCATTTTCGACCTTTCCCCATCGATTGGAAAGAAAAAAAAAACAGTTTTTCTGTACCTACTACAGTTCAACATAAGTGGCTCATGCTATTCACTGCTTCATGAATCTGAATCCATGTGAGTGTGAGCTTTACACGCATTCACATTCATGAGCCCAGAGCTACTACAAGCTCAGATTCATGAGCAGCATGTCATCTACGTATTCACTATTAGTGAGTGTAAGTATGATTCACACTCACTGTTTGCATGCGAAAGGCACACTCACGTCTCATATTTTTGGTAGTGGCTCAAAACCCTCAATGAGCTACACAATGACGTTCTCTGATGCCCACTACCGCAAGTAAATACCACTCTGTAAGCGTCTTATCGTTCTCATTTTTACGCTCTTTGTGTGCCTGCTCATTCTCTGGACAGCACCGGTCATGATGCACGCCGGTGGCAAATGTGGAAACCACATCTCTTAGCGATATTCAAAATGAGCCCTTTATTTAAAATGTGTGCAAGCCCCTTTTCGTTGAGAAGAAAAATTAAGAAAATTTTTATTCAGCATACTTCAAGTGACTTACTTTGTTGTTTTCAACGAAGAGGGACTTGGACTTATTTCAAAATAAAGTGTTCAAAAGTGAGAGCCCATTGCAACACTGCTTTGCCTTCGACAATATTTGATGTATTTTATGTCTGTGAATCGAACAAAAAGACCGCCTCTCATTAAGCCTCGAGCAACGTATCAAAATACGTGTGCTAGATTGGATAACGCATTCGAAAAAACTCAATAGATCTTCATGGCATGCTGGAACGAGAAAACTGTGGTGACTGTTGCTTCGAACAGTAGAACGCAGCAATAACCAATGCGTGGAAGTTCATTTCCGCGTTGGCCAAACATAAGGACGCTGCCTTTCATATGCAATAGAGCCGTTCAAAATAAAAACTTTTTGATTTTTTTACGATGTGTCAGCGGATTGCAGTAGCCTTATATGTATGGACAAAGCCCATTATTAAGAATAAGGTTAATATTAAATCTGGATTAGCGCCCTCTGTTTTAAGTAGACAACACATTTTCCAAAATATTGATTTAAAAAATGGTGCAAGTTACAGAGGTTATAAAATTTTCCAACAAAGCGAATATGGTTTTCGGGAAACTATCGATCGGAAAATTTAAATCAGTGATTTATTTTTCTTCTTCTTCTTTTTTTCTTATAAAAAAATTGACAATTGACCGGACAAAAGTAAAAAAGTAACGATTTTCCTCTTTCTAGCTGCAACACATCAAATATTATTGTACCGATCCCATGGTACATCATTTTTTCTGTACTGTGATTTGCTTAAAAGAATGCCAAAACCGCATATCATTATCTTATTTCAAAACCAAGATATTTGCATTTTTCTAAATTAACAGACCTGATTTTTTTTTTTTGAATCGGAGTCGACAAATTTGCACATTAAATTTTTTTTTATTTGAAACAGTTATTATCAATAGAGAATTCGAATCCGTGATTCGTTTTTCTTCTTACTCTTTTTTTCTTATAAAAAAATTGAAAATTGACCGGAAAAAAATTAAAAATTTCCGATATTGTACTTTAAAGTAGCAAAATCACCCCATATTTTTTTTTCCACCGATTCCGTGTTACATAATTTTTAATGTATTGCTATTTGCTTAAAATAATACCGTAAGCCGCATATCATTTTCTTATTTCGGACCCGAGACATCTGCATTTTTCTAAATTAACAGAACTGTCATAATTTGAACTATTCTTAAGATTTTTCTATCATTTTCAAAAATTCAAATTATGTCAATTCTGTTAATTTCGGATCGGCGGTAACATTATATATGAGGTGTTGCAGCTTGAAAGTGGAAAATCGGTACTTTTTTACTTTTGTCCGGTCAATTGTCAATTTTTTTTTTGAAGGAAGAAGAAGAACAAAAACCCATCACGAATTCGAATTCCCCGATCGATAGTTTCCCGAAAACCATACCCACTTTGTTGGAAAATTTTATAACCTTTACAACTTGCACCATTTCTTAAATCAAGATTTTTGAAAATGGGTTGTTTACTTGAAACAGAGGGCGCTAATCCAGTTTTCAATATTAACCTTTATCCTAGTAATGGGCCTTCTCCAGACATATAAGGCATATAAGGCTACTGTAATCCGCTGACACATCGTGGAAAAAGGGCTTAGTCCCTAATTTTTGGCTTTATTAGTAGCTCGCCATGAGCTATCACTTACTCAGCCTGGTAAGGCTACAAGGTGATATGATTGATCCTTCTAGACTCTTAGCAAAATAAAACAATAATTTTTAGTGCTGTATTCGTCAAAATTAGATATTCAATTAATTGTTTATTAGTTGATAGTTTTTTCTTATGTACTTATATTTTTAATTGAGTAAAAAGAAAGAATTCTTCTTTTTCACTCATTACACAAATATTCATAATTTTTTTACAAACTAGTTGTGACACATTCCATGCATCTGGAACACATTACAATTAGCTCAAAACAGAACGATAAACAAACGATAGTAAAAGTATTATCCCAATGTGCGCAAAAATGTGCGAATTCCGTTTTTTGCAAGTAAAACGAATTCGTAACGGACTTCAAATACGTTTTTTGTTCATAAAACGATATCGATGCTAATTTTGTTTTTTGTTAGTAAAACGAATTCGTTTCGAATTCGTGACGGACTTCAAATACGAATCCGTTTCGAATTCGTTTTTTGTTCATAAAACAGATCAAATTTTTCCCGGAAAAATTTTCAATAAAAAATTTTGTGTCTTAATCGAATTAGAAATGTGTAAAAAGTCGAAAAAAAATAATATTTTTTTAACACTGAAATTAACAATTCGTTTCCGGATTCCGTTACGAATTCGTTTCGAACTCGTTTTCGTATGAAATTCCTCTCGAAAAAACGGAGAGTTCTTTGTTCATAAAAAATTATTTTTACGGATCCGGTTTATGAACGAAAAACGAATTCGTATTTGAAGTCCGTTACGAATTCGTTAATGCGGACGATCCTTCCGTTTTTTCGAGAGGAATTTCATACGAAAACGAATTCGTAATGGAATCCGTTTCGGATAAATAGTACGAAGAAACGAGTTCGTTTAGAATTCGAAACAAATTCGTTTGGCACACAGGGATGTTACATTCCTTTGCTTTGGCCTTGTGTGTGGCATCAAATGAATGGCACATTATATTGTGCATTTCCAAATGTATGTCAACCAGACATTTATTGTTGTTGCACAAATTATTGGTCATCGTAAATTCTGTCTTTGAGTTGCCAATCAGCATTTCATAATATTTTACTGTGTTGACACGCTACAAACATTGTGTTGGTCATAGTCCTTTATACACAATGGTTGGTACGAACCCTATAACAAGCAATACGTACAACGTTTATTAATAGTTCTTAAATGTGAAAAAACGCTTATGCGCTTGTTACTGTATGTGAACATATTGTTCTTGATGCATGGTGTGTTTTGAAGTTCTAGTGATATTTTAATTTGTTTTAATTATACACAGTGGCGAACATTGAAATCCGGACAAACAAAAAATGTTGAATAAAATCTTTTAGGATCTAATTTTTTTATCGATTCAAAAAACTGATGCAAGGATCAGAGGAGCAAATAATTTTTACTGAAAATATTTTGCTGTAGGTCGGAAAACCATACCATAAACGTCTATTTTTAGCAAAAAAGTGAAATATGTCCTTTATTGATAACAACAGTTTTTGGCAAAATGTTATAAAATTTAATTTTTATTTAAGTAATTCTAAAATATTTACAGCATTAATTTTAAGAACTAATATTTATTAAAAAAAAAACAGGTATCAATATTTTGTTGTTCCTCCCTTCGCTTTTATGACCTCCATAAGTCGCTGCGGCATGGAAGAGATCAATTTTTTCAAAAGATCTTGCAAAATGCCTTCGTACAAAACATTTTGAATTGTTCTGTCTAACTGGCTACTTGTACCTTCTTATCTTGTCTTCTTCTTTTCTTAAGTCGTGAAAATAATGGTTATAGCCATCAGGTCCCTGTTTGGAAGTTTTTTTGGGAAGACATCACAGCAGAGAAAGTGGCGTAATAGCATAGGGCCATTTCATATTATGCAACAATTGATTTGGTGTTTTTAAATTCAAAAATGAAAGCAAACTTCGACAAATCCATTTTGGAAAGAGCATTCCTACAATTTCAAAGAATATTTGAACAAATTAAATTGACTTGTTAGCAAGATAATGCTCCGATAAAATTGAAAAATGTCACACCCACTTTTTAGATTCCACCCACTTTTTTCTCAATTCAAGATATATTTGTGCATGATAACATGTGCACCAAATCACTAAGTTTTATCAAAATCGCTGCAACTTTTTTCAAAATTGGGCTGGGTAAATATACATAGAGTTTGGGTGGTAGGCTTGTTGGTAAACCGATTTCACCCATTTTCAATAGTAAGATGCTTGCAAGAAAGAAACACATTACTGATAGTTTGAATTTCTTAGATATAAACAAATTTTCAAAAAAAAACATCAGATAACATTTTTTTCTATATTTTCTTAAGTGGCCATATTCAGTGGCGCAAATAAAAACGCATTTTTTTGTACCTCATAACAACAAAGTAAAAAAAAAAGCTAACGGTAATTTACGAGGTACACTTTTTTTTCTATCAATTCGTAAACGATATACATATTTAGGAAATTAGAATAAAAAAATATGTTAAAAACATCTACAAGAAGAAAAAGCAGAAAAATTCCAATAAAAAATATGTGGCCTTATTCAAGTGACGCGCAGTGTATGCCCCAAAGATTCTCAATGGGGTTCAGATAGGGACTATTGTCTGGCCACGATGAAGTTGAAATGCTAAGTTCATTCAAGTAATTCTTCACCTGTATAAGAAGAAGAAGAAAAAAGGATACAAGTTGTGGATTGAGTACATAATAAAGATTTACAAAATACTAATGCTTACCAATTGCGCTCGATGACAAGGCGCAGAATCACCTTGAAAAATCACGTTGTCCACACGCGAAAAATGCTCTTCAATAGAAGACTCCAAGTTTTCTTTCAGGATGTTATTATAGTCAGCTGCTTTAATAGTTCCTTCAATCAAGGCCAGTTGCCCAACTTGGTAATAAGAAAAGCATCCCCAGACAATTCTACTAATAAGTTACCTAGATGTTCTTTGGATGCACTCATCGCTGCAACGGTCTCCAGTTCTTTGGCGCATATACAGCATTCCATCGGAGCCGGATATGTTGAACTTTGATTCATCTGAGAAGATCACATTTTGCCAATCAGATATAGACCACATTTTGTGCTGGTTGGCATACCCCAAGTGTTTCCGGCGCATTTGAGTGGTCAAAAAAGGCTTTTTAGCTGGGCGATGTGCTGATAAACCAGCGGCATAGAGCCTTCGTTGCACAGTCAATGGAGTAATTTCTGTTCCTCCACATTCAACAAACTCTTTTCTACTTTTAGCAGCCGTTTGGAAGCGATTTCTAAGGTTAATCCTTTTTAAAAGTCGATCATCAGCTTCTGTAGTCTTTTCTCGCGCTCCTGACCCTTCCTTTCGACAGAATATTTTTTTTAAAAACTTGGCAATTGAGGACTTACTAAAACCTACTTTACCAGAAATTTCCCGAATCGTTAATTTATCGCTGCGAAACTTCAAAATCTCGCGCTTATCCGCATCGCTCATTTTTTATAATTTGGCATCTTTTTCAACACAATACGAATGCGGATATTTATCAAGCTTTTCCTTTGTTTCCTTCGCGGTTTTTCCACGCAAGAAATAATGTTTAATCAATTAGCGAAAATCGTTTTTATCCATTTTACAAAAAAAGTTATCCGACTTAAATGGCTGCCAAGCAAAAACAAAATGACATATTGCGCCAAAAATTTACATGAAGCCTATTGACAGATTACACGCGGGGAAAAAATTACCATATGATGCCCAGTGTTGCCATCTGTTGAAAACCGCATCATTATCAATCCGCCCTCGTAGCACAAAAATGATTAAAAACTAACAGTGTAACTTCCATTTATACTTAGATATTGTCCTAACTTTAAAAGAAATCCATACCTACGCCATACCTGTAAAAATAGCCGTAACTACAAAACAAAGAGGTTGACCATTTATTTAAAAATTTTTTTGCTTGTCCGGATTTCAATGTTTGCCACTGTATATATGAGCAGTTCTATTACTTTTCGCCAAAAACCGTCCGCAGTGGATTCTCCGATTTTGTTCAAATTTTGGGGTATTGAAGTACATTATATAATATAACGAACCCTAAATTGTTGGCCCTTCAAATGCCCCTGGTGCAAAGATATGAATTTTTAAAACTCAAAAATTTACGTTTTTTTGCCCTATATTTGAATATCTGTATTTCAAGAACCTTAGCTCCAAATTCAATTTTATAGGTCTCATTTTTTTTGGTATTTATTCAACTCTTTAATAAAAAAATTCCGAACACTCCCGCGTTTGGAAAATTGTTTGCCATTTCATTTCTCAGAATCATCGAAACAGAAAACATCCCTTTTTGAAAGTGACGCCAAGTAGTCAAATTTTGATAAAATCGCTTTTACTTGAGCTTATTTTTTTGTTTTTTTCAGCCTTTGAAAATGCGACCTATAAAATTAAAAAATTCGTCAAGCAACCCGCAGCAATTTTAAAATGATAACTTTTTCGAAATCCGCGTTTTTTTACATATTCAACTGGCTATATCTCCGTTCTGCCTAAATTTTTTTTTAACGAAACCCAATTTTAAATTTGTGTTTTATAACCCCAAAGTAAATCCAGAAAAATGGAGTTTGGGAAAGGCTCTCCGGCTGTGCTATCGAGCTCACAAAAGTGGCTGTTTTTGCAAATTTTTACCGCAAATTTTGAGCCCAAAATTGTCTTTACGACCTTTGACGCACACCACCATATATGCAGACATTCAGAGATACTTCTACACGCAAAAATACATACAGTCAAGCACACTCGCATAGTCATGCACACCATTTGGGCGTTATCTCATGGTTGTAAAGTCCCATTTTTTAAATTAATATTGCGAATTGGGAAAGAACGGGAAACTAATGACCGATTTTAATAAAATTTAGTTTGGAGATAGATTGAAACATAAGAAAGGTAATTAGAAGCTCTGAGTTCTTAAATAGGGCGTGGCACCACCCTTAATAGGAAAAAAAGCTGTCTCGGCTGAACCGCTTCTTCGATTTTGATGAAATTTGGTATGGGGCTAGATTGAATCCTGAGTAAAGATATTTGTTTTGAGTGGGCGGTGCCACGCCTCTAATAAGAAAAAACGTTTTCGCTACCAAACTAATGGAGTCTCAACCCTGTAAAACGCAAAGAACTTTTTTCACTACCGTAAACTATATTAAGACGAGTTATTTGTGTAGGTTTATTATGTTACTTTATGGCTTGGTATTAGGTATCTATTTTAAATGGGACGGTGACACGCCCCCAATTGAAAATTCGACATAAATTTTTTTTTTGTAATGTTATCTTCAATCAATCTTAAGAATGTATATCTGCAAATCCATCAGATTGGGCCTTTTAGCGGGCCTCGTTTTTTTCTTGAAGCTAAGGCTATCTTGAACTCATAATAAAGGTTGTTCAATTGAAATTCAGATAGCTATTTTTATTTAACTTTGTATGTAACTTTTCATGTTTTTTTTTTAACTTAAATGCAATTTTAACTATGTCTCCCTTTGAATTTTAATTGTTCCTCCTTGAATATTAATTAAAGATATTCTTAACTTCAAGAAAAACCATGTTTGAAGAGTCTGCTCCAAAAAAAAAATAAAAAAAAAATCAAAGCCATGGTCGAGGTAAGATGACAATTTCGATTTTTTTTTATTTTTTTTTTTGGAGCAGACTCTTTAAACATGGTTTTTCTCGAAATTTAGACTATCTTTAATTAATATTCAAGGAGGAACAATTAAAATTCAAAGGGAGACACAGTTAAAATTGGATTTTAGTTAAAAACAACATGAAATGTTACATATAAAGTTAAATAAAAAAAAAAACTTTCTGAATTTCAATTGAACAACTTTTAATAAGAGTTCAAGACAGCCTTAGCTTCAAAAAAACTATGGCTGAAAGATGTACTCAACAGTCTTTAGACTACAGCGTAAAAACCCAATAAATTGACAATTTTTAAAAAACACGAAAAGTTTCACATATTTCTTACTTTAAATGCAAATTAAAAAAACAGGTATCTAAATTTTAATTGAACAACCTTTAAAATAAGTTCAACACAGCCTTAGCTTCAAAAAAAAAACTATGGCTGAAAGATGTACTCAACAGTCTTTAGACTACAGCGTAAAAACCCAATAAATTGACAATTTTTAAAAAACACTATCTGAATTTCAATTGAACAACCTTTATTATGAGTTCAAGATAGCCTTAGCTTCAAGAAAAACTATGGCTGGAAGATGTACTCCAAAAAAAAAAAAAAAAAAAAAACGAGGCCAGCTAAAAGGCCCAATCTGATGGATATGCACATATGCGTTCAAATCGAAATTCCCGCCATAACTTTGGAAAATATGTGTTTTTATAAAAGCGCGCATCAGTCTAATTGTATGAATTGCATGCTTTTTTCCATTTTATGTTGAAAAAACATGGTGCGCGTCATCAGTAAAAAATTCGTAGTTTCCAAAGTTATGGCGGGAATTTCGATATGAAAGCACATGCATTCTTAAGATTGATTGAGCAATAACATATAAAAAAATCTAAACAAAAAAAAAAATACGTTATATTGAAAATATTTTGAGAAAAATTTTCTTCATTAAAAAAATTAGTGTTTTAACAAAATCATTTAAATATTTTTAACTTTTTTATAAACCAAATATATTTTCTCAACAAATATGATTAAATGATTTTTTATCTACTATAGTTTTTGAGATATTTCGTTTCAAAAAATGCTCTATAACGTCAAAAAATACAAAGTGTGCAGTTATTAAAAAAATGTCCGATATGTATAATGCCTTTTAGTATTAATTTTTTTAACTATGTTGACATATTAATATTGTATCAGCCCCCTACTGATATTAAAAATAAAGAAGAACAAATACAGCTGATAAAACAGCATCATGACACACGAACAGGAGATCATGTAGGTATCAACAGATGTATCGCGAAGTTAAAACCAAAATACATTTGGAAGAATCTATCCAAAATGGTAAAATCATACATAATTAATTGTGATCTATGCAATGAAACGAAAATAATAAAATATACCAGAGAGAAAATGTGCATAACGGAAACTCCATCAACAGTATTTGAAACAGGTTATTTGGATACAGTTGGACCAATGAGACCATCAGAAGGATATAGGTACATTCTAACAATCCTATGTGAATTGTCGAAATTTTTAGTAGCAATTCCTTTAGAAGATAAAGTATCAAGAATCGCAGTAACAAAAGCATTCGTGGAACAATTTATATTAAAAAACCGATGCTTTAAAACACTGAAAACTGATAAAGAAAACGAATTTGTAAATGAACTACTACAAAACATATGCAAAGATTAAGCATAAAAAAGCTTATGTCTACTATTATTAAACGAGCTAAAATTGTCTTTTTATATATATGGGACGCTTCATGTCAACCGGGACAGTGGTCTGACCAAAATTGAGCGCAGCCGAAAAACGTTTTCAAGGTGTCAAAATGTTCGTATGCTCAAGAGCTTTCAAACGGGTGTTTTCGAATTTATTTTTTAAGGAAATGGCGACCATAAAACGGCGCCTACCTTTAGATATTTATGTATAAATTGGCAGTTGGTAAGCATCCATAATCATAATCGCTTAATTTTTTTATTTTGTAGAAAGGCTGTGAAGAGAGGGACTGCAGTGTATACTTTTTTTTTTAATAGTTAGTGGTGCCACGCATCTAACGGAAAATGCGTTGCCATGGCTAAACTAATTGACCGATTTTAATAAAATTTGGATTGGAGATAGACTGAACCATAAGAAAAGTAATTAGAAACTTTGAATTCTTAAATGGGGCGTAGCATCACCCTTAATACGAGAAGCGCTGTTTCAGCTGAACCGCGTCATCGATTTTGATAAAATTTGGTTTGGTGCTAGATTGAATCCTGACTAAAGATATTTCTTTTTAGTGGGCAATGCCACGCCTCTAATAAGAAAAAAACGTTTTTCCAATATTTTTCAACATTTTCAACTTTTTTCAACACGTTCCATATTTTTTGGACTTTTTCAACCACATTCAACTTTTTTCAACTTTTCAACCTCATTTAACTTTTTCCGAGACTTTCAACTTTTTTCAATCTTTTTCAACTTTTTCAACACTTTAATATACTATCGAGTTTATCAAACTTTTTCACCTGCTTCAACCTCTCTCAACGTTTTTCAACATTTTTCATATATAATCAACTTCTTTCAAATTTTTTGAAGTGAAAACTTCTTATGGCACGTTGTGCGGCTGAGGAAAAAAGTATAAATTCGCGACACCGACCGTCATCGGGATTCCCCGCGATAGTAAAATTTGAATGTTCTATTGTTTCTTTTAAATAAATATTGCATAGCAATCGTTGATGTGTGTTTTCTTTTTATATGGCAATGCAATCAATGAAAGACAAAAACAGAATATGTATTCAAATTTTACTCTCGCTCTCATTCTCAATTTGTCAACGCAACAACGCGGAATTTGAAAGAAACAAACATGTAAGCATAACAATCGTTGAATGAGAATGGAATGTGCCAGTTAGTGTCTGCTTTGTTTTTTTGTCTTTTTGTTTGTTTGTTTCCTTTCAAATTCCGCGTTGTTGCGTTCATTGTGTCGTATCATACAATAGTGCGTACTTGTGCAGGAGCGAATAAACATGACAACATGAATATCAACTGATTCGACTCGGGTTTCGGCATTTGAATGCATATAGCTCCAAAACGGATGGGCGGACCACTATCAAACTTAGCACGAAGTATAAATATAATATAAGCTTTTTTATGCTTCATTTTTGCATATGTTCTATAGTAGTTCATTTACAAATTCGTTTCCTTTTTCAGTTTTCAGTGTTTTAAAGCATTGGTTTTTTAATATAAATTGTTCCACGATAGCTTTTCTTACTGTGATTCTTGATACTTTATCTTCTAAGGGAATTGCTACTAAGAATTTCGACAATTCACATAGGATTGTTAGAATGTACCGATATCCTTCTGATGGTCTCATTGGTCCAACTGTATCCAAATAACCTGTTTCAAATACTGTTGATGGAGTTTCCGTTATGCACATTTTCTCTCTGGTATATTTTATTATTTTCGTTTCATTGCATAGATTACAATTAATTATGTATGATTTTACCATTTTGGATAGATTCTTCCAAATGTATTTTGTTTTTAACTTCGCGATACATCTGTTGATACCTACATGATCTCCTGTTCGTGTGTCATGATGCTGTTTTATCAGCTGTATTTGTTCTTCTTTATTTTTAATGTCAGTAAGGGGCTGATACAATATTATTTTTAACGCGTTTTTATTTTTATGCAGCGGCTTATTATATAATTCTTTTAGTTCTGAAACTGTTATCAATGTGAATATCTCATCATTCGTTTCCAGCGCTAGCGTTTTTATCTCTTGTTTTTGAGTTTTCGATGTTGACTTCCTTTGACCCAATTTTAACTCTGTTAAAGATTTTTCGTTTAACATCTCAAGATTTTCTGCTCTTTCAAGATTCTTATTTTCCATGCAATTATTTATTTTGTTTATTATTTTGTTTCATTCTAATTTAACAAATAAAAAACATACATACAATGAAACATATTCAATTATTACACCTAGCTATATAAGCTAACAAGCAAAAAAAACGGAAGAAATTTAAACATCTTGAGCCAGGTCTAAAAGTTTTGTGCGTCTTAATCGGCATGACATCCATTGAGTTTGCTGAATGTTCGATGCTTCTGCACTAACATGCTTTCGGATTCTATCTTGTTGAGCCTTGGCATTGGATTTTATCTCAACTGCAACTGTGTTCACTCCTAAGTCTCGATGAAGATCGCAGTTGCGGACGTACCATGGAGCATTCGTTATTGCTCTTAGTGTAGTGTTTTGGAAACTTTGAATTAATTTTTTTATTGGAGTTGGAAGTACATCCCAAGAGTTGTGCACCATATGACCAGATGGGTCCTAACACCTGTTTATAAGCCATAATTTTATTTTGGATGCTCAAAGCAGAGCGTCGGCCTAGTAGCCATTTCATTGAATTTAACTGAGCTGAGACTGAGCTCTTCCCGTTCATCTTTCACATGTTTATTCCAGCGCAGTTTTGCATCTAATGTCATGCCTAAGTATTTGGCTGAGTTGGAGTGTGGGATTTGTATCATCGATGTAGAAAGGCAAATAACAAATGTTTTTATTTGAGAAATTAACATGAACTGTTTTAAGTTTATTTAGAGTTATTTTCCATTTTCGAGTCCACAACGTTATTATTTGTATTGAAGATTGTAATCTGCATATTGCTTCGATTTCTGTGTCACCTACCGTGATCAATGCAGTGTCGTCAGCAAATGTAGCTATTGTTGTACCCGTAACATTAGGGATAACTTAGGTGTATAAAAGATACAAAAGCGGGCCTAGTATACTACCTTGTTGTACTCCGGCGTTGATGTTGCGCAATTTAGAATAAGCGTCACCATGTTTAACTATGAAACATCTATCAGATACAATTTTAGAATTGTGCAGTATTCACATGGAAGGAGAAGTTTAATTTTTTTGAGTAGACCTTCGTGCCATACTTTGTCGAAGGCTTGTGATACATCTAGGAAAACTGCTGAAGAAACATTTTTTTCCTCTAACGATTTCTCTATTATGTTGGTTATACGATGAACTTGGTCTATGGTGGAGTGCTGTTTTCTGAAGCCGAATTGATGGTTTGGTATAATTCTTCTTCGTTCAATTATGGGACTCAACTTTTTTAATAGAATTATTTGGAAAAATTTTGACATCATTGAAAGAAGCGATATTGGTTTATATAAGCTGACCTCATTAGCTTTTTTCCAGATTTTAGTACCATTATGACTTCTGAAACTTTCCACAATAGAGGCCATATATTTCAACTTGAGAGGAGTTTAAAATCTGAGTCAGTTTAAAAATACATTTGGTTGAAAGCTGTCGCAGTCATTCCGTTGTTATAAGATCAAAGCCTGGAGTCTTTTTCTTTGATCATTATTTCAACAACCTCGAGCTCTGAAGCGAGTTGTAATACATCATTTTGTTGAGTTTTAGGGTCAAAATCAGTATCAGATGAACTCTGGTCATCCTCAAGTGATGTGAAAACACCAGCTAAGTGGTCAGAGAATACCTTTGCTTTCTCCTGTTCATCTCTGGCTCATTCGCCAGATTGTTTTTAATTAGTGCATTCTAGATGGAAGGCCTATTTATATTTTTAGTGCACTTTCAAAGCGAGTAGTTGGTGCTTTTATTGTAAGTTAGCAGACTTATTTTTGACTTAAATGAATCATTTTTGAATTGACTAATTTGCTGACTCAGCTCCATAGATATTTTGTTTAATTCCGTTTTGAAGTGCGGAAATCTTGTTTGTTACTACTTACGTCGAATTTTTCTCTTCTTTGACAGAATTATTCGAATATTTTCAGGATATTTATTGCTTTCTCTTTTCAAAGGAGTTGAGGGTGTGCTACGTGTAATTATTTATAAATTTTAATCTCTTAAGGCCTTAAATTTCCAAAAATGATGTAGCTTCCCATATATGTAGTTGATCAGACTGCACTTGCTGAGAACTAAGCACTTAGCACCATTTTTCAGTTTTTTCGTGATCACATTATCGTATTTGTTTAATTTTTCCTTTGAAGCCCTTGTAAGTACTTGCACGTGCTTTTCTTTTAATTATTATTATTTCTTATAATGTATTTGAATATATTTTTATTCGTGAGAGTGCATCTGCATTTGTGTTCATTTTGCCCTGTTTGAAAATTATTTCAAAGTCCTAATCCATTAAATCTAAACGTATTGTTGTTAATTTTGAGGACGGATTTTTCTGCGTCAATAGGCTCACTAAAAGACTGTGGTCTGTATATACTGTGAACTTTCTTCCGTACAGATACGGTCTAAAGTAGTTTTTCTCCCAATATATTCCACTAATTCTTTCTCAATGATTGCCTTATTAACTGTTTGTTTTGAGTTTTTGAGGCGTAAGCTATTGGCTTATCTTGTCCTGGTTCACCTTCGGATAAGACTGCTCCTAATGCGTATTGTGATGCGTCTGTTGTCAGAATAAATGGTTTCTCGAAATTCGGATATGCTAACAGTTGCGGTGATATCAGCTTTTCTCGCAGTGTGTTGAAGGCTGTGTTGCATTCTTCTGTCCAGTGGAACAGTTGTCCTTTTTTTAGCAACTGATTTAGTGGTCGAGCAATTCCTGCAAAATTTTCAATTAATTTTCTGTAGTAGTTGCTGAATACTACGAATCTACGCGTTTCATTAGCGTCCTTCGGTTGGGGGTAATTCCTTATGACCTCATGTTTTGCTGGATCTGTTGTTACACCTTTAGATGTTATTAGATGCTCTAGGTATACTACTTCTGTTTTCAAAAACTCACATTTGCTCAGGTTTAGCTTTGGGTTAAATTTTTGTAATTTTTGAAATACTTGTTCTAGGTTTCTGTTGTGTTGAGAAATATTTCGCGTTTCCGAGTTCGTCTAATACGTCTTCCAGTCTTGTTAGTGCGAATTTGTCATTAACAATTTTTTTATTTAGTGCCCTAAAGTCTACCACTAGTCTCCACTTTGCTGTACCACTTTGCGATTTCTTTGGCACTATGAGTAGCAGTGAATTGTATGGGCTGTACGATGGTTCAACGATGTCCTCTTCTTACTTTTTTTCTACTTGATTTTCTATTTCATGAAGTTGAGATTGTGGACAGGTTATGTAGACAGGTGACTCGTCATTTAGCACTACATGTTGTTTGTAAAAATTGTTTGTTGCTAACATGTCTCCTTCTCTATTAAAAGAATTTTTGTACTTGTTGCATAAGTCCATTTCTACTTGTTTCGCTTTGTCACCATACCCTTTAGTTGTTGGTTCTAAGTTGTCGTATTCATTGGGTTTTTCTTAAAGCTCAGAGCTTGGACGTTTTTTAACGGTTCTATGGATATGTCACATTCTGTTATATGAATGTCATTATCTGTTGTATTCAAGATTTTTATATGTTTGCTACCATTTGATGGGACTATCGCATTAGCTATGAAAATACATTTTTGTATTTCTCTTGCTTGTACTATGGAGTCTTCATTTAGGTTCACATTTACGTTTGTAATTATTTCACTTCTCTTCGGGATTGTAATGTTTATTATCCTTGTGGGCAATTTCATGTATCTTGCATTTCCGACATGTTCAGTGTTAGAACACATGTTTCGCAATCTTTTTTTGCAATTGAATTTTGGTAGGAAATCTCTTCCTAGTATACCATCAGTAACTATGTCGATTTGTTTTTCTGCTACATAGAATTTGTGTTTTATTTGACCGCTATTTAATTGAATGTCTACTTCGACTATATGGTCAATATCAATTGGCTTGCTTGCTATTTCTGTTATCTGGCATGGCTCAATCATCAATATTGGATGATTTTCATAGAAAATCCATTGAGAACCCCAAAAATTTAATTTTTATATGAGTTTCTAATGAAAATGCTCAAATATGCAAAAACATGCAAATCAACCCAAAATAAGCTCTAAAGTACCAAATAGTATCAAATATGCAAAATGCATATGCAAATATGCATTTATAACCTTTCTGATCATCATCAACACCAATTTTGTTTGACAAAACTACTTTTTCGTTGTAGTAGTCTATAAATGTTTCACCAAATTTCCATTTGCGTGCTTCAAATTTTAGTCGCATCATGAGCTTATTTTATTTTGTGCAAAAAATCTCTTTCATTTCGACTAAGATTTCATCCGCACTTTCGTACACAAAATTTGCTTTTGAGTGTAGCCACATTTGAGCTTTTCCCTTCAACTTACACTTTCAGCTTTCAATGTATTTTCGCCAACTTTGTACACATTGTTTATTCTCTTAAATTGTGTTATCCATACTTCAGCAAACAAACTACCATCCTAGTCCGGAATCATCTGGCCTGTCGCGAAAAACGGTACGTTTTCATTTCGAAAACTTTTTGAATCAATTTGTCTTCGAAGTCAAATTCAAGTGGATTTGCAGACTTTTTGATGTAGTTTGCGTTTTAATGTATAAGTGAAAACTTTTTGTATTGAATCATATTAAGGATCAAAAAAAAAGAAGTGCATCAAAATAATTTGTATTCAAAATGAGTATTGCATTCACCGCTGCAATTGCAATGCAATTAAATAAGGAAAAAAAGGATATCAATATCAAAAGACGTTGTTTAAGGGATTATTCAGATCCACTAAGTTGCTCTGATACATCGTGAGGAACAAATAGAAGGAATTAGTATTTAACGGATAGATATTTTAGTTTCACCAACTATTACCGCATAAACAAAGAAGCATTTAAAATGATCTTGGACGAAATTCACTTGTTCGTAAATGGGTCATCTATTTCAGTTCCACTGCAACTAGCTGCAACCCTTAGATACTTTGCAGTAGGCGGCTATCAAATGACTATTGCTAAGGACTTCGATATTGCATTTGGAAGAAGTACCTTTTCGGAAATATTTTCAATGGTAGCATTATTGGAGACAAAAATTTGTGCAAAGTGGATAAAGCTTGCAATGACACATCATGAAGAGCAACAGTTTCATAATTTTTTCAACGAAAAGTTTCGTTTACCTGGCGTTATAGGCTGTGTGGATGGCACTCACATCCGAATATTAAAGCCTAAAGCAGACGCGTCCTTGTATTTTAATCGAAAAGGATATTTTAGTATCAACGCAATGGTCGTAAGTGATTCGTCAAAACTTTAACTCATGCATTACATACTCTACATAATTTCCAGATTTGTGACCATAAAAGGGTTATAAGAGGCATAGACGGACGTAGACTAGGTTCCAGCCACGATTCTCTTATTTGGATCTTAAGCAATTTGCGAACATACTTCGTGGAAAAATAGAATGGCGGACAACACGGGTTGAGGCTTTTGGGAGACTCAGGATACGCTTTGGAACCCTTTTCGCTAACGCCCTGTAGAAATCCGTCTCCAAATTCTATTCAACATCGCTTTAACAAAATGCACACAAAGGCAAGAAACATTGTTGAACGCACTATTGGAGTGTTAAAAAGCCGCTTTAGATGTCTGCAGAGGCAATTAACCTATGAACCGACAAAAGTTATTAAAATTATTAATGTTTGCAGCGCGCTACGCAACATTTCAATTCACTTTAAAGTCCCATTTGAGGAACCAGCTGAATCAGATTCATTTTTTCCAGATATTTCCCATGAAGAAATTAACGTTAGCAGTCTTTTGAGTGAAGGTACGAGGATTAGAGATGCTCTAGCAAACGGAATATAAAAACGAATGTTGAATTTGTTATTTATATTTAAGTTTAAATAAATAAAGCATACATGCATTAAAAAATAAAAAAAAAACAATTCATTTTCGGTTCTTAAAACTAGAGTAAAAAAGTTATGAACAAAAACAATTCATATTTAAATATTATCACATTTAGTATATGTACATACATATGTAGGTAAAAAAAAAAACAAGTCAATTTCAGTTCTTCTTAAAGCTAGAGTAAAAATCAAAAAAAAAAAACAATTCATATTAAAAAACTAGGCACTTTAACTATTTTTAGCTAAGTCTAGCTGGAAATTGTGTATTTCCAGCTCCTTAAGCAAAATTTAATTTTTTTGTAGTTTGGCTTTTAGAACTAAATTGTTGTGTGACTCAACCAATGAATTATGCCGTCTCAGCTCAACGTTGCGTTCTTTCATAACATTCAGCATTGCTTCTGCAGTGTTTGCAATGCTTTCTACTTTATCTGTAATCAACTGCAAGCAGTTGATTTCAGACGACATGAAAGACTGCATGATGCTGCCCTCTGCCCGCTTTCTTTTTGGTGTCGGTGAATATTCCGCATTTTCCATAACCATTTCATCCAACTCTATTTCTTTTGTCGGCTCTGGCGTTAGGCCAAAAGAGCACGAATTGTCTAAGACATGCTTTTGTTAAAAATAAGCTGATCAACTTTCTTTGAATCCTATACATGGCCTCGAAAGTAGACAAAAAAAACGACCCTTTTCAGCTCAACAACACTAATCACTTATTCATTTAGATACCTTTCTTGTAAAAAATAATTTTTCCATACAATTTACATGTAAAACTAACAGGCTCCGGCGCCACCTTATAAAATTGAGTTACAGAGCTGAATTTTCGTGAACTTTTTCTTCATATCATAAACTTACTTTTTAAGCAACAGCACCTTAAAAAAAACAAAGAAAAAAATTTGAATCACCCTAATGTACATATTACTGACGAGTATCAGAACCACGCACTGTGAGCTATAAGTTCACAGCCCTAAAAACTTCGCCATGGTGCCAGTCTTCCAGTTTTTTGTTATTCGTTTAGTTTACAGTGTCTACAATGTTTTGTTCGAATAACGCAGGGCAATCCATTTTTATCCCATTAAGTCCCAGCAGTTGATTTTTCAATTAGTAACTTTGACATTTTTTCCAGGTGAGTCAGAAAGTGGTGTCGGCTAAGCGCTTAGTTAATATGTTAGTTTGAACCCTTGCCAGCATACGTTAATTTAGCTTTGGCGTGATTCGATTATTTAACTGTATTTTCACGACTTGGAGCGGAAGCATTTTCGGTTTTTTTTTTTTTGGAAAATTCGGTGAAAACTTTTGCAATCGGGTAAAAAAATAATTTCTCTGAATTTCAACTGCTATCCTTATGTATTAAGGGTATATTTGATGTTTAAAATACTACGAGCGCAATACGCCATTTTTCCTGCTAGCCATGCGCGCGCAAAAGTGAGTTCTCGATTCTTCGACCACTGGGCACAAGCGATATTAAAAAATGCAACTTTTTTCTAATGTGAACGAAAAACGTTTTTGAATGACAAAAAATTAGTTTATCGAATTAATATTGATGAGAATCGATCTTTTCATTTGTGAACAACTTCGACAACGCAACTGTACATAGCATTTGGTGCATTACCATGACGTATGCTTCTGGAAAACCTTGCAACGACGTGTCTTTGCGATCTTCAAGATTCAATGTCCCTTTTTATCAGTACGGATATCGTTCAAGGCGATGGTTTTGGTCAAATCGGGTGCTTTGACGATTTGGTTCGAGTTTTCTTTTGATCAGTCAAGCTGGTTTATCACGCAAAATCGTTTCAAGCGATGTCTTTTAAGCTGACTTATCGACTTGGCAGCCATTTATATTGAAAATAGTACAAGTTTATCTTCTTTAAGAAGAAAAAATCAAATAAATTTCATACAATTATTTAATTTATTCTTCTCAACGAAGAGGGACATGCACCACTTAGAAAATATAGAGTTCCAATGTGAGAGCCCATTGCAACACCGCTTCGGCTTCGACAACTTCCTCACGTCCCATTTATTGATGTGCCGTCTGCCTGCATTGGTCCAGCGGCATCATCTGAGAAAAACTAACAAAGGAAGCGCATCTCACTGACCCTCGATCGACGCGTCCAAAGCAGCGTGCTACATTGGATTACGCGTTCGATTAAACTCAAAAGATCTACATGACACACTAGATCAACAATGTTGTAGTCACTGTTGCTTCCAACGTCGACTTACGTGGAAAGGAGTGGTACTGGTCATTATTGATGAACGCACTTCACTCAGCAATGGTCAATGCTTGGAAGAATCATTCCGCAATTTCCAAATATGAAGACGCTGCCAAGTCGATAAGCCAGCTCATATGAAATCGCTTGCAAGGTTTGCCAAAAGAATTCTGTCTCCGACTACCGGTGCTCTGTCTAAGAGTTCAACTGCAACTACTCTTGCATCTGCAAATAAATTGTTAAGCGACAAAAATAACACTACGGTTTCACCAGTTAGTACATCTCTTAAAAATGTGAGCAATAACATAACGCTTCAAATGTTGTATAATGAGATCATTGAACTGAAGAATCTTAATACAGAAGCACTATCAAAAATACAAATGCTAGAAGAGAACAATGCATCACTTAACAAAAGAGTAGAACTTTTAGAAACGAAGCTAAATATGATAGAGCAGAGAGATAAAATTTGTGATGTCGACATTGTTGGTGTTCCTGATGTTGATAATTTAAATGTAAAAGAGAAGGTTGATAAGCTACTAACAACAATAACTGGTGATGTAATTGATAATAACAATATTATTTCTTGCTACGTGAAAAATATCAAAGCCGATAAAAATAGAAAATCCACGAATATCGTTTGTGTCAAATTTGCTTCGCACATACTGAAAAAAAATATTATGAAGAAGATGAGAGATGCCAAAAACAAAATTACTTCCGATATTTTCAATTCGCATAGTAGCAACAGCAATAGCAGCATGAACAAGAGCAATAAAATTTTTGTAAATGATTCACTCACCAGCTATACGCGCATGCTTCTCAATAAGGCAAATGAGCTGAAACGCAACAACAAGTGCAAATTTGTCTGGATTAGAGACTCAACTGTTTTGATAAGGAAAAGAGAAGGTGACAGATTTATTAAAATAATTTCAATTGAGGACTTTACTAAACTAAACAGCGATAATATTTGATGTTTATTTTTAATTTAATTATATTTAAAAATGTTAAACCTTTTAAACAATAATTCTAATATAAGTCCTCAAAAAAATTTAAATTCAACAGACAGTCATCTTTCTGATTCGGTTATTTCAAACTGTTTGTGTATAGAACACTCAAATACTAAGCAATATTCAGGTTTTTCAGTAGTTCATCAAAACATTAGAAGCATGAGAGCAAATTTTGATTCTTTTTTCGCTCACCTTGCGTCACTTGACCATCCTCCAGATCTCATTTTTCTTTCAGAAATCTGGATTTTTGAAGATGAAATATCTTCTTACATTATACCCAATTACACATTTAATGCCACTTGTAACAACTCGTATGCTGCTGGTGGTGTTGGAGTATTTTTTAAAAATAACACTGTAGAGTACGAAATTAAAAACTTTAACTTAATAAGTGCTGACATAATAATCATCAACTACAAGATTTGCGACACTCTATATTGTTTTGTTTGCGTTTACAGGCTACACAAATGCTCTATTAAAGATTTCGTATATGAATTTTCAAATTTTTTGTATAACCTAAAGTGCAAAAACACAATATTATTGGGTGATTTCAATATAAATATTTTGTCCGATTCGCGTGATGTTGATTATTTCTCATCGGTTCTAGCATCGCATGGGTTTGATTCTGCGCTGGCAGAACCCACTCGATCTAGTTCTTGTTTAGATCATATATACATTAGGCTCAACAGAAATAATCCCATTGGCTATAAATCAGCGGTATTTGATTTAAAGTTGTCCGATCACAGTCTTACTAGCATCCAATTTGAGTATAGCGTTTCTAGGTTAAAACCGCTCATAAAATTAAAACGTAATAAAATTGATTTTGTCTCTCTTAAATCTAAATTGAATTTTGAAATGTGGGATGAAGTTTATTCATCTCTAGATCCCTCTGTTGCTTTTGATATATTCCTTGGTAAGCTGCAATACTACATTTCGAGCTGTAGCCAAACTTTTAAAATTAACAAAAAGCTAGAATGTATCAAGAAGTGGATGACGATACCATTACTAAAAAAAATTAAAGTAAAAAATACACTTTGTGCGTCAGTTAAAAAAAACCCAAATAATGAAAGACTGAAAAGTTATTTTGATAAGATATGTCTTGAACTTAAAACCGATATTCCACGATGTAGAGATAACTACTTCAAAAATAAGCTCTCTAAAAACATTGGCAACTCTAAAAAAGAATGGCGAATCGTAAACGAAATTCTTAACAGAAACACTTCTGATGTTGATATCTCACTTAAATGCAATAATGAAGTCGTAGCTGACCCGGTAGTGATTTCCAATCTATTCAACGATTTTTTTTCAAACATCGATTCTTTTCAGGATTCTCCGGTCAATACTTCTAACGCTTGTTATGTAAATTTGTTAGCTGAGTCTTATAATCAATCCCACAGTTTTTTCTTTGTACCATTTACAGCTATTGAAATTCATAATATTATTACTTCTCTTAAAACGTCTAACTCCAGTTCCTTAGATGAGGTTTCAAGCTTTATTTTAAAAAATATCTCTTTTCAAATATCGGATGTTTTGTGCTATATCTTCAACTTAAGTGTGCATTCTGGTATTTTTGCAGTTTCTTTAAAAACAGCAGTTTTGATTCCACTATACAAAAAAGGAGACGTTTTGTCATTAAACAAGTATCGTCCAATTTCACTTCTTTCTACCTTCTCGAAAGTTTTTGAAAAAGGTATGAAATATAGAATGTTGTCCTTCTTAAATAAATTGAGCTTCTTTAGTGACTGTCAGTTTGGATTTAGGAACGGAAAATCTACTGAAGATGCACTTTTAAAACTTACGAGCGAAATTCATAATAGTTTAAATGTGTCAGATACTCCGGCTTGCCTATTCATTGACATCACTAAAGCGTTCGATATGGTAGATCATACTTTATTGCTGAACAAACTTTTCAATGCTGGTTTTAGAGGCAGCGTATATGATTGGTTTGCATCGTATTTAAATAATAGGAAACAAATGGTTAAAATCAAGAATTGTTTTAGTAGTGTGAGGTACAATAATTTAGGTGTCCCTCAAGGTTCCGTTTTAGGCCCAACTCTGTTTTTGATCTATGTAAATTCATTATTTATTCAACCTTTTAAAGGAAGTCTTACTGCTTTTGCAGACGATACTGCCCTAACCTATTCGAGCAGAAGCATTTTCAATGTTTACACGGATGTGAACCATGATCTAGATTTGTTAAGAAAATGGTTTCAGAGGCATAAATTTCTTATTAGTAAGAAAACAAAGTTCATGTTATTTAATATTAGAGGCACAACATGCGATATTCTACCTTTAGTTTATCATTCGCCCAGTTGCTCGAAATTCTGCTTATTTGATATTGGTCATGGTGTAACTTTTAACGGCAAAGATAATTGCAACGATAAATGTTTTGGAATTGAGACAGTCACTAATTTTAAATACTTGGGTATCACTCTAGACAATAAACTATGTTGGAACCACCATACGCTATACCTTAAAAACTACTCAAATAAAGTTGTAAGGCAATTATACCATCTCAGTCTCTACTGTGATCAGGCAATTTTAAAATTGGTTTATAACGCACTACTTAAATCTAAACTACAGTATGGACTTTCCTGTTGGGGAGGTGTTTATTTTAGTAAAATTGAACCCCTTTTTATTAAACAAAAACATGTGATTCGCATTATGTGGAAAGCTAATCGGAGAGCTTCCAGCTTTAATCTTTTTAAATCTCTAAATATCCTCCCTTTGAGACATTTATACTGTTATAAAGTCCTAAAAATTTTTTTTGAAAAATCGGGTTTTTATTCTGTTAGATTACAAGAAAATTATAATTTACGAGTAAACGCTGATAATTTTGTAGTTATTCCTCCAATTGTCAAAACGCATTTTTCTCGTTTTTACCTTGTTACTGCACCACGTCTATTTAACAAGATACCAAAAGAAATTAGATGCGAAAGAGTGAAATCAATTTTCCTAAATTCTGTTAAAAAATGGCTATTTTCTTTAAATTACTCCACTATTGAAAATTTTTTTAATGTAATAGCATAACTTGAATATTGTTTATTTTAGTTCACTTAATAAAATAACTTATTATATATTTTTTTTTATATTTTTATTAATGTATTAATCAAACTTTTCGGCATGTATGTTTTCCCCATCAAATTAAAATTAATTTGTGAATTATATATGTACTACATTCGCCTCTTGTCTTTTAGACAACAGAATGTTTTAAGCTTCATCAGGAAACTTGTACCTAATATTAATTTGTGATAGATTTATACATTGTAAATAGTTTTCTTATGAAATGAATCAATAAAAAAAAAAAAAAAAAAAAGAATGAATCATGGCAATGCACCAAGTGTGAGAGAATCGATTCTCATCAAAATTCATTCAATAAAGTAATTGTTTGCCATTCAAATACGTTTTTCGTTCATATCAGCAAATATTGCATTTTTTATTATCGCTTGTGCCAAGTGGTCGAAAAATCGACCCCCCACCTAAACCCAAGCCTGAGCAGGTAAAAAAAATTAAAAATCGTAGCTCAGACCTACGATCCAAATGTAGCCTCTGAATGAAAATTCATAGATTTTGATCCAGTGGCTTAGGCTTGGGATTTAATGGATTAAAAATTTTCTCATAATTCAATGCAAGTTTTTCTCTTTTTCTGTATGTTTGATTTTAGGTAAAAACTAGGTTTTAACTTAGAGCACTTTAAATTTTGCTACCATAATTATGTGCCAATGTCTTTACCATGAAATCTTATGTAATAAGCGACATACATACGTATATAAGAATGTTAATTTTTCATACTTCTCAAAAAGGACCAAATCAGAAAAAGAAGGACCAGCGGACCAAACATAAAAAAGGACCAGTTTTGATCAAATTGAACCAAAGTGGCAACCGTGGTTCTAGCTCTCTTTTTAATAATTCAAATTCATTTTCACTATTCCTTTCCATTACATTTTCTGTATACTCATTTGCTTCAATTTGAACTCCACACTCGTTTGTTTGTTGTTCTGCACACCCGTTTGTTTTTTGTTGCACTATACACTCATTTTCTCCGCCATCATTTTCTCCAGTTTCATTTTGTTCGTTCGTTTCGATTGTTGGGCATTCTCTCCTTTCGTTAGCTGGTACATCATTAATGCTTTGAACACAATTAGAGCGGTGGCGGTAAAGCGGCGACGAATATACGCTGTCAAAAATTATAACATACTTGATCATGTGAAATTGAACAGAATTGCGGCGTACGACTGGTGAGCTGCCGACGATTCGCCGTCGATTTAGAATTAATTCTATTTTTACGTCGGATCAGTTTTGCATTTCTTTGTCATACTATTAAGTTTCGGCGAACAAAGCTTACTGATGATGATGACGTAGCGGTCATCGAAACTAGTATAAGCTGCTGGTTTGCCCAAAAGAAATGATTTGTTTCTTTTTATGCATTTTGCGCTGTAATTTTTTTGTGTTTTTCGCACTAACAGTACTGAACAGAAGGCTCAGTAAAAAATATTTAAAAAATTATGAACTGTTCTATAAACACAAACAAAAAATTATTTTCTTTTTTTGTTAAAAAATTTTCACTTTTCTTTCTTTTTTAAGTGTTCAGTCAAATTTATTCACATTTGTTTTTTAAACTGTTAGCAAAATTTACTGTTTAATTTTTTGATCCCTTTTCTGAGTTTGTAGGCACCTCTTTTCAAATAAGAAACAACGCCAGTCTGTTTCGCTTCACGGTTACTTTTATTCTGTCTTTTTGATTTTACAAATGGAAGCTTGTCGCCAAGATGTATTTAATTCTATATATATGTATATATTAGCAAAGCATATGTAAGACAGGGATAATTATAGTTATAGAGAATATTCTAGAAAAATATTCATAAATAGAAACAGTTATCGTATAATTTAGAATGACACTTAGAGAAATGAACAATAATGTTAGGTACACTGTGAATAAATTAAATAATTAAATGAGCCGTAATTATATTGCTACAGTTTGGAGTCTTGCAAGAGATTCAACAAGAACAACCGTAGACAAAAAAAAGATAAAGAGCGATGCACACCAAAAGTTTGTTATCACCGTTTACCTCTTGCTATCAATGCAATTCAGCTTTGGCGTATGAGAATCTTTTTCAGCTGCAGCTTTTGCAACTTCCAGGTTTCCCCCTTCTTTTTGTCTTCTTATTTCAGTTTGAATAAATAAAAATCAATAAAAAAAAAAATGTCATGCACTTTGCTTGTTTGTCACCACACTGTTGAAAGGCCTTCCAATTGCGTAGAGTTGACTGGAGCTAATGAGGGTAGGAATGTTAAGAGTAGTAATTTGTATGGGTGAAACCACTTATAATTATAATTTTTCTCGAATGCTAAGTATTTTTCTTAGATTCGGTCAGCACGACAATTTATATAGAATTTTAATTTAGTTTTAACTTAATTAAAAGAGTTTAACACTTTTTTCTTACTATCGTTTTTTAAATTTAAGTTCCTTTAGAATTTTAACTTTTTTTGGATCACGGTTTGACTTTTCTGAAGTTTTGTACAGTTTTAACTGTTTTGGAAATTGTTTTTGTTTTTTCTGAAATTTTCAGGCACATATACCGCCTACACAAATAAATGATACCACGATCGCTTTGAGATCCGCACTTGAACTGCTGAGGGTTGCGTCGAACCAAAGTATACAAGCCTTCGAGAAACTTAGGATCCACACCAAAAAATAAGCTGGTGAGCTGAGCTCTAGCGGTTCTCAGTCTCACCAGATTTATGATCTTATGGTTTTTTATGTTGTCTTTTTTTTTTATTTTTTAGCAAACTGGTTATGTGGATGAAAATTAAAATTCCATGAAAAATTATTTAATGATCTTTGTAGGATTTTGAAGCCACAATAAAAAAAATGAATTTTTCCCTTAAGCCGTAGAATAACGTTGCAGTGAGCTGATATTGAACTGATATAATTCCATTTTAATGAACATGAAGAAACACTTTGGTGCAAACCATCCAAGTAAATGATTTTAATTACTTAAAGTCAAATTTCACTATTTGATGTTAAATATAAAATTAAATAAGAAAAGTAGCTTATTCGTCTGCTTCGGTTGATGACTCGAAAAGGAAAGACGGAAATTTAAACTTTGCAAAATAACTTTAGCCGTGTTCGAATCTCGATTTCGTTTTCGAGATGTTTGACAGTTCTGAACATCGTTTACGTGAACATAACCGTGGAATATTAAACAAAGTTGGCTTAAATATTTACTAATATAAGGTTTGTTCTAGCCAAAAAAAAAATAGGTAAATATTTATAAAGTTTTACCACAAAAAGCGTTCCAGCCAGAAAAAATGTGGTGTTTGAGAGAGAAAAAATTAGAGTAAGAAACAGCTGATCCCTTCCCCTCTCAAAAATAAGTTAAATTTTCACCCAGATAAATTTCTTGTGGCTAAAAATTGAAGACTGTCAAAATCGTAGGCAACGACACTGGTAACTCACTTTTTGCATGCGAGGGAAATGAAATTTCCTGTCTGAATTATACCTGTCAAATACTTTCCATATAAAATAATTTTCAGCGTTGATTTTTTTTCACTTCTTATAAGGTTGTGTTAAGAAGGAGCAACATAACAAAAAGCTTGAAATCAAAACATTTCTTGGTAAATGCTCATTTATTTAATTAAATAGCTGAGCGATTTTTTATTGAAAAGGAATCGTAAAGTTGAATGTTACCTGAATGGTTGTACGGTAGTCAACCAGATAATTATTTTAAAGATACTGTTTTTCGAAGTGCGCAGCTTTAACTAGTTCACTAGACGTCATTTCCAACTGAACGTGCTCATTGTGCTGCATCGGAAAAATATCAAGTTAATCAAAATTGTCTGATTGGCTTTCTTATTGGATTGTTTCTGGAAAACGAAGCAGTGTTTGGCGCTTGGCAGAATTTGAGTAAAGCGTATAAGAAAAACAGAAACTCCCGATAACAACTGTCAAATATTGTTATTGTCGATATAGCACCATAAAGAAAAAAATCATTTTTATTTTTATTTTTTCGTACTGTACTGGAGCAGATTAAACTTTTTGGCCTAAAAGTATACCTCAGATTTTTTCTTTAGGTATTTTTTACACAAAGCCATAACTAAGTAATACATATGTATATGGAGTAGATGTGTTTTGCTGATCGGCGGTTGATGCAAATGTTCTACATTATTTATTTTTCTCTCCATTAAAAAATATACTATCGTTATTGAGACTGTTTCTATCATCAAAAGAAAAAAAAATTAACACTACTAAACAATATACACAAATATTATGGGTAGCAAAGGTGGCCTTGAGAATGGAATTTCAATTGCTAGCAATACTAGAGCTGCGGGAAAAAAATATGGATTGATTGGCACAGGTTCAGGTGTTTCAACTCCAAAAAGTCATATTTCAGTCTCCAAAGAATTTAATTTATTCCTTTCAAGTATTGTACATTAAGTCTTAAACTTTTATAGTACATCAAACGATATCATTATATATGCATAAAAATTAATAAAAATAATTATAACTTAACTAAAAAAGAATTTAAATATAAATTAATACAATTATTCAACGAAACGTAAGAATTAATTCAACATATAAATTTGTAGTAAAGTATAAACACATATAAATTAAAAGTTATTAATTAATAGCCCTAATTAAAAAAGAAAAATGAAATTATAACTTAACTTTATCAAAAATTTATAATAAGTTAACAACATTTAAAGCCTATTCCTATAATAATTATAAATTGCATGCTTAAAGCTACTGAGTTTTTCAATTCGTTTAATATTATAAGGTAAAGAGTTCCATAGCTTAACGATGCTGATGAAAAAGTACCTGCTCGCATTGAGATAGTTGCATCTTGGAATTATTAAATGCAAGGACCTTGCGGATTGACAAAAGCTTATTTTGTCAAACAGAAGAGCAGGAGTCTGAGTGTGCAAGTGTCTGTGAAAAAATATAATATTGCGCATATCTAAATAGTCTTTTGGACTGCAACCTAACATACTCCTACTCCTTTCAGAGATGTGATCAAACCTACCAACTCCGTACACATATCTAACAGAACTATTAAACGCAACACTTAGTTTATGCAATGACTGAAAATCAAGCTCACCAAAAACTGCATTAGAATATAGTATGTGAGGCATGATTAGGATAGTGACAAGTCTGCGTCTGGTGTTAATGGGCGTGAAGCTTACTGAGTTTCGTAAATGGCGCAAGGTACCATAAATCTTACCAATAACAGAGTTGATATGGTCCACACACGTTAACTTAGAATTTAAAATAATGCCAAGATTCCTAACTTTATTCACAAATTCTAGACTTGTAGTGCCGATGCACAATTCAGGAATCCCCTGCAAGCTCAAATTGCTTCTACTTATTGGCAAAACTTTTGATTTGCAAGGATTTATAACTAAATAATTATCTCTAGCCCATTTGTTAACAGCAAATAGATCAGCATTAAGCCTAAAGATTAAATCTTCATCCAATCCAATGGGTCTAGAGAGGTAAAGCTGAACGTCATCAGCGTAAGCTTGAACCTTGGCGTATTTACAGACCAAAAAAATGTCATTAATGAACATGGAGAACAACAACGGACCTAGAATCGAACCTTGCGGAACCCCTAAGCTAACCGCCCTAAATGAAGAAAACGTGTTCCCAACTACAACCCTTTGAAATCTGCCTTCTAAATAATTAGACAATAATTTGACTAAAATGTCACTAAATTGGAAAAAAGATTTCAATTTAAAGCACAATAGGGGGTGATCCACTGTATCAAAGGCTTTGGAAAAATCCAAAAGGCAAAGAAGAGACAGTTGATTCGCATCATAATAGGGTCGAATATCCTCAATTACTTTCATAACTGCAGTAGTGCAGCTATGCCCAGCCCTAAAACTAGACTGCAAAGGCAACAAAAAGGAATGTGTGTTAAGGCGGCAGGTGATTTGTTGTGACATTATCTTTTCGCAAACTTTACCTAATGCAGGCAAAATACTTACTGGCCTGTAATCACTTAGTGTAGAAGGATTGGCAGTTTTAGCAATAGGAACAATACTGGCCACTTTCCATATATTGGGAAAATTAGAACTAGATAAGCAATAATTTATTATTGTAAATGAATAATAGATTTAAATAAATAGTCTGGCAACACTTAGAATATGGATGTAAAAGAAATTGAATAATAAAACTTCTTCTTTCATGTAATCGAATACTGAACGGTTGTGTTTTCTCTCCTACTTAAATAATAGGTTATGGGCCGTTTGTCACGCGTTAATTAATTTTTTTTTTGCGAAAAGAAGTTTCGGTTTTTTCTTAATAAAAATTAATAGTAATTTTTGCTTAATCGTAAATTTTGCATAAAATATTGTCGCGATGACTTCAAGTAATACAATTTCCTTTCCTTTCGAAAAATTGAAGGGGCGCGAAAACTTCGACATCTGGAAGCGGCACGCACAGTCGTACCTAGTGATAAAGGGATGCTGGAAGGTGGTGAAAGCTGGCTTACCAGGACAACCAACTGATAAAGATTTGGAATTTAATGAACGAGCGCTTGCGGAAATAACCTTGATGATTGAACCTGGAAATTTTGCACACATAGCTACAGCAGTGTCGGCGAAAGAAGCATGGGACGCATTAATGGCAGCTTATGAAGACAGTGGCCTTACGAGAAAGGTTGAACTGTTAAAGCAATTGGTTCGTCTTAAGCTTTCCGACTGCGAATCAATGCAAGACTATGTGAATAAAATGGTCATGACGTCACTAAAAGTAACCGGTGCAGGCCTTAAGGTTGATGAAGAAATTACAGCGTCATTAATAGTTTTGTTGATCGAATAAACTTTGCGTTTTAACTTTCAGAACTTTATTGAGAACTTTCTTACAAAAATTTGATTCTTATATACTAATTTCTTATGCTAAAAGAGTGCGTACATGTTTTACATACACATGTACGAATATAATTCTTAAAGCTAAAGAAAAGCATACTCAGCGAAAATGCGTACATGTTTCTTATTCACATGTACGTATTTTCCCATGACTTAAGAATATGGAGAAATGCACACATGTTTCACTTACACATGCGTGGAATTCTTGTGGCTTAAAAAGTAAGTATGTGTAATTTACTCAGAGAAAGAGAGTAAGAATGCGTACATGTTTTACATACACATGTACGTATTATTTGAGAAATGTGTTATTTATAACTTAAATTTACTCGGAGAAAGAGAATAAGAATGCGTACATGTTTCACATACACATGTACGTATTATTCGAGAATGGCTTAAATTTACCCTGAGAAAGTAACTGAAAGAAAGAACAAAGAGAGCCAACAAAAACAAGCAGCTTTAGCGAAAGCATTTCGTTCTGTGTGTTTTTGTTTGGTTTTTGCGTTGACGCAATATTTAAACTAGTGATCTACATTGTTGCAGTCTTCCGCTTACGAAATGCAATAAAATGCAACAACGTTGTTATTTCTTGAAGTGGGTGAATTTAATTGTTTATTAATTGCATTGCGACATTGTTGCAAGATTTTGTTTTGACTAAAATATGAAATGCAATAAAGTGCAACAATGTTTTAAAATATTTTAAGTGGGTGAATTTAATTATATTTCGACATAGTTGCAAGTTTTGTAAACTATGGAAAAGTTTGGTAAGTGCTGAACTGCAACAATGTCTTGAACTTAAAATAACAAAAGTTAAATGATGTATATTGGAGCGGTCATTTGTACAGGGGCGGATTCTATAACTCGCCCACCGTTAGTCTGAGGCTCCGACGAAGATTTCGATTCAATCATGTAAGTTTTGTTACGTCGGAATTTAAAGAAGACAAAAATTAACGCAAGTATTGCAATGTTTATGAAAATGCCCGGAAAATTTACAATTGAAGTCTTAAGTAAATTTTGAGTTAACGTCTTTTTAATAAATTCTCTAGTATTTTCAAATGTATTAATGCGTAAATCATGTAAATTATTTTCAGTTTCTTTGCTCTTTTCCTTAATTTGTATAACTGTATATGGTAAAATATTATTTTCTGTAACTTTAATAAATTTGTTACGAAAAGTTACATTTCCTATTGTTACTTCACAATTTCCAAATTTAATTAAACTATTTTTGTATAATTTTATGTTATTATTATTACAATTTTGAATTAGTTTCCTTTCATTGAAATTTTTTATAATAATCAGTCCATCCGATATTTCTTTAATATTTTCTACTGTATCTACTACCATTTCACAATTTGCTTCTTTTGATTTAATTATTTGACTGACACAATCATCTTGTACAGTTTTCAAATTTACTTTTAGATTATTTTTTACATTATTGTAATATAAAGTCTTTTCCTCATCTATGATAAATAAACTTTCCTTAAGCAAGATTGATTTGTTGTTTAAATTTGAAATTGGTTCAATTATAATATTCGAGAATTTCTTTGCTGAGTAGTTCGGTACCATGACTATTATTGTAATTAAATTGCCATAATATGCCACTGTTATTTTTATATCTTTTAGAGCTTCTATCTGTGATACTAGTTCTAATTCTGTATTTGTCAATATATTCCTGGATAAAATATTTAATCTACTAGTCAAAATTATCTGTTCTATATCATCGATATGATTTCGTAGTAGGGTAAAATATCATAGTTAATTTGGTATATGTGCCTGAATATATCTAAATCATTTTGTAATCGCTCCGATTTTTCTGTGAGCAACTGTCTAATAGATTCCTGTTGCTTGTTTACGTGATTTGTAATATTTTGGATTTGGTCTGATAACTGCGAATTAATTATTATTTGTTTGTTTGATTCTACAATTAATTGAGAATTTTCTTTAGACAAATTATCTAACTTTGCTTTAATAAGTATTTCATCCTCACTATCCATGGTTCCCGCTACTATTTTGAGACCTTGCCCTATAATGTTCATTAGTCCCCTTTTTGTTCTTAAATGTGGTTTAAGTCCGTTTATCTTTGTTTCAAGTAGATTAAAATTATTTAGTAGGGTTGCATAAGCTACATCATCCTTTCTTACTTGATTTCTTATTATTTGTATATTACCAGCAATGTTGTTTCTGTTAATCTCGAACTCAGTGAAGTTTATGACGTGCATAATTTTAAGGAAGTCCTTTATTATCTGTATTTGACCAGTTTTTATGCTAATATATCCATTATTTTCGTTGATATTTTGTACGTCGATGTACTGTGCGATTGTTATTACTGGAATAACTATCCGTAAAATAATTTGTAACATGGGCTTCATTTTCCTGTCAAAAAGAAAACAATTAATTGGCATTAGTTTCGTGTTTTCGTTTTCGTTTGATGTGTGATTTGTAGTATTTTTGTCCATTTCTCGTTGTTATGTGGTTCTCATCAAGAGGCTGCGCAATTATTTTTTTAAATCGTGAATAATTTTTTCCTCCTCTAACTTGTTTTAGTAATACAGGTCCTGTCCTTACATCTACATCTTCTCGATTTTGATTTAATTTATTAATTATAGTTTCTTTCTTTTTTATAATGTTTTCTCTAATCAAGTGATATTCATCTTGTTTTATGGATCCGTTTATGAAGTCCACCGGTTTTCGTCCCGTCGTAGAGTGTATTGTGTTATTATAATAATTAATAATTCTGTACATTTTTTCCTCTATAGTTTCCATATCCCGGTTTGGATCGTGTTTCAACAACCTTATGTGTTCATTTATTGTGTTGTGTAAACGTTCTACATCTGAATTTGAGGTGTGGTTTCCACTGGATGTAAAATGTATTTCGATATTATTTTCCTTAAGGAATTCCTGTAGTGGGATGGCTTTGAATCCTAGTTCATTGTCAACTATTATTTTTTTTATTATAATTAAACATTATGAACTTACAGTCATTTTAGCAAAGACCAATATTGTAAATTTTACTTATTGATCAATGCTATTTTTTATTCAACAAACATGACAAAGATAACAAATGGAACAATTTAACCTGGTAATTGGTGACATATGTTTCGGCTATTACCACATAGCCTCATCAGACCAGTTTTTTGGTTAATGTTGTACATGGAGTCGAACCCCTGACCGTACATGCATTTCAATTGCATATCTGTCGACGGCCGCTCTAACAACTGAGCTACTGAGGAACTGACCTTGAACTGTACAAATTGCGTATATCCATTTATTATCTCTTGTCACTTTCTCGCTTGTTGTCACAGCTGCTAAGCCATTGGCTTAGAGACTTGCTATGATTTTATTTTTCGAAAATTGTGGTGTTGCCAGCCACATATTTTTTTGAAATTGGCGTGTTCTTCCGTATGGTTTAAGAAAGTTGATTTTTGCGACTGGTTATTTTTATTATAATTAAACATTATGAACTTACAGTCATTTTAGCAAAGACCAATATTGTAAATTTTACTTATTGATCAATGCTATTTTTTATTCAACAAACATGACAAAGATAACAAATGGAACAATTTAACCTGGTAATTGGTGACATATGTTTCGGCTATTACCACATAGCCTCATCAGACCAGTTTTTTGGTTAATGTTGTACATGGAGTCGAACCCCTGACCGTACATGCATTTCAATTGCATATCTGTCGACGGCCGCTCTAACAACTGAGCTACTGAGGAACTGACCTTGAACTGTACAAATTGCGTATATCCATTTATTATCTCTTGTCACTTTCTCGCTTGTTGTCACAGCTGCTAAGCCATTGGCTTAGAGACTTGCTATGATTTTATTTTTCGAAAATTGTGGTGTTGCCAGCCACATATTTTTTTTGAAATTGGCGTGTTCTTCCGTATGGTTTATTTTTTTTATTCGCCCTACATTGCTAAGATACTGCATCACCGCTTTCTTAAACTCTGTCCATGATCTAGCTGTAATTTTTATTGCTTGAGCATGTTTTGAAAATTTGTCAATGATAGTCAAGAACAATGTTTTATTCAAAGTATAAAAAACATCCATGTGTACTATTTCTCTAGGTTCTGCTGGGGTTTCTGTTATTTGAAATTTTTGTTTTATTGGATTCCTTTCATACTTTTCTTGGCTACATATTTCGCAATTGTTAATGTACTTAGTTATTCTGTCCCTCAAATTAGGATGATAAAGTTTTTCCTTAAGTTCGAGAAAATTTTCATTTATTCCCCGATGATTATTTCTTAAATGTTCCTCTTTTATTACATCAGCTAGTTTGTTTTCATCTGTAATATCAGTTAATAATTTTTTACATCGAACTATTTGATATTTATCCTTGAAGTCTGCATTAACTGTTTCAAGAAATGTTTTATAGAATGATTCATCCTCGATATAAATCGCAGTGATTTTGTTTTGCTCAAAATGACTTTGTATTAGTGTTTTTACAGTTGGTTTATCAAGAATTTGCGTCAAAACCATTTGTCTGTTGGACTTAAAAATTGTAATTCTTTTAATCTTTAAGGATCCAGAGTTTACCTTTTTTATGATTACTTGTCTTTTATAGAAATTCAATGGATTAGTAACCTGTTTTATGTATGAATCCTCAATTTCGTTGTGGTTTATTATTACGCGTGATAGGGCGTCTGCATTGCCATTTTTAACTCCTTTTCTGTACTTGATTTCATAATCAAATTCAGAGATTTTGAGTCTCCATCTTACCAATTTCGAGTTTGGTTCCTTTATGTTAAATAACCAAGTCAACGGCCTATGATCCGTTTCTATTAGAAATTTGCGTCCAAAAAGGTAAGGGCGAAAATACTGTGTTGCCCAAACTATGGCTAATAATTCTTTTTCAATTGTGCTATAATTTTGCTCATGATTATTTAACGTTCTACTTGCATAGCACAAAGGGTGTCCTTCTTGTGACAATATTGCTCCAAGAGCGACGTTACTAGCATCCGTTTGTAATACGAATTGTTTTTTAAAATCTGGATATTTTAGTATTGGGTCATTTGTTAAGAGTTGTTTTAACGTCTTGAAACTATCAATATACTCTTGATCGTTTACATTAACTTTAGCACCCTGCTTTAAATACTTGGTCATTGGCTTTGCAATTTTAGAATAGTCCCTGATGAATTTTCTATAGTACCCTGTTAGGCCTATAAATTGCTTTATCTCTTTAGGAGTTTTTGGTAAAGGAAATTTTTGTACACTACTGACTTTTTCAGGATTAGGTTTTATACCATCCCCTGTGACTATATGCCCAAGAAATTCAGTTTCATGTTTCATAAATTCAGATTTGTCTATCTGAACCTTCAGATTCACATCCTTAAGCCTTTGTAAAATTTTCGTCAGTGACTCCACATGCTCCTGCAGAGATGTTGAAAATATTATTATGTCATCAAGATACACTAAGCATATCTTGTTAATATAATCAGATAAAATATTATTCATCAATCGTTGAAACGTTGCCGGGGCTGTCTTCAACCCAAATGGCATTCTCAAAAACTCGTAGTGTCCGTTTTCAACACTAAACGCAGTTTTTGGTATGTCATTTTTGGCAATTTCTATCTGATGAAACCCTTTAGCGAGATCTAAAGTGGTGAAATATTGGCACCTTCCTAATTTTTCCAGGATTTCATCCATATTTGGAATAGGGTATTTGTCATCTATAGTGACTTCATTTAGCTTGCGATAATCTATTACAAGTCTCCATTTGCATTGCCCGCTAGCATCCAATTTTTTTGATACGACCCAGACTGGTGCTGAATAGGGTGACTTACTTGGACGTATGATACCACTGTCAAGCATCTCCCGAATTTGTTTTTGTACTTCATTTTTATGAATGTACGGATATCGGTAATTCTTCACAGCAATCGGTGCATGTTCGATCGTACGAATTTCATGCTTTATTGCATTAGTGAATGTTAAGTCCGATTTTTCATCATAAAATATTTTACTAAATCTTTTGATAATAGGTATTAATTTACCCTCTTCTTCCTTGTTTAAATGAGTTTTTCTAATTTTTTCTAAGACAGAATTTTGTACCTGATCCCCATAGCTTTCTGAAATATAAAAATTTTCATTCGTGACCTGCGTTATATTTTTTAACTTGAATTGTATTTGCTGTTCCTCGTCAACATTTGATTTAACAACAACGTTTGTTGCTAAATTATTCACTACCTCATGAACTCCCTCAATAATTTCAAATTTTTTATTTTCCGTTATTTTATTGGGAATGTGCACCAGACCATCCTTTTGATCTACAGGTATATTTACCTCATAGTACCCCTTCTCAGTGAAATAGTGATATCGCTCATCTGTGATTTGAAACTTTATTGGAGTTACCAATTCCCCAATATGCAAATTATCATTTCCATAATCAATCTTGGCTTTAATAAGTCTCAATATGTTGTTACCTATTAGTCCATGATACTGATCGTGAAATTTGCAAACATAGAAAACAACTCCTTGATCTTGTGGCAATGGTCCCCCCAATTCCGCAAACAAAGGTATCTGTACCTTTTCTTTAATATTAACGTTATTTTGTAACGTTTTAATGTTTACGCTTTCGGTTGGTACCATCCACTTGGGATCGCAAATACCAGGATTTATAATAGAATGGGTTGCACCCGTATCGATTATAAATCTTAAGTCTTTAGTTTTAGACTTAACCGTTATATAGGGTAAGTTTCGTGTGAGGCTAAAATTTCCAGCTTTTTCAAACTTTTCCCCGCTGGATTCATGTGTATTGACATCCATTGGTTCTGGCCTATCATTTGCTCTACTTGTCCCTGGGTGATCATTATTTCTATGCGCAGAATTCTGATTTTCCTGTTGGTTATTATAATTTCTATTGTATCTACCTGATTGGTAGGAGTTATTCTTATTATATTTATTGCCACCGTTGGCACGATAATTACTTCGAGCCTGTCCCGAATTCTCTACCTTTGAAGTTTTATCTTGAGGTTGAGTTTTTCCGTTCCCATAGGCATACCCAGTTCACGGCAAAATAATATTGACCTCATTGGTTCTGGGACCTTTGTCTTAAAAGTTTGTAGGCCTGTTTTTATATTCAAATCCATCGTTCTTTGAATTTCATCATCGCCCACTGCTTCTCCCATATCGAATGCGGTTTTCGCATTGAGTCTTCTAAGGACATATTTTATGTCATTATAGAAGCTCATACAATTTGTCTTAAAGGTCAACCCCCTAAGCTCGTTATAAAGATCATCTACCGATTTTCTATCGGAAAAATTTTCCTGTAAAATTTTTTTAATCTGATCCCATGATGTAGCTTGTCCACTAATTTCAACTGCCTCCTTTGCTTTGCCCTTCAGTTTAGATTTAATCAAGTCTGAGAACAAACCCTGTGCCAATTCATCATACTGCCTAAGTGTTGGCAAAATCCTGTCTACAAGCCCCATAAAGGTTTGTAGCTCCCCAAGATTGCCATTGTATTCTGGTAATCGTTCCAGATACTTCAATGGATCAACTACTAGTTGTAGAGCCATGATTGGACTTGGAGTAGGTGTATATATATTCTGATCCTGTAACCCCAAAGTAACTCCTAAACGGTTTATTGCTTGCCCAAGTTGCTCTAAACTTTGGCCCATCTACTCAAGAAACAAACTTAGAATTAAAAAATTCACTTTTTTTTCCTTTTGACGTGGAAAAAAAACTTCGCGTAAAGGAAAAGTTAACTTTCCAAACGAAAACGAGAAAACTTCGCGAAAAGAAAACGCGATCAACGCTCAAAAGAAAGTTTTCCTATGAAATGAGGAAAAGACTTCGCAAAAAAAAAAAAAAAGAACAAAGGAAACAAAAAAAAATTCTTATCTTTATGATAACTTATTATACACTTTAACTCACAATTTTTTATTCTGCCACTGCGTCCTTCTTAATTTGTTCTTCCTCCTTCTTTTGCTTCTTCTCTGCTACCGTTGTCTCTGCTATCGTTGTCGATCTCTTTTTTAAAATTCTTTTATATTGCTCGGTAAAATCTACGGTGTCCTCGCTGTCGGACAGTACTACTTTCTTTCCAAAAATTTGCTGTTCTAGATCCTGTTCACTCATTTGTATGTTGATGCTGACCCTCATCCAACTCGTTGAGGGGTGTGGGACTCTAGAAATGAGCCTTTTCACTTTTAACACTTATTTTCGCCAGATGCGACTATTGACTCCTGTCAATATATTTTTTTTCGCTAGGTGCGGTTGACAGAATAATATTGGCTCTTACCAATATATGTTCCTGTTGTGGTTCTGGATTCCCGGTAAAGGTGCTAAAAACCAACGATGATATTATTGACTCCTGTCAATAATATTTCTCCCAAGAAAAGTTGTCTGGATTCCTTGCTCATGCAAGGATTTTAGACGTGGTGTAAGGTAACTCTTGTTGGTTTCCTTTCAAAAAACTTCAGCAATGGAGTTCCACTCCAGTTCCTTTGAAATTTTTTCACTGTTCACTTTTCACTAAAAAAAACTTTAGCAATGGAGTTCCACTCCAGTTCCTTTGAAAATTTTTTTTACTGTTCACTTTTACTGAGGAGATTCGCCCAAGAATCCCATCCTCGTCGCCAGTTTTGTTGATCGAATAAACTTCGCGTTTTAACTTTCAGAACTTTATTGATAACTTTCTTACAAAAATTTGATTCTTATATACTAATTTCTTATGCTAAAAGAGTGCGTACATGTTTTACATACACATGTACGAATATAATTCTTAAAGCTAAAGAAAAGCATACTCAGCGAAAATGCGTACATGTTTCTTATTCACATGTACGTATTTTCCCATGACTTAAGAATATGGAGAAATGCACACATGTTTCACTTACACATGCGTGGAATTCTTGTGGCTTAAAAAGTAAGTATGTGTAATTTACTCAGAGAAAGAGAGTAAGAATGCGTACATGTTTTACATACACATGTACGTATTATTTGAGAAATGTGTTATTTATAACTTAAATTTACTCGGAGAAAGAGAATAAGAATGCGTACATGTTTCACATACACATGTACGTATTATTCGAGAATGGCTTAAATTTACCCTGAGAAAGTAACTGAAAGAAAGAACAAAGAGAGCCAACAAAAACAAGCAGCTTTAGCGAAAGCATTTCGTTCTGTGTGTTTTTGTTTGGTTTTTGCGTTGACGCAATATTTAAACTAGTGATCTACATTGTTGCAGTCTTCCGCTTACGAAATGCAATAAAATGCAACAACGTTGTTATTTCTTGAAGTGGGTGAATTTAATTGTTTATTAATTGCATTGCGACATTGTTGCAAGATTTTGTTTTGACTAAAATATGAAATGCAATAAAGTGCAACAATGTTTTAAAATATTTTAAGTGGGTGAATTTAATTATATTTCGACATAGTTGCAAGTTTTGTAAACTATGGAAAAGTTTGGTAAGTGCTGAACTGCAACAATGTCTTGAACTTAAAATAACAAAAGTTAAATGATGTATATTGGAGCGGTCATTTGTACAGGGGCGGATTCTATAACTATTAATGCTCGCTGGTTTACCCGACGATTTTCGCTCTCTTGTTATGGCTGTTGAAAACTCCCAAGCAAAGTTAACAGTTGACAATGTGAAAAATTTGTTGTTGCAAGACGCAAAATTTGATAACGATCAATGTGAAAGCGCCCTGTATTCAAAATCAAAAAATAAGACAGCATACAATGCTACGTATAATGCATATAAGTGTCATAAATGCAAACAGAAGGGACATTTCTCTAAAAATTGTCCGAATAAGGTAAGAGGAAATAGCGGAAAAAAGCAACATGAAACAAAAGTACTTTTCGCTCGCTCTCTTCTCGCTACCAGCGACGATTCAAGCATTTGGTATGTTGATTCGGGATCGACATCACACATGGTCAATGATAAACGAATAATGGAAAACATTAAAAGTGTAAAGAGCAAAGAAATTATTGTTGCTAATAATGCAAAAGTTTCAGTTGACAGCGTAGGCAACGTCGCTATGGAGTTAACAGTCGGTGATACAAAAACAAATGCGATTATAAAAAATGTAGAATGTATACCACAGTTATGTGCGAATTTATTGTCCGTACGTCAACTTGCAAAGAAAGGAAACAAAGTGCTCTTTGATGGTGACATGTGTAAAATTTTTGTTAGCGAATTTAATTTATTTGCAACTGCAACTGTAAAAGATGAATTATATCGGCTGAATTGCACCATTAACCCTAAAAAGTATAAAATGGCACTGTCAGCAACTGATAATTTCGATCTTTGGCACAGAAGACTTGCTCATATTTGTGATGAAAATTTAAAAAATGTAAAAAATGCTTCAACTGGTGTGCAGTTTGGTAAAAATAGCCACGACAAATGCATTACATGCATAAAAGGTAAACAAACGCGAAATTCATTTAAAAATGTTGGTACTCGAGCGGAAAATAAGCTTGACCTAGTGCATTCAGACGTAATGGGTCCACTTAAAGTAAAGTCGTTTTCTGGAGCACGATACCTGTTAACATTTGTGGATGACTGCACGCGAAAAATTTTTGTAATTCCAATCAAGCAAAAATCAGATGTTTTTTGTGAATTTAATAAATTCAAAAATTTGGTTGAAAACCAGTGCAGCACCAAAATAAAAGTGCTTCGCACTGATAATGGCACTGAATATGTGAATGCAAAATTCAAAAATTACATCGAAAGTTGTGGCATACTACATCAGAAAACTGCGCCTTACACGCCAGAACAAAATGGCGTTGCCGAGCGGCTAAATCGTACAATTATGGATCGCGTCAGGTGTATGTTATTGGACGCTGGATTAGACGAAAAATTTTGGGCTGAAGCGGCTACGACAGCAGCATATCTTCTTAATCGCATTCCTTGCAGGGGCAATGTTAAGTGTCCTGAAGAATTGTGGACTGGAACTACTCCAAACTTGAATCATCTACGTATTTTCGGATGTAAGGCTATGGTACACGTTCCTAAAGAGAAGCGAAGTAAGCTGAAACCAAAATCAGTCGAGTGCATTCTTCTTGGCTACAGCATAGAATCCAAGGCATACAGACTTTTTGATCCTGCTACAAAACGCATCATTATAAGCCGAGATGTAGTTTTTATTGAACAGCAGTCAGGTAATTATGACTTAATTCATATGTCTAACAATTTACCGTCACTTGTAGTTAATATTGGAAGCGATCAATCCGTTGCCGATTCAGGGGAAATCGAGTGCAAATTTGAACCGTCAACTGAAGCTGCTAGTACTAGCGAAAGCAATGAAGAATCTGGAGGCGTTGGCAGTGATGACAATGTTTGTGAAGGTGTAGATAGCAGCGAAAATGAAGATGTATTTGTGGACGTTGACTTGCCTTTTGAAGAAGAAGAGCAGATTCGTCGATCTGAGCGTTTGCACAGCAAGCCTAAGCCGAGTTATAACTTTTGTGCCATCGATTTTATATCGGAAGATCCAGCAACCGTAAAGGAAGCTTTGTCATCTGAGTACTCAGATGACTGGAAAGAAGCGATGCAAGAAGAAATTAAATCACTTGCTGAAAATGAAACGTGGGTAGTAACAGATTTACCCCCAGGAAAGAAACCGATTAGCTCCAAATGGGTCTTCAGAACGAAGTATGACGCTGATGGTAATGTTATCCGCAGAAAAGCCAGATTGGTGGCTCGTGGTTTTAGTCAGCAATATGGAATAGACTACGGCGAAACTTTTGCGCCAGTTGTGCGATATAGCTCAATTCGTTTTCTGTTGGCTTTGGCGACCAAGCACAATTTAGTTATTCATCAGCTTGATGCAATAACAGCTTTTTTGAATGGCGAACTAAAAGAAAAAATTTTTATGCATCAACCAACAGAATTCGACGATGGCTCTGGAAGAGTGTGTGTGTTGAAAAAATCGATTTATGGACTCAAACAGTCCAGCAGAGTGTGGAATGAAAAACTCAACACCATTTTGACATCGTTTGGACTGAAGCGTAGCGATACCGACCAATGCGTTTACTATCATATTGATGGCGATAAGATGTTATATGTGGCTATCTACGTTGACGATATTTTGGTGTTTGGTAGCGATACATATTTCATCAATAAGCTGAAAAATGAGCTTTCGGTTCATTTCAAAATGAAAGATATGGGCGAAGCCAGTTCCATATTGGGAATTCGAATTGTACGTGATTTAAAAAATGGTATCACGAAAATCGATCAGCAGCAGTACATTGAAGCTGTTTTAAAACGTTTTTCGATGTTCGATTGTAATCCTATTGGGACTCCGATGGATGCAAATCAGAAACTTACAGCAGCCATGTCACCTACGAACGAGATTGAACAGCAAGAAATGGCAAAAGTTCCGTACATGCAAGCAGTCGGATGTTTACTTTTTGCAGCGCAGGTTACACGACCTGACATTAGTTTCGCAGTTAATGTTCTGAGCCGATATAGTGTCAATCCAGGGAAGGCACATTGGACAGCAGTTAAGCGCGTGATGAGGTACTTAAAGGGCTCCTTAAACAAAAATCTTGTATATCGCAGGCAACCTTCTAACATTGTGGGTTACTGCGATGCAGACTGGGGTGGCGATGTAGATGAGCGGCGTTCAACGTCTGGCTATGTGTTCAGTTTTCAAGGTGGAGCGATTTCGTGGTGCACAAAGCAACAAAAGACCATCGCTTTGTCAACAACTGAGGCCGAGTTCATGTCGATGGTTAACGCTATACAGGAGTTAATTTGGCTCAAGCGAATGGAGTCAGAGTTGGTAAATGGCATCACCGAACCAACAGCCCTATTTTGCGACAACAAAAGTGCTATACATGTAGCATCAAATGGTTCATTTTCTCCGCGAACGAAGCATGTGGACTTGAAGGTAAAATTTATTCGTGAAAAGTTAGACAACGGAAGTCTTAAAATTGTTTATATACCAACTGACGAGATGTTAGCTGATATTTTAACAAAACCAGTGCATTCACCTAAATTCTCAAATCTTGTGAATAAATTTGGTCTAGAATAAATTTTATTAATAAATAAAAAAAAAAAGTATTTATAGTTGATAAATATCATACTACTATTTTTCTTGCATAAATTTAAATGAATTGCTTATTTTTTTTTTAATAAATATATATACGTATTAATTTAATAATTATTCAGGGAAGGTATTGTAAATGAATAATAGATTTAAATAAATAGTCTGGCAACACTTAGAATATGGATGTAAAAGAAATTGAATAATAAAACTTCTTCTTTCATGTAATCGAATACTGAACGGTTGTGTTTTCTCTCCTACTTAAATAATATTTATTATGTGGGCCAAAGGTGGCAAGATATGTGCCAAAATTAGTTTTACAAATCTAATGGGAATTCCATCATATCCAATTGCGTCAGATTTAATTCCATTTACACACTTAGCCACAGTATATTCATCAACTGCATAGAAATGAAAAGCATTTATATCAGGATCGATATAAGGCTCTGACAGCATAACGTTAGAATTAAGTCCTGAGGGATTATAACTAAGAAAAAATTTATTGAGTTTTTCAGGCTCAAGATTGCATAGAGTTGCATTTTTAGTAAAAATTTTATATTTTTTTATATTTTGCCATAGTTTTTTGGAATATAGCCTTGTATTTAGTTTTGAATTTAAGAAATTGATTTTATCCTGCCTAAGAAGCCGCGTTGCTAAATTTCGAGCCTTCTTGAATTCTTTCCAATTCACTGAAGTGCGATTTTTCTTCCATTTAGAAAGAAGTCTATTCCTTTTTTTTAAGGCATGTAATGCACGATTAGTAAACCATGGGCAGCTAGAATTTGGAACTTGAGCTGTTCGCAAAGGAACATGACGATCAAACACAGAGCCAATCTCATTCATAAAAAATTGCAGTTTCAAATCAACTGAATCCTGATACCAACAATCACTCCAGCAAATATCGAGAAGTTCAGCATTTAAGGCATTCATTTCAATGGATTTATAATCACGATACGTAAAACTAACAGGAGGCATTACACAACCAAGATTTATATTCAAACAACAGAAAATTAGATCATGATCAGACAGAAAAGACAGCTGATCAAATTTTAGTAAAAGATCCAAATCAGAAACAAGAAAAGCATCCAGTAAACTTGGTTCACAACTGCAAGAAAAACGAGTTGGCATACAAGAATTAACAAGTTTTAATCCACATAACGTAAAATTATTACAAAAATTCTCAGCAACAACTTAATCAAGGAGCAAATTCACATTAAAATCCGTAGTAACAATTACAAAATCAAACTCAGTAAGTCTAGTGCTAAAGTCACTGAAAAGGGAGTCAAGAATATTATTTCTATGAGGATTATAGACACACGACAGCAAAATTTTTATAGTATTATCAAAAATAACAACATTTAAATATTCACAAACATCATTACAACTATTCACAAACTCTACATTAAGACTTGATCTGCAATAAGCCGCCACCCCACCTCCCCTTCTATTACACCTATCACTTCTAAACAATTTAAATCCAGTCATATTATAACACGAATCCGGAACACCATCACTGAACCATGTTTCAGTCACACACACCACATCAACACCAGAATTTTCAAAAATGTATTTAACGCAATCCAATTTTACCCCATTTAAACTTCTCGCATTAAAGTGAATTACTTTCAAACCCTCATAATGCTTACATAGTACATTTACCAAACTTTTATAATTTTCACCAGCATCACCATAAGTATTAGCCAAACTCAACAAAAATTAAGTAATGACTAGCAGCCCCAAACATGCAATAAATACAAATAATAAACATAAGTTAAAATAAAAAAAACAAAAATATAAAACTAAAAACTATAAAAATAATATAATAACAAATTTTTCAAGTCACCCTACGTTACATTTCCAGCGACGCAATCCACATTATCTTTAGAAAAAACATACACCGCATCGCTCTCACGACTCTTTCTAACAAATACTTTCCCACGTAAAGAAAACACAGCAGTTAGCAAATTCTCGCGTTTCTTCATACCCGCATACTGCATTATTGCGCGGTTGGCTTTGGACAAGCTCTCATGCAAGTAAAACTTCTGCTCACTACCACAGTCGATGTCATTGAGCATTAGTTGTCTCTTTTTATTTTTACAAAAAGCAGCAACTGCTTTAAACAAGTTGTTGCGCTCAAATGATGAAGACAGTTTGATTATTATAGCAGCATTTTTGTTCTTGCTATCTCTGACTCTAAAAAGATTCTTTGTATTTGGACTATCGCTCCCAATAACCGTACAAATTTTAGAGAAAAGGTTTGGAAGGTTCTCATTTTGAACAAAGGGAATTCCGTGTAGAATGACGTCAGAGGCAACAGCATCATTCTCAAACTTGTCTACCTGCTTCTTAAGCTCACAAATTTCCTCGTTGACATCTGAAGGGACTGAAGCATTGTTGCGGTTCTCTAATTGTTGTTTGAGAACAATTATGTCGCTCTTTAGTGTGCTGATTTCGGCACACGCAGCTTCAACAGCAGACACTCTCCGCATTACATCTTTCACTACATTTTTAAAATTTGTAAGCTCAGCAGTCACTTCTCCCAGCCTCTCTAACACACGATCCTCAATTGACTTCACGACACCAGTCAACTGCTTAACGATGCTCTCTTTCAATGAGGAGAATTTGGCGCTAAGTGTAGCATCCGAGTACAAGGGCATTGCTGCAGGCGATGACTCACCAACGAGAGAGTTGCAAGATGCAACAGGAGAAGATAGTGTTGTTTGTTGTTTTCGTGAGTTGAATGTAGTTCGAGCACCTTTAGGTTGCGACTGCGCCATGACTTGCTCGACAACAATATTAGCAAAATTAAAATCACAAAATTACACTCAGGAAACGTACGGAAACTCGCCAAAAGCACAGATATTTGTAACAACAATATTTTTATACAACGTAAATGAAAACGGTCTGATTCGGTTGGTTATATCTTGATTAAAATGCGTTTAATGGCGGACACTAGAAAACCACGTCTACTCGCTTTGCATGTTTAATGACAAGTTATAACAATTACAGCTGAAGATTTGGAGGAGCTTCTAGCCAAGAACACAGATAAAATTCTGACTCAAGTGAAGTATGAAATTAGCAGCTTGCGAAATGATCTATCGACTAAGACTGCGCTTCTTGAACAAAAGTTAGCCAAATTTGAAAATTTTGTCAAAGTTGTTAGCGATTTGGAGCATCGAGTAGAGAAACTTGAGGATGCGTTAAGAAATTCAAGTACAGATGTTTCCACTAAAAAAATGAGCTCGTTAGTATAAAGAAAAGGTGTGACTTATTAGAGCGTACAGCAATCTCAACAGATGCGGTTATTTTCGGTATACCGAAAGTGCCCGATGAGAACTTGAACATGGTTTTCCTGCAACTATGCCGCACCATCAGCTGCAAACTGCCAGTCTTAAAAAATATTTTTCGTTCTCGCAAAGGAGAAGTAGCAAATGACTCCCCCATAATTTTAAAATTCTCCACAGTTCAGGACCGGAACTCCGTTTTTAAATCAGCTGCTCTTCACCGCCTCCAGCAAAGAAAACAACTGTGCCTAAAAGACGTGGGGCTGGACTCAGACAGAAACATATACCTTAATGAAAGTCTAAGTAGCCAAAATCGCGCCATACTTAAGAAGGCCATACGTATGAAACACCATCGGCAGCTTTTCTCAGTCACGACTAGATCTGGTTCTGTCTATATCATGCAGCATAAAGATGGAACAAGGATGAAGATAGATGAAGAAAAAGATTTGGATGCAATCGCCGGAAGCTTAGAAAATGCTATCGATGATAACTAAATTGATATATTTTATTTTGCCGGATATTTTATTATACATTAATATTTTTATTACATATTTTATTTTAACTTTCTTCCTTTTCTTATTATACTCTATTATAAATTTTATTTAAATTTTCTTTTTTCCTCTCTGGCTCATCCCTTTTTTCAAACTTTTCACTTAATTTTCCATATGCCAGTGATTAAATTGTACTTGAACTTAGTTCTTATGTGTGGATGTGTGTTTGCAAGGGCTGCTGAAATATCAAAATATTACTTAATCTTTCATATATAAAAGTTTTTGCATGGCTGAGAATAATTCCATGGATGATACAAGAACCGTCCTCAATATCTTATGCAAACAACGAAGAGCAATCCATATTTGTCATTTAAATGCACAGAGTATAAAAAATAAGATTGATAGTCTTTATGTTCTTTTTGCGAAAGTTTAGTTGATATAGTGTGTCTTTCTGAGACTTGGCTTAAGCCGGAGATGAATAGTAATATTTTTAAGCTGCTAAACTATAATCTGTTGCGGTCGGATAGGCATGTGAAAGTTGGTGGAGGAGTATGCATCTATGTATATCAAAGCAAAATATAAATATCATATAGTAAAAAAATCGAGTGTTGATGATCCCATAAAATATATTTTTATTGAGGTAGCTTATAGCAATGGTACATTTGTTGTTGGGTTGTGTGTATATGGCACCCAATGTTTCATCTTTCATTCATGTTAGAGACTTACTTGAAGAACTAGTCCCATTATATACAAAGATTATAATCTGTGGTGATCTAAACATAAACATTCTTGACCATAACAATACAAATTTTATTGAAATGGTTGAATCCTTTAGTATGACGTTTGCAAATTACAATCAACCAACTCATTTTTTTCCAAACAAAACTCCAACATTATTGGATGTGTTTCTTTTATCTTACTATGACCAACTTTTAGCTCCTGCTTTTTCACATCATGACTTGATATTTTTAGCCATTGATTTTATCCCAGAACCTTTAAAAAAAAACTATTTTCAATGGCATGATTACTCTAGTACTGACTTAGAATCTTTATTTTCGAGCTGTTACAACCACAATTGGACTCGAATTTATTCAACTAACGATGTTAATTTGCAAATTGAATACCTGAATAAGTCACTTAAATACTTTCACAGTAACCATGTACCATTAAAAACTAAAAAGGTTATGCAAAAAAATATTCCTTGGCTTACGGAAGAAGTAAGATATAATATTAAATTGCGAGATCGTTTGTATGCGAGGTGGAGGTATTTTAAATATTCATTTATTTATAATGAATTCAAAAAGATACGAAATAAAGTAATTTCGCTTCTTCGTAGGAATAAAAAATCTTTTTATGCAAGTAAATTTCGTTCAAGTGATTCAAGTTCAGTTTTTTGGCAAAAAGTTAGACAAATAGGAATAAGCACAGAAAGACGTAATTTACCTGAATTGCTTGACCTTAATCAACTTAATCAACATTTTATACAACCTTCTGTCCCATCATCTTCTTTACCTTCATATGAAAATTTCACAATTACTGACAATTCTGAAACTTTCTCATTTACTTGTGTTGATAATATAACTGTCGGATTAGCTATCCTAAAAATTAAATCTAAGGCAGTGGGTTCGGATGGTATACATCCTACATTTATAAAAATGTTGTTACCTGTTATTTTGCAACACATAACATATATTTTCAACACAATTGTTACCACATCCATTTTTCCAAGCAGTTGGAAAATAGCAAAAATTTTACCAATGCCAAAATCCACATCTCAAAACAGACCTGAATATCGACCAATAGCGTTATTGCCTTTCATCAGCAAAGCATTTGAAATAATTATCTCTAAGCAGATCAAGCTATTTTTATCCAAGCATAACATCATTAATAAATTTCAGTCAGGTTTCCGGACCAAACATAATTGTACTACCGCGCTTCTGAGGGTAGCTGAGGACATACGTGTTGGACTGGATTTGGATATGATAGGATTGATAGTATTTTTAGATTTTTCTAAGGCGTTTGATTGTGTTAACCATGGGTTATTAATCAATAAACTTTACTATCGATGTTGCTTTGGCAGTACTGCATGCAATTTAGTCCGCTCATATCTTACAGGTCGGTCACAATATGTTTCCCACAATATAAAGTGCTCCACTTGCCTAACATTTCCCAATGGCGTTCCTCAGGGTTCTGTGATGGGTCCTCTGCTATTCACATTATTTATTAATGATATTTCCGAATGTTTTTCTACATGCCAGTATCATATTTATGCTGACGATGTCCAAATATACTCGATGTTTTCAAAAAAAGACAAGTTTTCAGCGGTATGCAATATTAACGAGGTATTGAATAAGGTGCATTCTTGGTCTTTAGAAAATAGTCTAATTTTAAATCCTACAAAAACTAAAGCAATGATTATCAATAGGAGTAAAAATCAAAATCGTCTTGCCTCCACTTTTGTTAGACAATGCAAATATAGAGTATGTTGAGAGTCTAAAAAATCTTGGTGTATATTTTACAAACAACCTAAGTTGGAACTTACATATAAATAACATAACAGCAAAAACTTATGGAGCTTTACGGGGATTAAGTCCTACCACAAAATTCTTGCCGACTGAGTGAAGAAAAAACTAGTGAAATCATTTATTTTGCCTAAATTTTATTTCTGTTGTGAGTTGTTTGCAAATATGGATGGAGAGTCTTATCGGAGGCTTAGTGTGGCCTATAATAGCTGTGCGAGATTTATTTTCAGTATTGCAAGAGGATCACACATTTCAGAATTTGCATTACAAATAGAAGGCTGCTCGTTAAAGGGTCTTATGAACTATCGATCGGTATTGCTACTTTCGAAAATTATTAAGTTCAAGGAACCTGTTTATCTCTTTGAAAAAATCGTTTTTGCCCGTGCCCAAAGGACTGCACAGTTGATCATTCCGAGACATACATTTTTAATTACATCGCGGCAGTTTTTTGTTCATGCTGTGTATTTATGGAATCTTCTCCCCATCAGTGTTAAACGTGCAAGCAGTAATGTCACATTCAGTCACGAACTATTCAAGTACTTTTCTGATGATTACTAGCGTGTCTTTTTCGCTATATTTTTCTTAATACTCTTTCTTAATTTTTCTCTGTACTTACTTTTTTTTTCTCTGGCTAACTTTGAAATTAAATTCATACTCCTATTACAAAAGTTTTTTATTTTTTTTTTAATATTTATTTTTTAGTACTGATATATATTAGGTTTTTATTTTGTTTTGTTATTTCGAAATTCATAAAAGAATGTGCAAAACTTATAAGCTTAAGCTTACTTGTACAATGAACTACTAGTAAATAAATTGAATTGAATTGAATTGAATTGAACATAAGGAATTGGAAGTGTTGCTAAATGAAAGTTGCTCCATTTTTTTTTGTTTTTACAATTCCATCGAACATAACTCTTTGTTTGAACAAAAAAAATTTAGTGCACAACTTTTCTTGACTAACTAGCTGTTAAAAAAAGTGAATTCCGTAACAACGTATCCGAAGTTTAAAATTTTTGCCTAGCATAACATTTTAAGCAGTCTCGAAAGTGTTTTTTTTATATATTGAATTTAAAATAAATCAAAGTTCAAGATAATTTATGAAGCTATAAAAATCAGGCAGAAAACTTTAAAATCGAACTTTTTAAGTTATTTCAATTATATTCTCGAAAATGCTTCAATCGCCTTGCATTCAGAATGTCTTAACCAAACGGTTATGCAACTATGGTGCTGGTTTTAGCTCCTAAACTCTGCCATTGTTTGTTTACTAAAATACGCGCAACTTTTCGACAGTCTTCAATTTTTACCTATTTTTCCGTTCCAGCCAGAATTGTGGTGATTCGAGTAGTCAGAGAAATTTTAGCTTTTACTCTCTCAAAAATCGCGATTCGATACTTTTCAATTTTTACCACAAAATATGGCTAGAACAAACCTATAGTAAGAATTACGATAAATAGATGAAAACTGAAATGAAATTTTTTCAGGATATAAAAATTATATAATTTTCAAAGAAAACAAATAAATAGCCCAATTTTCCGAGGCGTACATTACAAACCAAATAATTTGTTGATAGTTTTTCAACAGATTAGTAGAAAGAGTACGCTTATTGTCTAATATCCTTTGCGTGATACGCTCCCATTAATTTGCCCTGCAAGTCTTCAAGGACATAATAACTGTTTCCGATTCTTTCACGAATGCGTGCTTTTAAAAACATCGGACTGAGTTTAGCATTAAATTTTTTTTCAAAATTACTTTTATCAAAATTCCGTCGAAAAACTTCCTGACCAATTTCAAACGCAACACATCTTGTCCGCAGATTATATTGTTTCGCGTTTTGTTCATATGCTTTAGTTTTATTTTTCCGAATATCTTTCCTCAATAAATCTAACTGGTCATCTCTATTTAATTTGAATGACGGCTCATCGAGGTCTTTTAAATTTCTTACCAGTTTATAAGTTAATTCATGCGTCACCATGTCATAACCAAACACCGCGTGATATGGAGACAATTTTATGGCCTGATGTATTGAATTCCTTAATGCACAACGAATTGCAGACAAATTTGTATCCCACTCACGATTATCGTTTTTAAGATAGGCTCTTATGGCAGCAATGATAGAACTATTTATCCTCTCTGAAGCATTTGCTTGAGGCGAATATAGTGCAGTATACAGGTGAGTGATCCCAAATTTGGTCAAAAAAGCATTAAAGTCTTTGGCTTTGAACTGAGGGCCATTATCACTAATAATGGTTTCTGGAACTCCATATACATAAAAGATTTGATTTAATAAAAATTTTTGGATTGCCATGGATGTAAATTTTCGTAGGGGACATGCCCATTGGAATTTGGTTAGCTGATCAACAACCAATAACAGGCCGATTTTTCCATGCTTACTTTGCGGATAGGGACCTTGAAGATCTATATACAGACACTGGAAAGGTCTAAAGGATTCAATATGTTCACCCATAGGTGGTTTTAACGAAATATTCGGTGCCTTAGTAGACTTATGTACATATTTCACAATCCCTGGCAAAATCTCGAACGTCGCGTACTATTCATGGCCAATAAAAGTATCTTCGCTAAAGGCTTAAAGTTTTTACCATACCACCGTGCGCTGACACTACAGATTCATGAGCTCGATTCAAAACATCAGCCTTAAGTTTTTGTGAATCCATAATTTCCAACAGTTTTGTTCCTGCTCAACATTGCCACGATAATGATCAGTCCTCAAATAAATGTATTTATCGACAATACGAATATCAGGATATTTTCCTGAACTAAGCAAAATTTTAGACTTAAGTTGTTCATACTCCGAATCATAGAAATGCTCAGAATCTAAATCAATTTCATGATCAAGTTCTTCTGCATCTGAAATCGCATTACAAAACATACGTGAGAGTGCATCTGGAACAATATTTTCTTTCCCCTTTCTGTGACTAATAGAAAATTTATATGCTTTCAATTTAAGCACACATCGTGCTAATCTACCACTCAAATCGGACTGCTTCATTAACCAGACCAAGCTAGCATGATCAAATTCTTGTAGTTCTAGATAACATCTAAATTTTTTAATGGCCTCAATAGTTGCAAGGCATTCTCTCTCAGTGACACTATATTTCCCTTGTGCAGCATTGAGCTTCTTCGAAATAAATGATATGGGCTTTTCAGCACCATTTTCATCAAGTTGCACCAATACTGCTCCTATGCCATAGTCACTAACATCGCAGTAGACATAAAATTTCTTTTCAAAATCTGGATTTGCCAACACTGGTGCTGTGGTAAATAAAACTTTAATTTGTTCGAAGGATTTTTGCGCTTCATCGGTCCAGAGAAATTTCTTTTTCGTAGAGAGAAGTTCAGTTATGGGGAAGGTGACATTGGCAAAGTTTTCAATAAACTTCCTGTGTCAAACCGCAATCCCTAAAAATCCCTTCACCTGTTTCAGATTTTTGGATGTTGGCCATGACAAAATCGAGCTAATTTTATCAGGATCCGTAGCTTAACCTCCATTACCTATCACAAAGCCTAGGTATTTTACCTGTGTAACACAAGAATGGTTTCTTTTTCCTTATGTTTAAATTGCTCTGCAATCCTAACCAAAATCGAGAGATGATTTTCAAAGTCAGAAGACACGATGCATAGATCATCTAGATAACCGAAGACGCAGTGTCATAAGTCAGCAGGAATAATTTCGTCCATTAAGCGGCACATAGTCTGGGGCGCATTGCATAAGCCAAACGGCATTACGATAAATTCATACAATGGTCGTCCCGGTATAGTGAATGCCGTTAATGGTTTCGCCTGATCTGCAAGCCTTACCTGCCAGTATGCGTGTTTTAAGTAGAGTTTTGAAATTATGTTTGCTTTTGGAAGACGAGCAAATATGCCATCTATACTGGGCAGTGGGCTTGCATCTTTTTCTGTTACTAAATTAACTTTCCTGGCATCCAAGCAAAGTCTAACTTTATTTGGTTTTATTACCAAACGCATAGGTGAGCTCCAAGCGCTCGTCGAAGGTTCAATGACCCCTAAGCTTAACATTCTGTCTACTTCCTTATACAGTTGCGGTCAAAATAATAGAAACAGGGTGTCATTCATGAATTGAAAGTAGATATTTCGAACAACTGACGTTTTTTTTCTTCTAATATTTTACAGTACAGTTACTTGATAAGTACACAAAATAAGCACATGACATTTTGTTCCAAAAAAATAACGGTACTTTCTAGGTTTGCTACTATGTTGAGTAATGTGTAATTTCGAGCGGTCAAAATAATATCAGTGCTCAACTCCTTTTCTTCTCAAGACTAGGTATTTATTTTTTTAAAAAAATTTGATCGTAACAAGTAAGTTCCATTATTTACTCCAATGATTTTTTTGAGCTTTTGCATTTTAGTGGGCCGTGGAAAGCATTCTACGACAGAGCAAATTAAAATTATTAAGAATTCCATTTCACAAGGTGAGACTTTTACGGAAACTTAAAATTTTATCGGATGTTCATTGGAAATGGTTCAGAAAACGATGAAATACACAAATACACGAAAAACACGAGGAAAAAAGCTTTCCATGTCTCCCCGGGACGTGAGTTGTTCGATACGGCTTACGATACATAATCTGTTTTTGCCTGCTGCGGAAATAAAGAAAGTGCTTAATATAGTAGCGAGTGTAGAAAACGTTAAAAGAAAACTCAGGGAAACCAATTTGAATGCCCAGAATCCACAACCACTTCTATTGTTTAAAAAATGCTTATCACAAGGAGATCGGATTTTGCGCACGGGTTAAGTACAAATGCCTTCCATGACCCTCTGGGACGTGAATTGTTCGACACAGCTTTCGATACATAGTCCGTTTTTGCCTGCTGTGGAAATAATGAAAGTGCTTAATATAGCAGCAAGTGTAGAAAACGTTAAAAGAAAACTCAGGGTAACCAATTTGAGTGCCCAGAATCCACAACCACTTCTATTGTTTAAAAAATGCTTTTCATAAGGAGATCGGATTTTGCGCACGGGTTAAGTACGAATGCCTTCCATGACCCTCTGGGACGTGAATTGTTCGACACGGCTTTCGATACATAGTCCGTTTTTGCCTGCTGTGGAAATAAAGAAAGTGCTTAATATAGCAGCAAGTGTAGAAAACGTTAAAAGAAAACTCAGGGAAACCAATTTGAGTGCCCAGAATCCACAACCACTTCCATTGTTTAAAAAAATTCATATCACAAAGAGATCGGACTTTGCGTACGGGTACTTAAAATGGCCACTTGCAAAGTAGATAAGCATTATGTGGAGCGATGAGAGTAAGATAGTTTTTTTGGTGGAAAAGGCACTCGTCAATATGTAAGGCGTAGCCCAAACACAGAATATGATACTTGGAAGGATCTTACTCTCATCGTTCCACTCTACTCTAAAAATTGCAGAAATCAGTGATTTTTTTGTTTTTGCTAAAGTCCGTACCAAATCATGAAATTCATATCGACACAGTTTTCTCAAATTATTGAAATTGAAAAACTTACAGCGTATCTAAAATTTCAGTGCAACTATTTGATCAGAATAATAAAATCATCTTTAACTTAAATCCTAAAACTATGCAATGGTTTTTTCCAATCGACTTCCTAGATCATTGCGCTTTTATGTTCGCTTTAAAAAATTTTATGTAGTGCATATTTTAATTATCATTATTAATTGTTGAAAAAGTAATAAAATAACAGTTTTTAACTTATTTACTAGCACTAGCAAGTAAGAGCTTGCACATTACAAAATATAACTATTAATAGGTACAACTTAAAAAATACTTAAATAAATAAAAAAAAATAAAGTATATAAAATTTAAATAAAATAAAAAATTCAAAATTAATATAATATAAAAACAAAAATCCATCACAATTTAATCCGCTAGATTTTGACGACTATCTAATTTGCTGTAACGTTCACAGCTATCGAGTTTGAGAAAATATGTTGCCAGATTCAATACATTTCAGATGTCATAAATATTTTTCTTTTTTATTGAATTTTCTGAAGTATAGTACTTTTTCAATATTTGAAGAACACTTTTCCAAAGCTTGAACAATACTGATTAACAAGTGATAGTCTTGAACTTCTCTTTATATAAGTTAAATAAAATGTTCCACTGATTTTTAAATTTTATTTTTTTTCTTTATTTAGTTTTATTTTCTTATAATTTTTACTTTATTTTATTCTTAATCAAGATGAACATTAAGTTGAGAGTGGCACTTTGCGACTAAACAATCGCCGATATTTCAAAGAGCAAGTGAACCCAAAACGAAAGTGAAAGTAAAGAGAAAATCAAAAATGCACGCGCGATCTACTTAACATAAGACGCAACGTAATTATTTTGTTTTGGGTCATTTCACAAGAGGTTCTCAAGAATTATATAGCCACTTCTGAGTTCTTGCTTAAGTGGTTAAGTAATTTACGATTATCGTTCATAAATTATTTTCTTTTGAGTAGAATTTTTTTTATGACCTAAAAATGTTTATGCTGAAGAAACTCTTCCCCCCTTAGGAGAAACAGTGTCCTCACTGTATTGTGCTATTTCTTGTTTAATTTCCCTTTTTATTTTATTCTCTAATTCATTGTCGTTAAGATTCATTATTTGAGTTGTTTTCTTTCCTATCCTTTGTATTAAAAACCTGATTCCCACCACAGTAAAAAAAGTATTATTAATCCGGTTATACCACAAAAATGTATTTGATATTTTTCCTTTTAAGTCCCTATTTCCTTTGTATTGTTGCTATGCAATTCCTTAAGCATTTTCAATGATAAAATTTCTTCGAAACCGGTTGAGATATTTGCGGATTGAAGAATCGCTGGTAGTGGATTAGCTAGAGATACCTGTTCATTTTCGTAAGTTTGCTGTTCGATCTTGATGACGGCATTATGGAATCGAATTAGAAATGTTCCCTGAAGGTTCATAGCCTTTTCATTCATTTCTACTGACCCATTATAGGAATTGAGCAATAATATGCCTGAACTAACTTCTTCTATACGCGGTATGTGTTGCGCATTGGTTTTGATACAGGACGAAGGGTATCCCTTAAGTAGATTTGGTAAGCACTTGCTGAGGGTTATGTTAACAAAATTTTCTTCTTTGCATATTGAAATATCGCTGAAAGTTTTACATTTGGTTATTATTTCAAAAGTTGAGTTCTTACACATAATTATGTTATTGTTTGATATTTATGATATTTCGACAACTTCATTCTTCTTTTTTACTGCTTTTACAATTAAATTTTTGCAATTTTCCTCGTTTGTTTTTAATAAACTTATAATACAAATGAGTTACACCATTTGTGGCGATCTTTACTTCACTATACTCTAATGCCTCTATTAAATTGGCGTATGGCATATTTTGCTTTTCAAAAAAATCATTTGTAATTTTTATTTCTAGATCTGACAATATGAATGAAATTATGACCCCAGCTTTTGACCATTGAATAACATAGTCTACATTAATAAGCTCTTCTTTGACAATTTTAATTTTAAGCTCGAGCAAATTAGATACATCTCTTACTACCTGCTCGTATGATTTAATGGCGTTGGTCACTACGTTTGTTCTATTGACCAAGTCATTTAATTTTTCCTCCATGAGTCTATTAATGATTACTTGCCTATTGTTATTCTCCAATTCATTATTCATTTTGTCAGAGATTACCTTGAAATCCTCATGGTCAGGGGTACCAGCGACCCATTTCCATGCTGTGCCCAGAGCGTCCATGGATCTCTGATTTCTTCTTTGAGTTAATCTTCTCAAAACCCTTTCCATCTGCTGTATTTCGTGAATCAAGTAAGGGTAATTATCTGCCTGGTCTGATACTTCTTCCTCTAGGGTCCTTTTTATTTTACTGAGAATAGGTCCATATTGTCCCAGATCGATGTCATGAATGATTTTTAAGGTGGCATTTTGGATTTTTGCTATTCCCGTCTCCATGATCACTATCTGCGCATTGGAGTAATCCAAGACTTGTAACTCCCCATGTGAGAGGGAGGCAAGTGTTCTGCAAGGGAGAGATTAGGTTTTAATGGCTTTTATGAACTATCCTCCTGGATTGCGTTAGAACAGTATTTCCCTGACCTTCCTTAATTTTCTCCTCCTGATAACGTGGGGATAACTTATTTCCGAGACTCTTATTAATTTTCACTTAGATAGGGTCTCCTATTTGAAATGTTTTAAAATCTGTTCTACTCTTATTATGAAAGTTTAGGTCTTTTTACAGTTTTTCAGTTATATTTTTTATAGTTTCTAACCTTTCAAGTTCTATTTGCTCTGGATTGGTTGTTACAGTTCTTCCAAAGAAAACTTCTACAGGTTTCCTTTTTGTGGTTGAATGAATTGAGTAATTATATTTAAAAATTGATTTGTTTAATAAGTCATCGAATGAATCATAAATCTTCTCCGACTTAATGCAACGAATGATCTCCGACAAGGTCGAGTGGAAGCGCTCTACTTGGCCATTCACCGTACTCATCATATAGGGTGGTGCCTTGAATATTTCGATGTTATATTGATTTTGTAACATGTGCACTATAGGGGCTGATCCTAAGGACTTTTCGTTGTCAATCACTATTTTTTTAGGGATGCCAAAATAAGTACATGAGCATATCGCATAACGGATCCTTAATATCCTGTGTAGCTCCCGAATTAACCACTCTTGCAATGGCAAATTTTGGAAACTTATCTATTGCGGTTAGAATTACCTTTTTGTTTGTATGATAGATGTCTATATGGATGGTTTCGCCTGGAAATGTTGGGATAGGGGTGGGTTGGAGCGTGATTTTGGGTGGATGCCTGTCATATTAATTCAATTTGCACTGTTTTACAACTTTGGAGATTTTTGCCCTCATCTGTGGAAAATAGAATCTATCCAGTAACTGAGCTTTGTTTTCTTCCGTGTTTCTATGAGCACGATTATGTTCGTTAAGGATCTCTGTTTCCTGTTCGATTTCGTGTATTAAGTCTGTTACTAATTTACGCGTGTAGCGCACTTTGTATTGAGTAAAATGAAGAGGGTACAGTTTTTGAATTTTCCCGAGAATATGGTCTTCGGTTTTTATGACATTAAGGGTTCAAATATTTTTTCAGGATAGTTATTAGATTATTGTCGTTGTATTCACTTTCTGTTATCGTATGACGGTGATATGTTGGCAAGACAATATCAAACTTATACTTTGTCCTTCTGTAATGATAAGCTGGTTTTTGAAAACATTTAAGGGGGCGTCCGTAAAAGGAATTAAACTATGTGAAGAGCTTTCATCGCTGTGTCGAGTAGCAGTCATGGAATTAATTTGAGTTTCCTGTAGAGGTCTATATAGGGCATCTGCAACTACATTTGAGCTTCCAGGTTTATATTTTAGCTCGTAGTTGTATTGAATATATTGATTTCCATCTCTTGAGTTTGCTATTTGAATTTTTATTGCTCAGCGCGTATGTCAACGGCTGATGATCTGTATAAATTTTTATGGATGCTGAACCGTAAAGGTAATTTCTTAAAGATTTCAGAGTCAAAACTATCGCAAGCATTTCCTTCTCAATTGTCGCGTAGTGCTCTTCTGCCTTATTCAGAGTTCTTGAAAGGAATATTATAGGTTTTTTATCCTGCATTAAAACTGCTCCTAATGCGTAGTTGGATGCGTCAGTTACTAGATCAAACCCTTTTTTGTAGTCTGGATATTGCAACATTACTTCGGAGGATGTAAGTGAATCTTTTATTTTCTGAAATGCTTCCCTAGCTTCCGGGGTAATATTATTAATTTTTTTGCAGATAATAATTTGGACACGCGTTCCTCTTCCCCTCTTAAAAGAGCGGTAAGGGGCTTTGAAATTTTTGCATAATCCCGTATGTAGCGTCTGTTAAACCCAGAAATTCCCAAGAATGACCGTAAGTCTTTCAAGGTTTTCGGGTAAGGAACATTTTTTATAGTTTCTACTTTTTTCGGGTTGGTTCTAATTCCCTTGATTGTGGACGTGTACGTTAGTCTTTCGTCTGGTTCTAGAAATAGGTTCGAATATGGAGAACAACAACAACTTACAAAATACCATGCCAACATGACAACCCAAGATGAGGAATTAGGACCAATCGCAGAATATGTCCAGGAGTATTCCGATGTTCATACAGAAGAAAACATAGAAACAGATTTTGCCGATATTCATTTTTTAGGTTAACGCAATCTTCTTTGCCCTACTTTCAATGTAAGACAAACCAAGGTGTAAAATTTTTGATAGACACCGGATCTAACAAAAATTACATTCAGCCATGTTTAATAAAAAAACCCCATACCCAACGAAAAACATTTAAGTGCAGATTCAGTAGCAGGAAAGATATTAATAACACATCATGCATAATCTACGCACTGCATTACTGATGGCTAATTCCATTTCTGGTGTTAGAGCATTGGGATTAGCAGGTGGGTTATTAGGTTGGGCAGCAATTTGTTGCACAGGGTTTTGCAACATCGGTGGTCTGATCAGATTGTTTGGATTCATTTTCACTAACACAAAATGTTATGTTATGGAGAATATAATAGACTTTTTTCCCCCTTTTTTTTAAAGCTTATTAAAGAAAAATTAATTTTGTTTAAATTTTTTCCGTGAAATTTAATTAAGACTATGTTACGTTTGCTATTAAGAATTATAATACTCTAAAAAAATTTGAAATGGAATTACTTATGAATTTTTTTAGTTTTAGCTTATAAAAGTTTGTAAAAAAAAAAATTTTCGTTAAAAATTAATTAAAAGTACGTTGATCTGAGTTTGTTTAAAAATACTTTAAAAAAAAATTAAAATTAGATGATTTATGAATTTTTTAATTTTAGTTTATAAAATTTGTTAAGAAAAACTTCCATTTCGTTGGAATTTAATTAAGATTGTGTTGCGTTTTTTTTTTTCACTTTGCTAAATTATTTTAGTTTTCTTTTTCCATTAATATTCAAGTCGTTGTTTTTGTTTGTAGTATAGTTTTTAAAGACTTACAAAAACAGTATCATACGCAACGGCATGCTTGGATGGCATCCTTTTTGTCCTATGCAAGGTGACTCGGGATCCGAAGTGATGCCAAAAGTTACGTCCAGTCTTCTAACGAAGTTGCTGATTTATTCCCGGATGACTATCAGGGCTGTGTAGGATCTTCAATGTATTTATTTCTCCAATTGTCTTCTATCAAAGTGTTGCTCTTTTTGAGGAATTTTTTATTAGGAGAATCCTTCTTGTTGGGCGCCAGCTAAATAAAATGTTCACTGATTTTTAAAATTAATTTTTTTTTCTTTATTTAATTTTATTTTCTTATAATTTTTACTTTATTAAATTCTTAATCAAAATGAACATTAAGTCTTAACATAAGACGCAACGTAGTTATTTTGTTTTGGGTCATTTCACAAGAGGTTCTCAAGAATTTTGTAACCACTTGTGAGTTCTTGCTTAAGTGGTTAAGTAATTTACGGTTTTCTGACCAAAAGAAAATAATTTATGAATGATAAATTATTTTTTTTTGAGTAGAATTTTTTTTATTACCTAAAAATGTTTATTTCTTCGGCTTAAACATTTTTGTCGTTAACTTTTACAAAACATTTTTACAATATAGCAAAACCTATTACCTGACCTAAAATTTATGGTAAAAATTCAACTTATATTCATTGCGAAAACTAAAAAATTTAGTCCGTCGCACTATAATTAGGACATTGAATCATTCATCTACCAATTCTTAGTAGCAGGTGGCTTACAGGTTGCTGTTACATTGTAAGTATCGTTAAGTTTTATTTTGGGCGGAGCGTATGTGATGGTCATAAAGTTGCAGAATACACACAACCTTAGTTTTAAGGACTAAGAATATGTAACTGCTACAAGCAGAACACTTACGTTCTTATTTGATCAGTCTAGCGCCCATTAATTCTAAGTATTCATAAACACTTATTTTTCTTATTTTTATTTCGAAGCATATGCTTTCTACCTCACAGTGGGCTTTAACCAACTTTTAATAAAAGTGTGAGTTACTACAAATCTTTAATGGGAGATTATTTGGGATGTAATTTGAAGTCGATATATAAAAAACATAAGAAATCCTTAGACCTCTTTTTTTAATTACATATTTACTGTTTTTCAATGATATTACATATGTAAAACATACGTATGTAATTTAAAAAATTTCCGATTTTGTTCAAATTCTTACACGTCAAAGTACTTAAATAGATAGCACCACGTTCCAAATTTCAACTGTCTAGGTGGTCGGGATACTGAGGAAGAGCTGTATTTTGACCTGAAAATAGCCGAATTTAGTCCATTTTAAAAATGTTAGTTTTAAAATCCCACAAATCTAAGTTTAAAGTTATGGATATAATTATATTTTTTTATGTATTCTACTATACACAAAAAATATTTTAAAGCTTCTAGACATTAAGATCTTTATTTGCGACCAAATTAAGTGAAAAAGGCTTTAGTAAAACTTTGAAAATAGTGCGCCAAATCTAGGTCTTTCTCAAAATAATAAAACTATAATTCATATAGTTAACATTTTTATACACTTCAAAATGAAATATCACACAGTAAAAATAGTTGGCCAGGTTCAGAGATATTAGACATTGAATTCAGCAGTTCTCACAAAAATAGAGTTTTTTTCAAAATTTGACCTAACAGTACTCATGACTCCGACTATCTAGGGAACTGAAATTTGTGTTGTGGAGCTATTTTTCAAAGTTCTTTGACGTATCAACATTTGAGCAAAATCGAATGTTTTTAAAATTGCATACGTATGTCATATCATTTTGAACGTGTGTAATATCATTAAAAACCAGTAAATATGGAATACAAACAAAAAAGCTCCAAAGATTTTTTTTCTTTTTGATGCATATCGACCATAAATAACATTTCAAATAATTCCCCATTCAATTTGTCATTTAAACTTGGTTAAAGCCCACCGTGACCTAGATTGATTTTGATGAAATTTGGTACGGATCAAAATCAAATGGAATAACTACACGCTGGCAAAAAACGGATAGAATTAATAAATTAAAAAATTTAATTGATATAACTAAAACCTTAACGATCTTCATTTAAAATTATTTAAATAAAATTTTTTAACACGAACATAAAAGCGCAATGATCTTGGAAGTCGATTGGAAAAAAACCATTGCATAGTTTTAGGACTTCAGTTAAAGATGATTTTATTATTTTGCACAGAAATTTTAGATTCGCTGTAACTTTTTCAATTTCAATAATTTGAGAAAACTTTGTAGATATTAATTTTATGATTTAGTAGGGACTAATTTTATGATGTGCCCTAGGCACCTTAGGGTGGTAGAAGTTGAGATAATGTATACAACTAGTCGAAAAAAAAGTTTAAAACAAATGACTTCTATAAATAAAATGTAGTCCATGTTGAGACATTTACAACAATATACCATACTTGTTGATCGGACGTCAAATAACGGAGACATAAGAAAAAACAAAATAGCATCGAATTTAGAGGCCAAAAAAAATTTTTTTTCTTTAAAAATCTTCCAATATTAGCTTTCAAATCCCAATTTATCAAAAAGATCGGTGCCAAATAAATTATGACCATTACGAACACAAGCTGTTGCTGTTTTCTTGTTTTTCCACACTTTATATCTGCACTAAACTCGCCAAATGTACTTACTTTGTTTTTTCCGTAATCAAATAATTATTTTTCGCACGCACACAATTTTGATTTCTTAAATTGTTCATACGTATGTGTCTCTAGTTATTACTGACATTGTTGCTCCCGACTCCATTTGGAATTTGACTAACATATTATTTATCAAAATGTCCATAGTCAATTTTTTTATTTTCACGACGTTTCATTTACGTTTAAAATAGAATCAATTTGCGAAACACAGTTATACTGAGCACCGTCTGCTTTATGTTGTTCTGTGCTGTTGTTATTTTGGACAGACTATGTTGACATACACACAGCAGCGATATGTCCTTTTCTGTCGCACTTGTTACACAACGCATTTCTAAATTTGCAATTCTTACAATTATGCGAAGTGCCACAACCCGAACACGACTTTAAAATATTTTTTTCGGTTTTAAATTTTGATTTTACGGCATTGGTTGGCAGAGCGCAAATATCAAATATATTTCAAAAGAGATAGAAATCACAAAAGCTCCAATCACTGTGAAAAATTCTTCCACACCTGTAATCCCCCTTGTCCAGACCCAGAGGATTCACTTATTTTGAATTACTACTTCTAATTATACCCTACAACGAGGGTATATTCACTTTGTCTCTCCGTTTGTAACACCTCGAAGGGGGCGTGGCAGGTATGGATAAGTATATATATTCTTGATCAGCGTCACCACCTGAGTCGATTTAGCGATGTCCGTCTGTCCGTTGAAATCAGGTTTACGGGAAAACCAAGAAAGCTAATTGACTGAAACTTTCACACACAGGTCACATCTTCTTGCAGGCATCTTGCTATTGAAAATGAGCAAAATCGGTTGACGGACACGCCTACCGCCCATACTCTATGTAAATTTACCCAGGCCAATTTTGAAAAAAGTTGCAGCCATTTTGATGAAACTTGGTGATTTGGTGCACATGTGAACCAAATTAGGATTAGGCTGGGTTTCAAGTTTCCAAAAGGTCGTACAGGGGCGTGGCACAGCCCTAAATTTTATCATTTAAACTACCATATCTTGTAAGACGTTCAAGATATTGCGATGAAATTTGGTAAACGGATACATATCAAATATATCTTGAATTGAGATAAAAGTGGGCGGAATCAAGAAAATGGGCGTGGCAATTTTAAACTGTTAAAAATTTTGATTCCGTATACCTCAGAATTGGCACAAATGATTTCCATAAATATTTTTTCCTGGCCGATATAGAAGGTTAGTGTCATCATCTCCTTCAGCGTCAAACGGATCAACATTATTATCACTCGCCTCATCCATGTAATTAGCAAATCTTTCATCTACCACCTGTTTTTCTGCATCGGCCATTTGCTGGCAGCGTGTTCTGTTACGTATTACCATTTCGACAGCATCCCATATTCCATCTGCCATTATGGTTGAGAAAGCACCACAAAGTATTCACAAAAAATCAAATAAACTTGAAACTTTTCAGAAAAACAAAAAATCAAATAAGCCTCACACTGAAAAGTTTCCTCAAATTGCCTGAATCTCATTGCAATACAAATTAAGTATAAATAAAACTACGAAGCAAAGCCTACTACAATACAATATGCAGTGCAAATTCAAATTCAAATTCAAAATTCAAATCTTCATATTGTTTTTCGATAAAACCTCACAAGGTCCGTAGGGACCTTACCGCTTATTAGCGTACTAAATGCCTTTAAACCGAAATAAATAATGCTCTGATGCTAGTATTGTTGCAATTTTGGTTTCAATCGCTTCAGAATATCGAACTTGTGGAATAGGGGAAAGTGGGAAACCTTTGACACTGGGGCACATTTGACTTTGCCAATTTCAGTATGAAAACGACTAAGGCGCTAAAAAGTTTAAATGCAGAAAGCAACCTACTTTGACTTAAAAAAACGTTATGAACTTTGACACTTCTTCTTCAACTCCCTTCGGAGTAGCACGAGTTTTTCTGTTTTCGCGATCCCTGATGTAATTTTCGTTACCAAGTACGTAAAGCGTTTTGTGAATTATATGTGGTTGTATTTGTAAATTAGTGGCAAAATATGTTAGCATTACGTTTAAGTAACAACACAATTAAAGTGTGCTTTGTGAAAATAAAACAGTGACAATAAAAAAAAATAAGAAACGCCTCTTGAACGTTTGGGGCACATTTGACTTCTGCTAAAGGGGTACATTTGACATCTGAATATACACCACCATATGAATATGTCAAAAAGTGTGATTTAAGTGAACTGACAGTTGAAATGCTTAAAAATTAACCGATAGCTTTTATGTTTTGAACTCATTTATGTTAAGTTTCTTAATTAAATTGAAGGAATTAATATGTATTTTTCGTTATTTCTTTTGTAATAAATCGTTTTAAAAAAAATGTACTAAGCAGTTTTTAATTTAACCAATAGTAAATTCTATTGCCCCATATTTTTTAAATAAAAAGCATTTGCTTGTAAGACCGAATATGAATTGGAGAAAGTGCACCGAAGTCCAAAGTCAAATGTGCCCCTTAAAAAGTCAAAAATGCCCCGTACTGGGGTACTTTTGACAAAAATTACTTTCTTTGAAAAAGCTTTGAAATACGGTTACGCAGTTTTTTTTATTAAATATTTTTCGAGGTTTGAAGCCAAATAGTTAATTTATAAAAAACAGCAACAATTTTCAAAATCCATTATTTGTTTAAGGAAATATAGGCCTCTGAAAATTAAGTGTCAAAGGTACCCCACTTTCCCCTACATAAAGGATCATCTTCCTAAAACATGCAAAAAGTACTTTTTCGAACGCACAAAAATCGAAAAGGTCCCCAGGGACCTTATCGCTAATCGGAGGGTTAAAATGTATTCAAGTAGTGACTCACCTCGATTATTATCACCTGTGATACCCCCGACAGTGTGATGTGCATTACCGTCACTGCCTATGATAAGCCCAGTTTTGTTTAAACAGACCTGCTCCACAGTCGCCTTTAAATATGTCGGTAGCAAACCACCGGCCATGTCGTAAGCCATAAAAAACGAAGCTAACCAGAAGCCACCAGGTTTAATCTCCAGGTTAGCAACGACCGTATCTCGGTCACTGTAATTAGAGGGCAAAAACAAGTTCCACGTTCGCTCACCCCACAGAAACTCCCGGCATGAACCAGGGTTCCTGTATGAGGACTACTTCATCTTCATTTTACTTAAGCAGATCAGTAAGCTGGCGGACGCCGATTTTAAGTGGTGGAGAATATTTGGAGTATCCTCTTCGGATTCCAAATTACCTCCGATTTCTACGACTGTTATGTTCGAGTTAAAATCTTTATCCTTCGAAAGAATAAAAAAAAACAATTTTCATTTGTTCCGAATATTCTCTTTATTGAATTAGATTACGAGTACTTGTTATGGTTATTACAAATGCCACTTAAGAACTAACTTCTGATTTTTGTATTTCATTTATAATTTGCTTAATTTAAGTAAATGAATGTACAGAGTAAACAAGTATCGGATTACGTCTGAGTGCATGCAGCTGCATTTCAACTCGTGTGAACATTATGTAGTTATATGATTCTTTTTCTTTTTAAAATATTTTACCGTACTGAGAAATCTCTTCTAAAACTCCCCCTGACTTTGAGCGGACCATTCCCATAGGTTCCATTTTCAATTTCCATTTTCTTTTTACACTTGATTAATACATATATTACAATAATAAGTATTACTATTGTCAATACTAAATAGAGGATTATACTAGTTTTTCTATGGTTAGCATGTAACTCCTGTATTTCTTTGATGTTTTCTATTTGTTGTAAATGGAGTGTATGTTGAGAGTAATTATAAAAGGTCAACTGTTCTATTTGCTTTAATGGATTTGGTAAGAATATATTTCCTTCGTAAGTTTTTTGGGTATATTTTGTTCCTTAGATAATTATTGTGCAGTTATTGAACTCTAACAAATATGTACCAGTTACCGTAAGGTTATTTTCATGGCAATTATTTGTGATATTGGTTTCTTTGGAGTTTACTAGAACTAATGTGTTATAACTTAGATTCAATATTTCTCTCTTGCTATTATGTCTATAAAAGCATGACATCTTTTGAGTGAATAAATTTGATATACAACCTTCGGTTACTTTGGTAAGGTTCTTTTTGAATTCGTTCATGTAGAATATTTGGTTGTTTTTTGTTAGATAAGTATTTATAGGTATGGATAATTCTTTATTATTGCAATTAGGTATTGGTACTATTCTTATCTGTTCGTATGATTCTTCTGAGAATGTAGGTATCTTTATTAGAAATAAGGGGTGATTCATAAGTTTTGAGACTAAATGCTTTACACTGTCAAGTAATTATTCCGTTGGCAGATCGAAAAGTTGTTTACAGTGTAGGTGTAACGGTACTTCTACTTCGATTTCACAATGTGCGCATTTGCTTATTTACATTCAATATGTCGTACAAGGTCGACTTACGAAAGAGTGTCGCTTCGTTGTTTGGACAAATGTCCACAAAGCAAATTCTGGAAGCGTTTAAAAATAAACCAATATCGCGTGCCACCATTTTTCGTGTTTTAAAAGATTGCCGTAACGGGAAAGAACCAGAAAATAGAAAAAAATCCGGTCGGCCTGTTACTCTTAGTAGCAGAAAAACCAAGAATCTGCTTTCACGCGCAAAAGACAGAGTTGGGCAATCCCAAAGGAAACTTTCGAGAAAATTCGGTATTTCGCAATCAACTGTGCATCGCATTTTGAAGAAAAATAAAGTGCAAGTTCGAAAACGTATAAAGGCACCAAAATACACCGAAAAACAGCTCGAAAAAATACCAAAATGTTGTCGCGCACTTCGTATTAAGCATTTCACGCATGGAAAAGTCATCATAATGGATGATGAAAAGTACTTCACTTTTTCAAACAGTTCTCTTAGTGGAAATGACTCTTTCTACACTGATGATTACGAAGCAACACCAAACGAAGTCAAATATGCTGGAAAAATGAAATTTGAGCCGAAAGTGCTGATGTGGATTGCGATTTCATCGAAAGGTATCTCAACTCCGTATTTTCGACAAAGTTCTGCAGTTGCGGTTAATTCCGATGTGTATATCAGTGAATGCTTGACAAAATTGAAGCAGTTTATCGAGAAAAAGCATGCGCACGATAAAACGATCTTCTGGCCAGACCTGGCACGTTGTCATTATGCGAAAAAAACACAGGATTGGCTAAACTATCAAAAAATCGAATTCGTACCGCAAAATGACAATCCACCAAATGTTCCACAGGCGCGACCAATTGAAAGATTCTGGGCAATACTTTCGCGCAAGGTTTACGAAAATGATTGGGAAGCACAGAACCATCACCAATTAATTGGCAGAATTAAAAGAAAACTGAGAGAAATTGACGTATCGGTCGTCCAAAGGATGATGGAGAGCGTTCCAAGCAAGCTGCGTAAAATTGAAGAATATGGTCCATTAGCTGCAATGTAAATATGCAATTAAATAGATTTTGAACTAAATAAAATAATATCAGTAACTATTTTTGGATATTTCTTTTTATTTGATTTCTACAAGCGCCAAAAGTTAGTCTCAAAACTTATGAATCACCCCTTATAATGATTCCTTTTTTCTGCATTATAACCTCCATTATAGGAGGTTTTTTGACCAATGTTTTACAATCGCACTTAAAAGTTCATCAAGTCAATTTTTCACCCAACGTTTCGTCGCTTTTCTGGCGACTTCTTCAGGGGTATATAGTATATTTATTAATCTTAAAAAACACAAAAAAAAAATTTTTTACATTATAGAGTAACATATAAATTACTAATGTCAATTAAAATATATAAACATTACAGGAAAATTATTTTTTAACAATAAACAAACTTACAAACTTCAAAATTAACACATTTAAAACAATCTTTAGTTATGAATTTTAATTTAAAAAACAATTTTTGGTTTGGGTATTATAGTTGTTTTCTAGTGTTTTTCTTTTTATAAGACTATTTATTATTATTATTTTTCTGTAGAAGAATTGTGAGTCAGTTAGTGTATGTACTTTGGAAATTAGGTTAGTTGCAGTGTTAATTTTATATTGTAGTGGTTGTGTCGAGTGAAAATTGATCATTCTTCCTGAAGATGTGATCTTAGTGAACCATTCAAAAAAGATATTGTCATGTCGTCTGTAAAGTTTAACGTCTAAATATGAAATGCTTTTTTCCCGTTCGATTTCAATAGTAAACTGTATCTTATTGTGGTAACTGTTGAGTGTTTTAAGAATAACGTCCATGTCTTTTCTTTTAATTATTGCTAATATGTCATCTACATATTTGCATAGAAAACCAATCTTTATATTAGCCTCGTCAAGTTGTTTTATTGTTTCGTCAAGTAATTTGTCTAGAATTATGTCGGCTATTGTCGGTGACAAAGGGTTGCCCATAGGCATACCATATACTTGATGGTACACTGTGTTGTCGAATTTAAAATAATTGTTGTCCTTAAGACAGAATTCTAAAATGTTTAGAAATTCCCGTCGTGGTATCTTCGTCAAGTGCTTAATATTGTCCCATTGTCCCATAATATTTTTAATTGCTAAGTGTATCGGAATATTTGTGAATAAAGATACCACGTCAAATGATACTATTATGTCATCTTCTGTTAATTTGAATTTGTCTAGTTTTTGTGTCAGTTCTATTGCATTTTTTATGTTGTATTTGTCTGAAATCAGGTGTCGTAAAATGCTACCGATGTGTTATGAGAGACATAAAGAACAAAAAGACAACAACTGCAATAGCACAACACATATTGGACACAAACCACACAGCTGACCTGGAAGATGTGAAAATATTAGACATAGAAAACAACCACAACAAAAGACTAACGCTTGAGAGTCTACGAATACAAGAAAAAGGGGATAAGGCAATAAATTTTAAAGAAGACATAGACAACATAAATAATAACTATGCAGTTGTCTTTAAACCGTGGACGTACAATAGTTACAATTAATATTGCTCATTAAAAATTGTTTTTTAAATTAAAATTCATAACTAAAGATTGTTTTAAATGTGTTAATTTTGAAGTTTGTAAGTTTGTTTATTGTTAAAAAATAATTTTCCTGTAATGTTTATATATTTTAATTGACATTAGTAATTTATATGTTACTCTATAATGTAAAAAATTTTTTTCTTGTGTTTTTTAAGATTAATAAATATACTATATACCCCTGAAGAAGTCGCCAGAAAAGCGACGAAACGTTGGGTGAAAAATTGACAAAAAAAACATCCTTAAAATTGAATAATTTTCATAAAATATTGACCCAAAAAGATACAGATAAAGTATCTTATTTTCGGAACAAACGCAACAACAATAGCATTTCAAATGCAATGCACAATAATAATACTTATTTTAAATGCAATAAACAAGCTTGAATGAAACGAAGAGTATTATATTGCACCAGTGCCAATGACACATATTAGTCAAGGCCAAAATTCAGTACAAATGTTGCTATTGGAGTTTACAATTTTCTTATGGGAAACCAAAATTTGTGATCGACCAAAAAGGAAAATTGATTGGCGATCAGAAAATACTAGTAAATTTTGTATGTAAAGTATGATAATTGAGAATTAAAATTAGAATTAATCCTAAAGCCAAACTAACCATTCAGCTTTTTTAATTTTCAAAAGTATGGTTCCTTAGCCATTCGCTGGGGTATATTCCGCATTAATACATCAAAAACTTATTATGACTTTAACAACTTAAATTGTTACTTCAGACCTTACATGGCGATCCTGCCACCAACGTGATATGCAACATGGTACCATAGAAAAATATACCAACCGGCACAGCGAAAACTGAAATTCCGGCACTTAGCCATTCAATGGAGCGTGGTGCGCATTAATACACCAAAAACTAATTATGACTTTGCCAACATTAATTGGTACTTCAGACCTTACAATAACATCTTATCCCTAAAGGTGTTTTCCAACAAAAAATCTCTATTGAAGTCACTGGAATAATAATAAGGGGAAGGATAGCGATACATTTTCTATTGTTTTCATAAAAGTTCGGTGGAGTCTACATACACACAAGTTTCATTACTTTCACCCCAATGTGCACAAAAACGGACGAAACGAATTCGTTTGTGCGCATTCCGTTTTTTGCAAGTAAAATCCGTTTCGAATTCGTTTTTTATTCATAAGACGAATCCGTATTTTATGTTCATAAAACCAAGGGCGGATTCACGGGGGGGGGGGCGAAATGGGGGAAATTTCCCCCTCCAACGGCTTCAAAAATACACTAGAGAGCTTCAAAGTTTTAAAAAACCATGCAGCATCTAAGAAACAAACTAAAAATTTTTGAAGATTCTAGTAACGCCGGAGATGTGTAGTTTTTCAATTTGTTAACTTTTTTCATACAAAGTTAAAAATTAACAAATCACATTACTCTACAAATTTGCAAAAACTTACACAACATCGAATAGCGATGTTACTTAAAGTAGTGAAAAATGGCAAAATTCAAAAAATGCACTGTTGAGAGCACATACTTCACATAAATGCCTGTAAAAACTTTGATTGTCAGCAAATGAATTTTAATTTTTTTTTTTTAGTATAGAGAAGAGTCCTACAACAATTTTAAGATATAAATATTAAGAGACCCATATTTTTTATTTTGCTGAAGAGCCACATTTTTCGAAGTTATCGTCATTTAAACATTGTATTTTAAGATTACAAATTTTGAAAGGACTTTTTTTGAAATTGTCGGTATTTCCTTAATACATAATGGGTTCTTATAATTTTTTTTTTTAAATTTCTTCATTATTTTATTGGTTTTATGAAAAAGTGACGTTTAGTGTAAAGTACAAAAAACAATTATGAAAAACCATTAATTATCGAGGAAATACCTACAATTTGAAAAAAGGTCCAGTCAGAATTTTTTTCGTACATGTATTTTAACATACAAAGTTCAAATGACGATAACTTCGAAAAATGTGGCTCTTCAGCAAAATAAAAAAATATGGGTCTCTTAAATTTGAATATGGAATGATATATAAAAAAAATATTTTTGCGTTGATGTTAATAAAATGCTCTAAGTATATTAGTTATGACTTTTCTATAAACATGTGTAGGTACTATGTTCAAAATTTTTATAATGAAATTCTCTATAAGATAGAAGGACTAACTTTTTATGACCCACATAATTAATTCTGGGTGGAGGGCATCAAAATTGGAATTTGTTAAAAAAAAACGAAAACAAAAAATACTTTTTTTACTTAATTTCGATCATAATAGCCATATCACTAATTCTATTGGCACATTTTATATTTTAAAATTATTGTAGGACTCTTCTCTACACTAAAAAAAACTTAAATTGATTTGCTGACAATTAAAGTTCTTACAAGCATTTTTTTGAATTCTGCCATCTATGTATGTAAATGGAAAATTGAGGCTAATCTGAAAATACTATTACGATATTCAGATTCTACGGAAAATTTTACTATAAAAATGCTATCCAAATTCGTTGTGGAAAATCTTGTTGAGTAGTGTTATTTAATCCCATGTTCAATTTTCTACTAGCTATTTTGGGACTTCAAGTTCCACTCAGAAACGTAAGTGTGCATCCACAATGCACCCTAGAAGCGAAACCAAGTGCAAAGTTTTTTTTTCATGCGAGAAGCGGAATTAGGGGTGGCCATAGTGAACGCGAGAAACGGCGACTAATTCTGATTGTCGTTCGCATTTTGCTGCTAACTTTATACATATGTACATATCTGTGGACATTTGACAAAACATCTTCTTTCGATCTACGGAAATAAATCAATATAGCGTAAGTCTTGCGTTGAAGCTATGTATAAAGACTATTTAGTCTCGTGATTCAATAATTAAAATAATTTTTCTACCAAAAATCTATTGTGGTAGCACTTATTTTTGTGGTCCTTCAGAGCAAGTCGAGAATAAACTTTACCTATAAAAATTTCTAAATTCATTTTACACAATCAAAGGATTTATTCACTAACAAATACTCATTTGATACTGAGTAGACGAAAATGCACTTGTAAAAATGATTTTATATGTAAGTAACTAAACAGTACACCATCTACTTCAGCAACGCGTGTCGGCACGAGGAGAACTTCCCAAAATAAAATAGTAGAAAGTTAAATTTGTTTTTTCTTTTTGTTGGCGATATTAACCCTGCAGGACGAAATGTGCCCACACGTTCAAAAATAAGGCAAAATTTTTATAATACCCAAGTGCAATGAACATGTACCCCAAATTTATTCTAAATTTATATAGTTCCACATATTTTAACCCTAGGCTTAGAAGTATTTAATTAATTAAAGTAGAAAAACTCCTAATTTTAAAAATGTGTCTGGGTGTCTTGCATTGAAATTTTTCAAGAAAAATCGAAGCGTGAACTTTCAATTACACTAGTTTTCTCTTTCTAACGATATGCTGTTTGTGTGAATCAGATAAGAGTTGATAGAGTTACAAGCACTCAAAGTCCAAAAAGACTGACTTTTTTGGTCTTTTTTAAAAATCACTAAATTTCAAATGCTCCATTTGAATAAAAAAATCTTTATTTTTTAAATTTTTAAGAGTAAAAATTAAAGACTATTCTTTTGCAAATATTTTAAGTATAATTTTGCGGAAATCGGACAAAAAATGGAGAAGTTATTCAAAAAAACAGTAAAAAACTTGCAATAAAATTAAACGAAAATACATACGTTTTCTTATTAAAAAGAAACGGAGAATAAAAGTAAAGAACCACACACATACACAATCGTATGTATTATTTTCATTTCATTTCTTAAAATTTTTTTAATGTTTTTTCGAATAACTTCTAAATTTTTTGTCCAATTTTCGCAAAATTATGCTTAAAATATTTGCAAAAGAATAGTCTTTCATTAAAAATTTTAAAAATATGAAAAAGAAAAATTTTTTCATTCAAATGGAGCAATTGAAATTTAGTTATTTTCAAAAAATACCAAAAAAGTAATTTTTTTGGACTTTGAGCGCTTGTAACTCCATCAAATCTTATCCGATTTAAGCAAAAATCATATCGTTAGAAAGAGAATACAAATATCTTTCGAATGCTGAAAGAGTCTAAAAAAATGTTATGGAGATATAATCAAATAAATGAAAAAAGTGCCGAAAAAGGGGTTTTTTGGGGATATCCTGAAAACGATTCTTAAGAAAAAAAAAATGGTTTCCATTTTTGGAATCTACTCCCCAAAATACATCGAAAAAAGTATATGAGAAACCAGATCTTGAGATGAACCACAAATTTGTAAACTAGTGTTATATAATTTAATTTTTTTTTTTTCAACTGCAATTATCTAAATTATAAAAATTAACTTTTGAGTTAGCTAGTAAAATACGTGTTTTTACTTGTAAAAATAAAATTTTATAATTTAAGAAACAAGTTTTAGAAATATACTCATTTTAAAGTATGGGTGGATTGCATCCAAGTCAGTAATGGCTTTTCGAAAAGGCATCTGTAATGCAGGGTTAAAAAGTTAACATAGAAAACTTGATCACCTTTTTTTAACTAACAAAAATCATCCAATTAACGTTTTTTTCCGAAAATTTTGAAATCCTGCAAGGCCCCCGGCTGTGACATGCAATTAACGTATTGGCCTCTTGGCAACCCTGTTCGTAGCGAACAGAGCTATAATTCGGCTATAAGAAGAAGAAGAAGCTATAAGGTTTATAATGTTAGCGTGTACGAACATTACAATAAAACAACATTTATTACATGTATGTATATTAGGGTGATTCAAATTTTTTTTTTTTTGTTTTTTTTAAGGTGCTGTTGCTTAAAAAGTAAGTTTATGATGTAAAGAAAAAGTTCACGAAATTTCAGCTCTGTAACTCAATTTTATAAGGTGGCGCCGGAGCCTGTTAGTTTTACATGTAAATTGTATGGAAAAATTATTTTTTACAAAAAAGGTATCTAAATGAATAGGTGATTAGTGTTGTTGAGCTGAAAAGGGTCGTTTTTTGACGTAATTTTTTACGCTGAAGCCGAATCTGGCCTCAGAATTGACCCACCATGCCGGAATCCTGAAATATTTGAGGTTAATTACCTCAAACATGATGTTTTTTGTCTACTTTCGAGGTCATGTATAGGATTCAAAGAAAGTTGATCAGCTTATTTTTAACAAAAGCATAATTTAGTACCATCTTTGCCCTTTAAAATGAGCTTTCAAGTGTTGATCTGTGATGCTTCCTTGCAATGTTGCAACCATTTCAAGGTGACATGAATTTTAAACCCGTTGGTTAATATTGTTGGGTTGCAACCCTTTGTAGGGCATCCAATTCATGTCACTTTAAAATGGCTATAACTTTGCAAGGAAACATCGCAGATCACCACTTGAAAGCTCATTTTAAAGGGCAAGGATGGTACTAAATAATGCTTTTGTTAAAAATAAGCTGATCAACTTTCTTTGAATCCTATACATGACTTCGAAAGTAGACAAAAAACATCATGTTTGAGGTAATTAACCTCAATTATTTCAGGATTCCGGCATGATGGGTCAATTCTGAGGCCAGATTCAGATTCAGCGTAAAAAATTACGTCAAAAAACGACCCTTTTCAGCTCAACAACACTAATCACCTATTCATTTAGATACCTTTTTTGTAAAAAATAATTTTTCCATACAATTTACATGTAAAACTAACAGGCTCCGGCGCCACCTTATAAAATTGAGTTACAGAGCTGAAATTTCGTGAACTTTTTCTTCATATCATAAACTTACTTTTTAAGCAACAGCACCTTAAAAAAAAACAAAAAAAAAAAAATTTGAATCACCCTAATGTATATACCTATAGTAAGCTTTTTTTGGACATAAATTTAACATAACCAATTTTCCCCCCCCAAAATTTTATCCTGGATCCGCGCCTGATAAAACAGATACAATTTTTCCGGCACTTCGAAAAATTGTCAAAGAAAAATTTTTAACAAAAAATTTTGTGTGAATTAGAAATGTTTAAAAAGTCGAAAAAATTCAAATACGAATTCGTTTTTTGGTCGTTTCGAATTCGTTTTTTGTTCATAAAACGAAATCGATGCGAATTTTGTATTTTGTAAGTAAAATGAATTGGTTTCGAATTCGTAACAGACTTCAAATACGAATCCGATTCGAATTCGTTTTTTGTTCCTAAAACAGATCAAATTTTTTTTGGAAAAATTTTCAAAGAAAAATTTTCAAAAAGAAATGTTGAGTCTTAATCGAATTAGAAATGTTTAAAAAGTCGAAAAAAAAATTTTATATTTATATATTTAATATTTTTTTAACACTGAAATTAACAATCCGCTTTCGGATTCCGTTACGAATTCGTTTCGAACTCGTTTACGCATGAAATTCCTCTCTCATAAAACGAATTCGTTTCGAATTCGTATTTTTTTCATAAAACGGATCCGTTTCGAATTTTAATGTCAGTGTTAAAAAAAATACTAGTTTTTTTCGACCTTCTAAACATTTCTAAGTCGATTAAGACACAAAATATTTTTTAAAAATTTACCAAAAAAATGTGATCAGTTTTATGAACAAAAAACGAATTCCAAACGAATTCGTATTTGAAGTCCGTTTCGAACTCGAAACGAAATCGTTTTTTGTAAATAAAACGGATCAACTGAGAGAAAGATATCATTCGCCTTTGACATATATTATAACATATGACAGGTAGCCTAGTAGATAGCTCGCATGACTATGAATCGCTGGGACATGGGTTCGAGCCTGACTTATAAGCAATGATGCCACACAATTTTCATATTAAATAATTCGATAATTAAATAAAATTATTTTTAATTTTTATGGATCCGTTTTATGAACAAGAAACGAACAAAAAACGAATTCGAAACGAGTTCGCATTTGAAGTCCGTTACAAATTCGAAACGAATTCGTTTGGCACACTGGGACTGCTCATAATAAAACAAATATTTTAAAGTATGAACCAATTTTTTATAAGCAAAAAGCAGTTTTTAACAATAATAAATAAGTAAATTCAAAAATTATAAGTTCTATAAATGCCTATGTAAATAATGGAAAATATGAAAATGAATGAATATAAGCATGAATGATTCAAACTGTAAACAGTCCAAAGTGTTAGTTATGCTTTAGTCCTATGATTCACGAAATAATGAAGTTTTTGGAACACTGTCATTATTGCTTATGTTGCTACTGTTGACTAGAGTATGTAAGTTTGTTACAGATCCTACGCGTTCTGCATTGTCATCTTCGCGAATTTTAACGTAAACAAAGCAGCCTAGAGTGAAAACTGCTATGAGCTTTTTTCAAGTTTGTATTGCAGCGCCTCTTGAAAAATCGCATAATTCGCAGTGGTTAGACACTCGTTCGCGTATATTGGTTTAATCGATTGGAAGCTGGAATGGTGAATGCGTAGAGGGGTTTTATTGGCGTGACGGACAACAGACTTGAAATCAAGCACAGAGCTACGTTCTTAGGGTATTTCACGTGCTGATTTTGTATTTTTTAAATTGTCACATATGTGCATATCCATCAGATTGGGCCTTTTAGCTGGCATCGTTTTTTTTTTTTTTTTTTTTTTGGACTACATCTTCCAGTCATAGTTTTTCTTGAAGCTAAGGCTACCTTCAACTCATAATAAAGGTTGTTCAATTGAAATTCAGATAGCTATTTTTTTAATTTGCATTTAAAGTAAGAAATTTGTGAAACTTTTCGTGTTTTTTAAAAATTGTCAATTTATTGGGTTTTTACGCTGAAGTCTAAAGACTTTTGAGTACATCTTTCAGATATAGTTTTTTTTCTGAAGCTAAGACTGTCTTGAACTCATAATAAAGGTTGTTCAATTGAAATTCTGATAGAGATTTTTTTTATTTAACTTTATATTTAACATTTCATGTTGTTTTTAACTAAAATCCAATTTTAGCTATGTCTCCCTTAAAATTTTAATTGTTCCTCCTTGAATATTAATTAAAGATAGTCTTAGCTTCAAGAAAAACCATGTTTGAAGAGTCTCCTCAAAAAAATAAATAAAATCGAAGCCATGGTCGAGGTAAGATGACAACTTCGATTTTTTTTTTTTGGAGCAGACTCTTCAAACATGGTTTTTCTCGAAGCTTAAACTACTTATCTTTAATTAATATTCAAGGAGGAACAATTAAAATTCAAAGAGAGACATAGTTAAAATTGGATTTTAGTTAAAAACAACATGAAAGTTACATATAAAGTTGAATAAAAAAAATATCTACCTGAATTTCAATCGAACAACCTTTATTATGAGTTCAAGACAGTCTTAGCTTCAAAAAGAAACTATATCTGAAAGATGAACTCAACAGTCTTTAGACTACAGCGTAAAAACCCAATAAATTGACAATTTTTAAAAAACACGAAAAGTTTCATATATTTCTTACTTTAAATGCAAATTAAAAAAATAGTTATCTGAATTTCAATTGAACAACCTTTATTATGAGTTCAAGATAGCCTTAGCTTCAAGAAAAACTATGACTGGAAGATGTACTCAAAAAAAAAAAAAAAAAAAAAAACGATGCCAGCTAAAAGGCCCAATCTGATGGATATGCACATATGTATACGATGGAGATTTTTATCATCATCATGAGGAATGCCATTTAATCGAAGATGACAGGAAACAGAGGAGTTCTCTTGCTTGATAAGCTTTGCCTATAATGTATCGATCTCTGCTTTAAGAAACACAACATAAGATTGATTCTGTTAAAGAAGTAATGTTATTATTAATCTCGACGATTTTTAGACGGAACTCATTGACGATTCTACTTTCACTCTCCTGGATTACGGCATTCCTTAAGGTGCTTATCCATAGTTTTTATAATGTTTGCAGTTAGCTCATCGAGAATTTATTTGCTCACTTATTTTCTTAAGGAGTTTATTCATAGTTTTTATTATGTTTGCAGTTAACTCATCGAGAATTTAAGCATGGCTGTTTTCAGTTATTTGTGTTGTTGTTGATGCATCGTCAAAGTCAACGACTCGCTGATCCGCTCGTGCAAAGTTCATTAACTTTCTTAACCAAAACATTCAGAGTTGCTTGCGACGGAATACACAGTGTTGATGGGGCTTAAGCAAGTTTCTTCAAATTTTTAATTTTAAATTAAAGCATTTTTAATCGAAAATGATAAATGTTTTTTTATCATATTCTAAATAGTTTTTGAGTTATTTCATTTCAAAAAATGTACAAAGAAGTAAAAAAAAAACATAAATTGCAGTTATTTAAAGAATGACCGATATGTATCTAATATGAGTACACATATATAATCATATGTATATTAAACAAAAATTCATTATACATTTTAGGATTTGGAGACATGGTAGCCTTGCAAAAAGATAATGCGCTAAATAAAAAGCCGGAGTATGTGATGTTTGCATTAATATTCATATTATTTGGATTAGCTATTGTTGCTGCCTCGCTTAATTTATTAGTCCTAAGATTTGTCACAATGAATACAGAAGATGAACGCAGAGATGAAGCACAAGCAATGCAGGTAAATGGGAATATTTAATTTAATAAATATTTATTTTAACACATTTTTAATAATACAATAGCTAGAAAAACTAAGGGGAGTCTGCGAAATAACAGTTACGAAAACTGTTATGTTATGTTATGTTATGTTATGTTATGTTATGTTATGTTATGTTATGTTATATTATATTATGTTATGTTATGTTATGTTATGTTATGTTATGTTATGTTATGTTATGTTATGTTATGTTATGTTATGTTATGTTATGTTATGTTATGTTATGTTATGCTATGCTATGTTATGTTATGTTATGTTATGTTATGTTATGTTATGTTATGTTATGTTATGTTATGTTATGTTATGTTATGTTATGTTATGTTATGTTATGTTATGTTATGTTATGTTATGTTATGTTATGTTATGTTATGTTATGTTATGTTATGTTATGTTATGTTATGTTATGTTATGTTATGTTATGTTATGTTATGTTATGTTATGTTATGTTATGTTATGTTATGTTATGTTATGTTATGTTATGTTATGTTATGTTATGTTATGTTATGTTATGTTATGTTATGTTATGTTATGTTATGTTATGTTATGTTATGTTATGTTATGTTATGTTATGTTATGTTATGTTATGTTATGTTATGTTATGTTATGTTATGTTATGTTATGTTATGTTATGTTATGTTATGTTATGTTATGTTATGTTATGTTATGTTATGTTATGTTATGTTATGTTATGTTATGTTATGTTATGTTATGTTATGTTATGTTATGTTATGTTATGTTATGTTATGTTATGTTATGTTATGTTATGTTATGTTATGTTATGTTATGTTATGTTATGTTATGTTATGTTATGTTATGTTATGTTATGTTATGTTATGTTATGTTATGTTATGTTATGTTATGTTATGTTATGTTATGTTATGTTATGTTATGTTATGTTATGTTATGTTATGTTATGTTATGTTATGTTATGTTATGTTATGTTATGTTATGTTATGTTATGTTATGTTATGTTATGTTATGTTATGTTATGTTATGTTATGTTATGTTATGTTATGTTATGTTATGTTATGTTATGTTATGTTATGTTATGTTATGTTATGTTATGTTATGTTATGTTATGTTATGTTATGTTATGTTATGTTATGTTATGTTATGTTATGTTATGTTATGTTATGTTATGTTATGTTATGTTATGTTATGTTATGTTATGTTATGTTATGTTATGTTATGTTATGTTATGTTATGTTATGTTATGTTATGTTATGTTATGTTATGTTATGTTATGTTATGTTATGTTATGTTATGTTATGTTATGTTATGTTATGTTATGTTATGTTATGTTATGTTATGTTATGTTATGTTATGTTATGTTATGTTATGTTATGTTATGTTATGTTATGTTATGTTATGTTATGTTATGTTATGTTATGTTATGTTATGTTATGTTATGTTATGTTATGTTATGTTATGTTATGTTATGTTATGTTATGTTATGTTATGTTATGTTATGTTATGTTATGTTATGTTATGTTATGTTATGTTATGTTATGTTATGTTATGTTATGTTATGTTATGTTATGTTATGTTATGTTATGTTATGTTATGTTATGTTATGTTATGTTATGTTATGTTATGTTATGTTATGTTATGTTATGTTATGTTATGTTATGTTATGTTATGTTATGTTATGTTATGTTATGTTATGTTATGTTATGTTATGTTATGTTATGTTATGTTATGTTATGTTATGTTATGTTATGTTATGTTATGTTATGTTATGTTATGTTATGTTATGTTATGTTATGTTATGTTATGTTATGTTATGTTATGTTATGTTATGTTATGTTATGTTATGTTATGTTATGTTATGTTATGTTATGTTATGTTATGTTATGTTATGTTATGTTATGTTATGTTATGTTATGTTATGTTATGTTATGTTATGTTATGTTATGTTATGTTATGTTATGTTATGTTATGTTATGTTATGTTATGTTATGTTATGTTATGTTATGTTATGTTATGTTATGTTATGTTATGTTATGTTATGTTATGTTATGTTATGTTATGTTATGTTATGTTATGTTATGTTATGTTATGTTATGTTATGTTATGTTATGTTATGTTATGTTATGTTATGTTATGTTATGTTATGTTTATGTTATGTTATGTTATGTTATGTTATGTTATGTTATGTTATGTTATGTTATGTTATGTTATGTTATGTTATGTTATGTTATGTTATGTTATGTTATGTTATGTTATGTTATGTTATGTTATGTTATGTTATGTTATGTTATGTTATGTTATGTTATGTTATGTTATGTTTTCTATTCTTATTTTAAGAACATACATATATTTTGAATTTTTACACATTTAATATGACAAATCTGAATGAAAAATGTTACCTATTTATAAGAACAATTTTATTTTATAGACCATAAACATTAAATATTATTCTTTTCGTGCAAAACTTTTTTAAATATGTTAATGTAACAAATTAAACTATAAAATATTCATTTCTGAAATGATTCGCTAAATTTATTCTTTTTAGTATCATGAGGTAATGTAGGTTAATCTAGGACTCCTTAAGGTCTATCGTGGGATACCAAAACTTAGTTTATTTTTATTTTGGTGACAGGATGGAAGGGTATAGAAGAAGAAGGCTCCTTTTTCACAATTCATATGCACTGATCATAAAAATTTTGCCTGGGATAGTGTACAGAAATTCACATTATATAGCTTCAGTGTTTAATTTTAATTCCTATTAGCATTCTTTTGGATTTTTCCTTCAGTTTACCTATCTGCAGCATATTTTGGTTATGAGACATATTCGTGGCTAGAAGTAAACCCCACCCCCATTTTCTCTGAGCTAAGACTTAAGCATAACTAGGTGTGCACAGCCCGCTTCAAAAAAATTTTCTTCTAAATGTTGTCCATCAATCGTTACAATTCCTCTTCCAATTTTATCTCTAATTTTCCAATGTTTGGTAATGCCTTTTATCTGTTTAATTTTGTAGTATTTTAATTATACTTCTAATAGTGCTATAGATCAGCGGTGGGCACAAAAATATAACCAAAGAGGAAAACAACAACATCAAGCAACAACAAACGAAATTTTAAAGTTTTTTTTACTTTCATTTCCAAAATTGCCATTAGCACAAAAAAAAACAAATTACACTACAAACAAAAACAATTGCTACATTCGTCAAGACACAATGCGGCGCCGTCATTTATGCCTTTGTGTTTTGTTTTTGTTTTCATTTGAATTCGAGTCAACGCTGTGCCTCGATTGAAATTCTGTGAATTTTGTGCTTCGATAGCGTTGAAATTCTGCGAATTTTGTGCTTCAATAGCGTTGAAGTTCTGGGAAATTTTTTTCGCTTGGTTGTGCGTCGAATAACGGTTAGAGCACTGTGAGGAAATTGAGGCACCAAGTGCCCTTCCCTGCTATAGATAGTTATAAAGCTTTAATTAATGTCCTGTGCAAGCAAATTGAAGGTTTAAATCAGTGAAGGGCGCTTAGTGCCTCAATTTCCTCACATTGCTCTAACCGTTATTCGACGCACAACCAAGCGGATTAAAATTCCTAGAATTTCAACGCTATCGAGGCACAAAATTCGCAGAACTTCAACGCTATCGAGACACAAAATTCGCAGAATTTCAGCGTTGACTTGAATTCAAATGAAAACAAAAACAAAACACAAAGTCATAAATGACGGCGCCGCATTGTGTCTTGACGAATGTAGCAATTGTTTTTGTTTGTAGTGTAATTTGTTTTTTTTTGTGCTAATGGCAATTTTGGAAATGAAAGTAAAAAAAACTTTAAAATTTCGTTTGTTGTTGCTTGATGTTGTTGTTTTCCTCTTTTGTTATATTTTTGTGCCCACCGCTGGTTTAAATTAACGTGACCAGATATTTTTCGATAAGACGCGGAACAACAAAAAAATACATCAAATTTTCGTTTAAGTCACTAAAATTTTTTTGAAAAAGTTTGTATTTTTTTTTTTGTTAGTCCTCACTTTAACATTCAGAAAACTTTAATATCAGATAAATTTCATTAAATGAAAACGCGAACCGCTTTGAACCTCAAAAACGAAGACTTATCCCGTGAAACGTGGATCACATGCTCACGTAAGTTTAAATGTTGTAAATTTTAACACCAGGAGTATGCTCGGATTATATTTGATATATTTTTAAAAATTCTCCTGTTGATGTTGTTTGTGCTCAAAAGGAACTCTCCGACTCTGTGTAAAGTCACAATGGTTTTAACAAATTTCCGGTCAATGTTATGTTGTTAATCTTGATACATTGTTTTTTCTGCGTCTTTTGAAAAATTTTAACTAAACTAACCTTCAGTAATTTAGTATGTTCAGTATGGATATGAATCAATTATATGAAGAAAAGGTATTTGATATTTACTTACTTACTTAATTGGAATCATCCAGCGTTTGCTGTATCAGCTTGTTTTAAAAATAAGTTGTAGTAGTCCAAGAGCCGGCTGTAGAAAGTCGAGTGTATAAGATTACAGGATGGGATGCATACTAAATGATAGAGCTCGACTAGCTTAAATAGAATATATAGGGTTGCCTTGCCAAAGCCTGTCCCGATGGAAGAAAATGCCCGAATTTCAGCCAATTTTGTTGTTCTAATTAAAACTGTAGTACATAACAGCTCGAAATGTATGCCAAATGATAGAACCCGAAGAGGCCTAAATATAATATCTGGGATTGCATTGTTGAATCCTGTCCCAAACATGGGTTTTCACCGGTTTTTTGGGTCAATTTTCATTAATGAAGATAACAGCTTGAAATTTGTGCCAAATAATAGAGATCGAAGAGCCTAAATAGAATATATAGGGTTGCCTTGTCGATTAAAATATTCAGGTATCATTATCATTCAAGGACTATAAATTTTTTTCTATTGATTTCATTAAAATAATACTCCAAACGTTTTTTGTAGACCATCTCATTTGAAATAATTTTCTATACTCATTTTTAAATTTATTAAATTCGAGAGGCATGAGGACGATTCAAATGGATCCAACCAAGAGTTAAATTGTACGTTAGAGTGATTCAGACACAAATAAAGTTTATAAAAATCGTACTTCTTCTGGTATATTGTTCTATATGTCCTCCGAAATTAGTATAAGTTTCTTTAGAACTTTAAGTACATTCTAGAAGTCGTTCAATCTGCCACATGCATTCAAGACTATAAAAAACGTAGTTGTGGGTGTCAAAGATTATTAACGGCTAGAGACAAATTTTATTAATATCTATATATGTGGTCTTTTCTTTTCTAAGATTATAGCAACACCCACAAAAATACAAAAAAAAAAAACACTCTCAAAGGCATTTTTTCACCATACTATCTAAATTAATAAAAACACATCCAATGAAATTTTCTTTTTTTAATAGTAATTTGTTCATGTTGTTCGCTTTTACCAAATTAATCCAAATTTTATAATAAGAGATAATTCGAGAGGGCAGAGTCAGCCTTAGGTAGTGCGAGGCCCGTGCAACCAATAGATGCGAGGCCACTTACAACCAGTACACATTAGCTATGGAATAGTGACATATGAAGATTATTAATATTTGTACTTCGATGCGCTGGGACCCTTAATTTTGTGAGGTTTGATTAAGAAATGCGTGAGTCAAAAAATTAAGAGGATGGGAGGAGTCTCATCTAGGTCAAAGTTAAAAAGTTTGAGAGATTTTCAGACAAATCAGCCCATAGCTGCTCAGAAGTAGCCCGTAGAGCAGTAGGTTGTGTGACCGACCCTAATCAATTTTTGAAGCCCCTAGAAAATTCAAGCTGATGCCCAACCCCCATTAATTTATTCTCACCAAGATTTCTTAACAACGTACTATCCGCCTATCTCCTCCCCTTGAGGGGTTCCCCACATAAAATTGAATTTCTTACGGAATTTTCCTCTTTTTAGCCCATTAATTTTTCACACCTATAATTGTTTTATCTATTTACCCCCTTTCTGCTCCCCCTTATTGGTTTCCTAAACAAATAAACGTAAAAACCACTTTGGAACGAATTAACCTATTAAAAACTTCTCCAAGAAATAGCACCCATTATTTTTTAAAGAAATGATTTTATTATTGTTCGTTTCGTTGAATCATATTATTTCATTTTTACTGTGCGAAGGATATTATTTGCGGTTTGCACGGACGACATGAAGTAAAAATTGTTTTTCTATTTAATTTCGGCACAGGATGTTGTTATATTTCTCTATTTATTTTAAGCCTCTTTCAGCAACATCGTTGAAAACATGTTATTTACACACGATCTCTTGCGCTTGCTGGTAGTCTTCATGCTCTATTCAAGTCTCTGTTTGGTAGAAATGAAGTCTGTCAGCAATTTGAAGCGTTTAAAAAATTTCAATGTCTCAGACGTGACGAAATGGCTTAAATTTTTTGAATTCAGCTCCTTGTTCAATTGTTTTTAATCCAGTTTTACTCTTTTGACGCCTTGATATAAATATGTTTCAGGTTCTTTGTGGATGTCTTCTACTCTTCACCCGGCATTCTCACTCTCCTCCTCAGAAACTATGTAATCTACTCTGAGATGTTTTTCATTCAGTTGAGCCAAACAAAATCACTTTATTTGAAGTTGGAAATGAATCGTACTCAAGGCAGGACTGAAGATTTTGTTTTTTACATTGTCCCAACCATCTTCGAAGCGTGAAAACATAAGCACTGCTGGGCCAGACGTTTTACCAAATTTGAATTCGAACACTTCTTTCAATACAAATGAATCCTCATAGAACATACTGGAAGCGAAGAAAAGTCAGCCAAATTCCGTAAGAAATTTAGTTTTATAAGGCGAACCACTTAAAGGGGTGGAGATAGAGGGTTAGTACGTTCCGAAGAAACGTTGGGAAGAATAAATTAATAGGGGCTGGGTATGAACTTAACCCTCTAACCGACCAGAGCGACTCGAGTTAGTCATGGAAAAATCCGATTTTAATAACGCTTTTATTTTTACTTAAACTGATGACAGTATGTTTCTCAAAGTCCCGTCATCAGATTACATAAAAAATAAAAGAATTATTGATAAAAAAAACGAATTTTTCGAAGGGTGCCTCAGGGCACTCTTACCGGTCAGAGGGTTAAATCTTGTAGGGGCACTCTGGTAGAATTGGGAACATTAGAAGTAAATTTCTTAAAAACACCACTTTTGTATGGAAACCCCCCAATCGGGTGGAGAGAGGGGGTAAGTGTGTCTGAAAAAAATTTTGTGGCTGAAAAACTAATTTGGGTCGGTAATACTTACATGAGAATTCTCTTAGAAATTCTGTAAGATATTCAATTTTGTATGGGGAACCCCATAAGGAGTGGAGATAGACGGATAGTACGTTGTTAAGAAATGTTGGTGAGAATAAATTAATAGGGGTTGGGCATCAGCTTGAATTTTCTAGGGGCACCCTGGTAGCATTGGGATCGTTGGGAGTAAATTTCATAAAAATACCACTTTTGTATGGCAGGGGGGTTTCCATACAAAAGTGGTATTTTAAGTATAAATAGGTAGGTATAAATGTCTACAAATTATTTTGTTTAACATTTAATTATATATTTTTAAGGATATTAATTTTTAACATCATTCTGCTAAGTATCAAGATTTTTAATAATGTTCTGAAAATTTTACAATCAAAACTTAAAACAATTTGATTCGAATAAAATCAAAGTGAAATTGATAAAGTGATGATGCTACACCCCCAAAGGGGTGGAGAGAGGGGGTAAGTATGTTTCAGAAAAATGTTGGAAATGAAAAATTATTGAGGGTCGATCACACAACCTACCGCTCTACGGGCTACTTCTGAGCAGCTATGGGCTGATTTGTCTGAAAATCTCTCAAACTTTTTAACTTTGAACTTGATGAGACTCAATTTACCCTCCTCTCATCCTCTTAATTTTTTGGCTCACGCACTACTTTATCAAACCTCACAAAATAAATGTTCCCAGCGTATCGAAATCGAAAAATCTTCCACTATGCCATAGCTAATATACATATGAAATCAACATTTATGTTAAGCTTATTCAGTTGAAATATAGCATCTTGAAGTAGATTGTCTAGAATTATGTCCGCTATCATTGGTGATTTGGGGTTACCATATATTTGATGATACAATGTGTTCTCAAATTTTAAGTAAGTAATTACTGCCTTTCAGCCAAAATTCTAAGATTTTCAGAAAACTTTTTCGTGGTATCTTTGTCAGATTTTTAATAACGTCAAATTGTTTCATGTTTTTAATCACTAAATATGTCGAAATATTTGATAATAACGAAATTGCGACGAACGAAACAATTATCATCACCTAATTTTTTTTATACCCTACAGAGAGGGTATATTCACTTTGTCATTCCGTTTGTAACGCATAGGAGGGAGAGTGGCAGTGGAATCTCACGCTCAGCTATTCGAGATCCCGTCAACTAAGCCTTACCTTCGAAGGAAAAACTATACTAATCTAAGTACAAGTACGGCTTTTTGTGTTTCAATCGTCAGATTACGATTCGCTACGGATTTTTTATTTTGATTTCGTTAAGCAATTTTATATTTCTACTAGTGGTACCCGCGGCTTCGCACGCGTTCTTCCAAAAACTATATATACATGAAGATATGTATTGGTTCCCTTGTTCTCATGTTGCAGAAAATCATGACAGCAGTTAGGAATTCGCCGTGAAATGTCCACTTTGAGGCAGAATTCCTTCTCAAAATGTAGTCGGCTTGATTGAAAGCATCGTCGTAGTGAAATAGGGGAATTTAAATGAAATTTAACAATATTCCTTTTATTTTCATTTTTGTATGCGCGCAAGTGCAGAAATTAGAAATTCCATTTGATTTATTATTTTCATTTGCTATTTGCAATTTAACCAAAAAAATTGTATAAATTCAATAAATAATGGAAAATATTAAAAAAAAACTTTTTTTAATTTGTTTTAGTCGACTGAATGTTATTAATAAATTTGAAATTTTTTAATCGAACTTTACAGTCAATTGCAGTAACCAATGTTCTTGTGAAATTTCACAAATCGGTTAATGCTTTTAAACAAACATGACAAAGACAACAAATGGAACAATTTAACCTGGTAATTGGTGACATATGTTTCGGCTATTACCACATATATACACATATTCATATGTATATATAATTCATATAATTCATGGAATGGTCGGGGGTTCGAATCACATTACAAATTAACCAAAACTGGTCTGATGTGGCTATGTATATACATATGAATATGTGTATATATGTGGTAATAGCCGAAACATATGTCACCAATTACCAGGTTAAATTGTTCCATTTGTTGTCTTTGTCATGTTTGTTTAAAAGCATTAACCGATTTGTGAAATTTCACAAGAACATTGGTTACTGCAATTGACTGTAAAGTTCGATTAAAAAATTTCAAATTAATTAATAACATTCAGTCGACTAAAACAAATTAAAAAAAATTCTAAAACCGGAAGAATACGTCCAACAATTATTCGGAGAATAAGTGGCGGAAGCCCGAAATTCGAAATAATAAAAGCTACATCATATAGCAAGTCCTTAAACCGATGGTTTAACAAAGCTATGCAGCAAACGAGAAATGACAATAAAGTTACAACAGATGGCGCAATCGCATAATATAAAATTGCACTTTGTGTATGTCGTTCAGCACAACCTCCGTGGCTCACGTGTTAGAGCAGCCGTCCACATATAATTCATGGAATGGTCGGGGGTTCGAATCACATTACAAATTAACCAAAACTGGTCTGATGAGGCTATGTATATACATATGAATATGTGTATATATGTGGTAATAGCCGAAACATATGTCACCAATTACCAGGTTAAATTGTTCCATTTGTTGTCTTTGTCATGTTTGTTTAAAAGCATTAACCGATTTGTGAAATTTCACAAGAACATTGGTTACTGCAATTGACTGTAAAGTTCGATTAAAAAATTTCAAATTAATTAAAAAAAAACTTAAAAATGTTAAAAGATATTCAAAAAAAAAATATAAAAACCTTAGAATATTTTAGTACTATTTTAATTAGAGTAGGATTTTACTATTCATTTTTCTTTCTTATTCAAATTCAAATAGGCAAAATTTTGTCATTTTGTTTTGTACAAAGCTTTCTTTTTCATATCGAATTTCTTTTCTTATTCAAATTCAAATGTCGAAATTAGAAATTGTTGAAAAATATTAAAAAAATATATAAAAACCTAGAAAATGTTATTATTATTATGTATGATTTTACTATAGTTTGTATTAATTTTTCTTTCTTATTCAAATTCAAGTAGGCAAAATTTTCTCGTATTGAATTTATTTTCTTATTCAAATTTAAATTTAAAAATGTTAAAAAATATTCAAAAAATATATAAAAACTTAAAATATGTTATGCTGAAAACACATGTGCAGGTTTTCTGCTGCAGCAAAATTCAAATACATTGATTCAAATACCACCATCATGTTGACCATCTACAAAAAATCAAATTTTATGTTTTTGATGGAAGGTATACAAATTTTAATTGCTAATATAATAATGTACTCTTATAACACACCTTATCAGGTACTGTATACATTTTTTTTTAATAACCGAAAATAATATATCACAAAGTTAAGAGAACTTAAGCATAGTAAAAATAATAACTAGGAAAGAGTGCTAGATACTTCGCCATTATCGTTGATGCTACGCCTGATTCAAGCCACGTCGAACAAACAACGTTCATTCTGCGGTACTTTCACTTTAACCCTGAAAAAAGGTATTAAAGAAAGATTTCTATCTGGATTCTTTCTGGTATGGCGATCGCTGATTTAATTTGCGATACTCTGAAAAAATACGGAATTTATTTTTATTTATTTATTTATTTAAACTTTATTTACTGGGCTCATAAGCCCTCATAAATTGAGAAATTATAAATAAAAGTACTTAAAATAGTTCCGCACCAACGGCTGATCTCAACTGGCTGGTAGATGCCTGAAAGCAGCAGTGATTTAAAATCAGCGCTAACGGCTGACCTCATCTGGTCGGGTAGATGCCTGAAAGCAGCAGTGATTTAAAATCCGCGCTAACGGCCGGCCATACTTGGTCAGGTAGATGCCTGAAAGCAGCGGTGATTTAAAAATTTCCGCGCTAACGGCTGACCTCATCTGGTCGGGTAGATGCCTGAAAGCAGCAGTGATTTAAAAACTTCCGCGCTAACGGCTGACCACATCTGATATGTAAATGCCTTATCCAGTCAGGTAGACGCCTACAAGCAGCAGTGTAGATGTTGGATGCGAAAACAGCATTACACCGACAGTAGCAGGCGGTATTTGTTGCAAATGCGTTCATTCATCCACATTCTATAAGCGTCTACATCAAATAAAACAAATTAAATATTAACTATTTCAAGAAAACGTAAAATGCTTTTTTTAGTTATGCTTTGAGATTGATTAAAGTCAATAACGGCGTAAACACTGTTGAAATCAGTGCATGCACTCCGGAAGGGTTCATGTAGCAAGTAATTCGATCTGCATGTTTTTAAATTCAGCAGTACAAACCGTCTCATGGGACGTTGAGGCACGTTTATATATAAGTTACTCAATAGATGCTCGCTAATAACACTACCATTAATAAGCCTATTGATAAACATAGTATTTAGCATTACTCTACGATTTCTGAGAGATGATAAGTTTATAAGTTTTAACCTTTGTTCATATGGTGGTTAATGAACTGTTGGATCCCAAGCGAAACTACGGAGGCAAAAAAGCAGGAATTGTTTTTGTACTGACTCAATGGCATCTATGTAGCATTGATATCGAGGGCAACAAACCACTGACGCATATTCCAAAATAGGTCTAACTAAAGACGAAAATAAAGCTTTAGTGATGTAAGGATCGCGAAACTCCCTGGACCAGCGCTTTAGAAAGCCAAAGATGCTGTTAGCCTTATTAATCATTCGGTCAATATGAATATTAAACTTAAGCTTTGTATCAATTCCTTTGGAAGATTGCCGTGCACAAGGATACGATAATGGTGCAAACATGAAAGGATCGTATAATGGGGCACAACGTCATATTCTTGAGAATATTCCTCCATAAACCTTCAGATACAAGGTGGTCTGCTAAAATTGTAGCAGTTAAGCCGTTTGCCAATCATACTATAGGATTGCAAAAACCACTCAAAGGCTTAAATAGACTCAATCTTAAGGCTGAAACTCATAGTGATGTCAACGGCATTCTGAAGTACATGAAAGGATTCGAATGCACACTAATGTCCTCTATTTGGCATAAAATATTGAAAGCTATCAATAAAAGAAGCATCATTCTTCAAGCAAGTCACGCGACCATCGACATCTAAGTTCAAAATCTTGAAATCTCATTATCTGACTTAAATTCGATTCGGAACCAATGGGACAACATTTTATGTGAACGCAAAACGGTTGGTGATGGAATAAAAATCTCATCAACGTTCTCTTCTACCAGGTAAAGAAAACAAATTAGACATTTTCAAGAAAATGAAGAATCTGATGACACAAAAACAGACGATCACGAGACCGATATCAGAAAAAAACACTTTTCTTGTCATCGTTGACTCAGTTATTGCGGGAATTCTCACTCGATTTGATACCATGAAGGACTTAAAAGGGACTCACAGCGATGGACGAAAGTGAAATTCAAAATACTGCTACAGATCTTGTCAAAAAACACAAATCAGACGTTTCTACAGAATTAAAAGATGAAATTGTCCATCTGAAACATATCTACGAAGCCAATTTTGATGAACAGCTATTACCATAAACTTTGCTGAATTCAATCTTTTTTAAAAATTTGGAGACGATTTTTCCTTATGTATGTGTTGCTCTTCGTGTGCTTTGCACTATACCTGGAACTGTTGCTTGTGCTCAGCGTAAATTTAGTGTTCTTTCTCGAATAAAAAACTTTCACCGATCGTGCTCCACACAAGAGTGAGTATCAAGACTTGGGACTCTTTGCATAGAGGCCCCGTTACCCAAACAGTTGAATTTTGATACACTTATAAAAAAATTTGCAGCCCAGAAAGCAAGAAAAGCGCAGCTCTAATGTGAACAAGGTCGAATGCGAATGAGAATGAATAATGCCAGATGTAAGACGACTTTTAATTTTTTCGCCTCTATTTACAATTGACACCTGAACCTAGTTTCTGTAACTTGTAACGATTGCTATTACCGACTCATATTACCGATTTGACATCACTTCCACATGCACTGTTTCTGTAAAGGTTTGAATCACATTGTCACATTCTCCTATTTCATTTCAATAGAACCTTTTAAAAAAATGTTACATTAAGAAATGTGAATAGATTTAAAATGGCAGCTTTGTCACTGACTCTGCTGTAAGTGAGAGTTTTACCGATTTTACTGATTAGAATCTTTCTGTTTATTTTAGAACATTTTAGTTTTCAAGATAATGTATTTTAAGGCTCAAATGTCTATACGTAGTAGTCAGAAACTTAAGCAAAAAAATATTTGATAAAGCAACGCAATAGTAACCGGTTGCACATATTTGTTTACTTTTCGTTTCACATCACTAAGTGTCAAATTATTTCCATTTGTTAAAACAATTCCAAATAAAATTTAAAAAGTAAGTATATAAACAAATGACGCGCCCAGTTGCAAAACCGACCAAGTCCCTTTTTCATACTTTTGGACAAACAACGAAAAACGTTAATCTTCATGTTCATTGAAAAATTAAAAAGTATTTCCCACATAATAGCTTATAAAATTTCTTACTCAAAGCACATCAGATCAGGCTTTTCAAGTTTCATTTGCGTATGTTTTTGAGAAAAATAATTTGGACTTGGCCGGTTTTGATACCAATGTACTGGACTAGGCCGGTTTCGATTCCAAGGCTTTGAACTGGTTTTGAAAGCAAGTTCATGGACTTGGCCGGTTTTGAAATCCATGCATCAAAAATAAATTAAAAAGTGTAATATTTCTGTCAAAAATTGTTTTTTAATCTAAAACCATAGTAGAAAGATAAAGCATGGTCTAGATTTTGATATATGAGAATATCTCAAAATTTGATTTTTTGGACTTGGCCGGTTTTGCAACTGGGCGCCTCAAATGTAAATAAACAGCTGTCATTTGATTCAATTTCACAGCGTCTCTTCTCAATTTGTATTCTTTTCCATCACGGAGAAAATTTTTAATGATTTGAACGTACGATTTGAATCGGTAACTCAGGATCGAAACAGTTTGACGTCACACAAATCGGTAACTTGCCGATCTTTTTTACAGAAACGAGCTTCTGGATGGATAAATTCATATTCATTGTGACTAATGACTATTTCAATGATTCAATAAAAAACAAAGCCTAAAAATTTTGATAATCTTGTCCCTTATAAAATAACATGTATTATTCTGTCATATTCAGAGAGGTTAGAAATGCATATTGCATATGCATTTTGCATATTTGGTACTTTAGAGCATATTTTGGGTTAATTTGCATATTTGAACATTTTCATTAGAAACTCATATAAAAATTTAATTTTTGGGGTTCTCGATGGCAGCCTTTAAGCTTACACCTCTAACACACCTCTGCCACCATCTCCAATTATTACTCGATGGGGCACTTGGCTAGAAGCAGCAGTTTATTACAGCGGCAATTTTAAAGACGTATTGGCAGCTGTTAAGGATCTCAGTGAAAATGATGCTGAAACCATACGAATAACAAAAGGACTGCCACGATCTACAAGCTTAAAAGCTGAGATAAGCTACATTAAATATAATTTTTTAATACTAATAGTTGATTCGATTTTAAGCTTAGAATTCAAAGAAAGCGTAAGAGTTTTTGAAAATGTGCGCAACAAGTTGGCTACCCTAAATCGGTGCCGTGACATAAGAGCCATGGAAATCCCCTCCGCAAATTTTAGAACATAATCCCCATTTTTGGTATGGGGGTTATGTCCGAAAATTTTTCAGACTCAATCCCCATGGGGGTTATGCCAGAAAAAATAAACTCTCTTATGTAAAATTACTGTGGCTAGCAAACTAGGTGTTGGATATATTATAGACTGATCCGGGAGTTTTAAATTCTGAGCTGCGTCCGAAGGCCGCCCACTAACCCTTACTCTTATGTAAAATTACTGTGGCTAGCAAGCTAGGTGTTGGATATGGTGCCGTGGCATAACCCCACGGACAAAATCCCTATTTTTTAAATGGGGACTATGTCCGCAAATTTTCGGACACAATCCCCATTTTTGGTGTGGAGGTTATGTCCTAAAAAATAAATTAATGATAACAGTTTTGGGCCTTATGTCCGTTTTTTTTTCGGTCACAATCCCCACTTCGTGTTGGGATTATAACAACTTCTAAGAATGGACATAGCCGGGGTCCTCAGAAGACACCATTGGAATTATGTCCGTATGTTCAACACCGGCTTCGCTAGCTACAGTATTTCGACATAAAAGTTAAGGTAAGTGGGCGGCCTGCGGCCGCAGCTCAGGATTTAAAACTTCCAAAAATCCAACAACGGCTTCGCGGCGGCTTTCGGCCGCGGATCAGTCTATAAAATATCCAACACCTAGTTTGCTAGCCACAGTAATTCCACATAAAATTCAAGGTAAGTGGGCGGCCTTCGGCCGCAGCTCAGGATTTAAAACTTTCAAAAATCCAACAACGGCTTCGCGGCGGCTTTCGGCCGCGGATCAGTCTATAAAATATCCAACACCTAGTTTGCTAGCCACAGTAATTCCACATAAAAGTTAAGGTAAGTGGGATCACAAAAGACCGACGAAGTTCGTTGGTGTTGGATATTTTGTTGGATCCGCGACCGAAGGCCGCCGCGAAGCCGGTGTTGGATTTTTGGGAGTTTTCAATCCTGAGCACTTACCTTAACTTTTATGTAGAATTACTGTAGCTAGCGAAGCCGGTGTTGAACTTACGGACATAATTCCAATGGTGGCTTCATTCAAAAAATTTAATTAAGGATGAAAAAATCTGGCAATTCTCCATTTATTTAACTCAATTAGTTCAAAAATTATTAACAAAACGGGGGATTATGTCACGGCACCGTAAAATTACTGTGGCTAGAAAACTAGGTGTTGGATATATTATAGACTGATCCGCGGTCGAAGGACGCCGCGAAACTGGTGTTGGATTTTTGAGAGTTTTAAATCCTGAGCTGCGGCCAAAGACCACCCACTTACCCCTACTCTTATGTAAAATTACTATGGCTAGCAAACTAGGTGTTGGATACATTATAGACTGATCCGCGGTCGAAGGACGCCGCGAAACCGGTGTTGGATTTTTGGGAGTTTTAAGTCCTGAGCTGCGGCCAAAGACCACCCACTTACCCCTACTCTTATGTAAAATTACTATGACTAGCAAACTAGGTGTTGGATGCATTATAGGCTAATCCTAGCTTTGGGTATTATGTCCGCTTTTTTAAAGGTATTATGGCCGAAAATTTTGCGGTCATAGTCCCCATACCAAAAATGGTGATAATGTCCGTATAATTTGCGGATATAATTCAAATTTACGAAATGGGGATTATGTCCGTGGGGCTTATGTCACGGTACCGTTGGACATATTGTAGCGAAATTTGGTTTACGCCAGAAAATTCTAGAAATAAACACCAACAAAAGAAAACTAAACGAAACTAGCTAGCATCACTGGCTGTATAAATACTTTTACACAATCTAGCGGCCAAGTGCAGTTTTTGTACTAAAAATGATAAACCGAAAAGGCACTGCAGTACCCTATACTTAAAAGTCGACAACCGAGAGAAATTATCGCCGTCGTACAACGCCATCTAGAAGATACTGAATTATTCGAGAAAGTGATTGTGAATTCCACACCGATACGCCATCTAGAAGGTACTAAATTATTCGAAGAAGTGATTGTGGATTCCATGCCGATACGCCATTTAGAAGGTACTGGATTATTCGAGAAAGTGATGACTGTAGTATAAAAGGTTGTCACCTGAGTTGTCGAAAAGCAGTGAACTTAAGCAATAAAGTGAAGCAGTTGTTTTTAAGCAATAAAGTGAAGTAGTTCTTTTAAGCAATAAAGTGAAGCAGTTGAACTTAAGCAATACAGTGAAGCAGAATTTGAGTGATACAGTTGATTTTAACACAGTGGATTTTAAGTAATAAAGTAAAATAGTTGTCTATACCGTGCCAGATTAATATTAGACTTTGAATGTTAATGAAATAAACAATTGTACCGTGTAAAAACTAACTTTTGTGATTTAAATAAACCATTTTATAATTAAATAAGCTTGTGTGTTTTTGATTGTAACACAATCCAGTGATCGAACTCAGAAAAGTGTAAGAGATCGAAATTATCGTCTAAGAGACAAGAATTTCGTAACAATATTATAGGGTAATCCTCATTAACGAAATGGGGATTATGTCCGTGGGGGTTATGTCACGGCACCTCTAAATCGTGCGGATATCAGTAACACATTTGAAAAAGTGATTATCTGTAATCTTTGATATCCATCAAATTCTTTCCGAAGATACTACTTCAAAATGCCCGTTTTGTGAACAGTATTCTTTTAGCAAGTTTTGTATGTTCAAATATAAAAAACCAACTGATAACACAGTTTTTGATTTTTTTTCATATTTTTTTCGTGCAGGAACTAGTCCTCATGAAATTTTCAAGCTTTTTTTAATGCATATTAAAGTGCATATTTTGGTGTTTTTTGAAGCATATTCTATGCGCTTAAAACGTGTTTTATTTTGCATATTTCTAGCCTCTCTGGTCATATTACATACGCCTTAATTTTGTAAGTCGTCGACGACTCTCGTCTCGATTTGCTGTCGTCTTCGCTTCAACGTCGCTTCGTCTCAGTTTTGGTATCGTGTAACAAAAGCGAGACGACTAAAAAAAAATCTATAATTCGAATTGAGAAAAATATCATATTTAATTTTGCTAACGTCAAATAATTTAAATAATTAAAATACTTTGCTTTGAACTGGTTTTATGCCTAGATATTATTGGCGAGGTTATGGTGGTGTTTGGATTTTGTGGCCTTGTTTCAATGTTTTCTTGTTCTGCTATAGAATCAATAATAATTTCTTCACTTATTTCTACCACGGGCCACGCCGCAACACACACCAGTTGAATTTATAACTTTTTCGAAGTTAGAAATATTGACGACCATCTCTTCAAGAGGACATAGTGTATATTTGTTGAAAACAAATCTTTGCTGTTATCAATCACTTTTTTTTTGTTTTAAATTTGAAATCTTTCCAAACCTTTTTCAAAAAATAAGGAAAATAGTTCTATTTTGGTTTTTTAATGATTAAACTTTTAAATTTTACCTTCCGCCAATCATCACCACCACGAATGGGCGGCCTCATGCTATTTAGTATATTGGCAACAGACTGCTATTCTTTCTTAAAATCGACGGTAATGAGTTTTTTAAATCCATTTGCTAGGCCAATATTTGCCTGTATCAACTCGACCAACTTGGCAAACTGGTCTTGAGTTGTGCATTTCATTTTTTTTTTTTACATAAAGTATGAAATTTCCACAAAATAAACTCAAATTCATACGAACGAACGATCTTCGTCTGTAAAAACTTAGGTGACATTTTATCAACGAAAGCGAGAGTCGCTTTCGTCAAAAGGCGACTTCGTAAACACCAAAAATAGGCGAAGATTTCAATAGTTATCGTCCACTTAGACGATGCCAAGTTATTAGAGACGACAAAAAGCGAAGACGACTTACAAAACTTTCTTACTTTCAGTCCTAGTCGTGAATTCAAAAGGTGCGGACGTGTTTATGCTGAGTCAAATATTTTATTATATAAAAAACTTAACATCGTTTTAATTAACAATGCCTTGCCTCTGTGGTCAGAAGGTTGAACGTGGTCAGCCATCAACCCAGTGTGGCAAGTGTAGTGAACTGTTTCATTTAGATTGTGTCGATATTTTGCCAGCGGACTTGGAATATTTGCAAAAATCAAATAATTACTTTCTATGTAAAAAGTGCGTGGCAGTGCGCCGAAATTCTATACGTTCGCCCCCACCTTTTGCATCTCCATCAATTCGGGATAACTCGGTTTCTTTGTTGTCGTTAACTGACGCGGAAAGTGTACAACAACATAATACATGTGTTTTAGCAAATCATAAAAACTCCAATTACCGAGAAATAACTCTTGAAATTGTGTTTAATGAGATCGTTTCTCTTAGAGCCGAAAATGCACGGGCGCTCTCCATGATAAAATCTCTAGAAAGCGATAAAAAATTGCTTTTTAAAAAAATTGAAGACTTACAAACTGAGTTGCATTCTTTGCAGTCTAATTTATGTATCAGAGATCTATCTTCTTCAATTTCTCTTCTTACTGAAGATGTTCAACTTTTTCGGAACAATTTAATTAGTGAAGTGAAAGATCTAAAATTAATAATCGGTCAATCGTCTCTCCTTGCAAAAAATTCAAATAAAATTAAGAGCAAATTTGCATTGCAAGAGAGGCTGAATGTTGCTGTGCCAAATTCGAGCTCGACATCTGCGAGTTCATCGACCTCCATCTTAATGTCCGCTACGACGTCTCTTTTGCAAACGACACCTAATGCACATTCTGATAAGCAGAATGCTGATGCATTCGGCGACGCTACTGATGCTGTCACTGCTGCTGCTGTTGTTGATGTCTCGGCTGATTTACGTTCTCCTTCTAATTCTACTTCTTCTAATACTTTGTCTCATGCTGGTACTGCTGCTAATGCAAATTCTGCTGTTAATTTTCCCTTACGTGCTGAGAAGGGTTCTCTTGATGTTGCTCTTGCTCAATCTTCGTCTATTAATTCGCCACCTTGCTCTTCGAATATTTTGAATGTTGTTGCGGCTGCACCTGAGGCTGCGAAATTTCCGTGGACTGTAGTTAGAAACAAAAAACCTAAGCGTGCAATTGTTGTTGGTATGAATTCTAATGCAGAGCTTGCTGTTATTGACCGAAAGAGATGGGTCCATTTATCATCTTTTGAGCCCTCAGTTACTGAGGTTAATATTGTAGAGTACATAGTTAGACATACTAATATAACTAAACAAGATCTCTCTTGTTATAAACTCGTAAAAAAAAATGCCCAGCAGGAAAAACTAAAAAGAGTGAATTTTAAACTGGGTGTGCCGTCATCGCTCTACAAATATATTGTTGATCCAGGCCTTTGGCCGGTTGATGTTCTGGTGAAAGATTTTAAGTTTTTTCAAAAACTGGAAAAATTCCCGATACACTTATAACTACAAGTGAAGAATGCAATAACGTAGCTAATTTTAGTAAATATTCATCCGCTCAGCCTAACAATCAGTTAGGTAAAACTTCACAATTTCGGATTTATTTCCAAAATATGTCTGGGATAAGAACTAAATCCAATTCTATTTATGATTATACCGCGGCTGGAGATTTTGATGTCATCGTATTTGTTGAGACCTGGTTAAATGATGAATTTTTCGATGGAGAATTCTTTGATACAAATATATATCAAGTATACAGAAAGGATCGTGACGCTATAAAAACAGGTTGTAGTCGAGGAGGTGGAGTTTTAATTGCCATCAAACGTTTTTTCTGTACAACAGCTTGCATCCTTCAGAATGCGGACAGTTTGTACGACCAATTAAGTGTCTCCATTTCTGGCTCATCAGGCTCTTTATATATTTGTGCCTCGTATATCCCGCCAAATAGTTCTGATGAAATTTACGATGCACATGTAAGTAACATTTTATCGTTACATTCATCGTTGGACCCTAAAAGTCAACTTTGTGTATTGGGGGATTTTAATTTGAACAAAATAATGTGGACTCACCTCGCCGATGAGTTGACGCCAACAAATATCAATCATCCTCATTAAATCAATCTTATTGATAGCTTCTTAAGTATTGAATTAGTTCAAATTAACAAAATACTTAATAATCTTGGAAAAATTTTGGATTTAATTTTTATTTCGTATAATATTAAATACAATTTGTCTGAATGTTTTTGCCCAATTTCACCATCTAATATGCACCATGTTCCAATTGTTCTCGATATAGAATTTTATGAATTTATTGAGCCTCAGCCTGCTAAACATGTATTTAACTTTAAATTATGTGATTTTGAATTTCTAAATAATAATATAAATGATATTAATTGGAAAAATTTATTTGATGGTAAAAATGCCGCAATTTGTTTTGATTTGTTTAAATTTAATGTGTTGCAAATCTGTCATGACCATATTCCAATTTTCCCTCATAAGGTATATAAGCTTCCATGGTATAACTCTGGCCTTAAAAAGCTGAAAAATATGCGCAATAAATTTCTAAAACTTTTTAAATCCACTGGGAACTTAGAGTATAAGGAGAAATATGTGCATTACATGAGAGAATTCAACTTTTTGAATAAGTTCTTATACAAGCAGTTTATTTTGAAAACGGAAACCAATATCAAATTGAATCCGAAATCGTTTTGGAATTTCGTACAATCGAAAAAGAGTGGATCTTTCATCCCCACTTCTATGTTTTTCAATAATATTAATTCGTGTACAATTGCAGATACAGTTAATTTATTTGCCGACTATTTTAAATCAAACTATACTGAAGATGCTCCATGGTATGAGCCCTCTATCCTGCAAAACATCAATTCTTTCGTGGATGTTGGTTCTATTACTTTGAGTGAAACAGACGTTTTTAACGCATTATTAAAGTTGAAGATTTCTGCTAAAGTGGATGTCGATGGATTATCCTCTATAGTATTATTAAAATGTGCTCAAGCTTTGTGTAAGCCACTGTGTCTGATTTTCAATAAATCTTTAAATTCCGGAACTTTTATTGAGCCCTGGAAGGTAGCATGTATTACCCCTATTTTCAAAAGTGGGCTTAAAAATAATGTCGCGAATTATCGTCCCATTTCTAAATTAACAATTGTCTCTAAATTATTTGAAAGCATTATAAAAGATAAGCTTTACTTTTTAATTAAGTGTCATATTTGCCCAGAGCAACATGGCTTTGTATCTGGTCGATCCACAATAACAAATTTATCATTATTCTCTAATTATTGTGTTTCCTCTTTTGAATGTGGCTATCAAGTGGATGTGCTCTATGCTGATTTCGCAAAAGCCTTTGATAAGGTTAAGCATAGTGCTTTAATTGCTAAACTAGCTAAAATTGGATTTCATGGTTCATTTTTGGATTGGATTAAATCCTATCTGAGTAATAGACTGTGTGTTGTACTTGTTAATAATACTAAATCTTATAATTTTGTAGCGTCGTCTGGAGTACCTCAGGGTAGTATCCTTGGACCTCTGTTCTTTTATTTTGTTCATGAATGATATTCATAGTTGCTTTCAGAGCTCAAAATTTTTGCTTTACGCAGATGATTTAAAATTATTCAGTAGTATACGGAATGTAGGTGACGTTAAATCTTTACAACGTGACTTGTCCAATGTGTGTAACTGGAGTAAACTTAATGAGTTACCTTTAAATATTGAGAAATGCTTTCACTGCACATTTGCAAAATCAAATAATATACTCGATTGTTGTTTCTCAATTCAGGGTAAACTTCTTAAGTCAATCAATCTTATAAAGGACTTAGGCGTAGTTTTCGATGCAAAGTTTACATTTATTGAGCATTTCAATTTTATCATCCCTAAAGCTTATGCAATGTTGGCTTTTGTTCGTAGACACAGCTCTGATTTTATGGATCCACATACCATTAAGAGCCTTTACTTTGCATTTGTAAGATCTAGATTGGAATATGCCTCTTTTGTTTGGAATCCGTTTTATGCAAATCATTGTGCTAGAATTGAACGAATTCAGAAAACTTTTTCTAGATTTGCATTACGTTCTTTGAATTTTGGTGATTCAAGGCCATCATATAATTCACGTTGCCTGCTTTTGGGCATAAATACCCTTGAATCGAGGCGGAAGGTTATGTCCTTAATATTTATTTATGATATAGTTAATAGTAATATTGAATGTCCGGAGTTACTTCAGTTAATTGATTTTTATATCCCACCTAGACAGTTGCGTCATTTTGATTTATTTCTCATAAAGAAACATAAAACTAATTATGCTCAGAATGAGCCTATATTAAGAGCTCTCTCATTATTCAATAGATTATCATCCATATATGAATTTGATTTTTCGATGTCTAAAGACTCTTTTAAAAAATTAGTATTTAATCTTAATATATTTTAATTTTATGTATAAGCTTATTTTTAATTAATCAAATATTATTATAAACAATTGTGATTCTAGTCTGTAAGGAAATGTAATCCAAAGGCTTAATAAAGAAATGAAATGAAATGAAATGAAATGAAATGAAAATAAGGGTGATAGTGTTTCTTCAGAGAATTGGGGGTAGAGGGCCGAATTTACACGTCTCCCGGGCCCGGATTTTCTCTCGGCGGCCCACGATATTCTGGATCAGCGTCAATACCTGAGTTGATTTAGCTATGTCCGTCTGTCAGGTTTACGGGAAAACCAAGAAATCTTATTGAATGAAATTGGCACACACAGGTCATCCATTAGCATCTTGCTAATGAAAATGGGGGAATCGGTTTACGAACACGCCTACCGCCATACTCCATGTATATTTTACCCAGGCCCATTTTGAAAAAAGTTACAGCGATTTTGATGAAACTTGGTGATTTGAAAGACATCTGAACAAAATTAGGATTAGGCTAGGTCTTAAGTTTCCAAAAGTTTGTACCACCATATATCGTAAGCCGTCCAAGATATTGTGATGAAATTTGGTTAACAGATACATATCATATGTATCTTAAATTGTACCATCAGTTAAAGATTTTGATTCCGAATATTTCAAAATTGGTAAAGGGTTTTTCAATAAGAGCGCTACAAAAGTTTTTTTTAATAAAACAAAAACGGTTTGGGATAACAATGAAATTTTTTATTCTTGTAAAAGAACATTCAGTGCCATTATGTATGAAACTCAATTTCTTTTGCATGGCTACCACGGGCACGCCTGCAGAAGTTCAGACGCTGAACTCAATTTTCGTTGGTTTTCAAGCATAAATCGGCCGATACAGCTGCAATTTCACGTTCGATATTCGTACGAAGTTCATCAATCGTCGCTGGCTTGTTGGCATAGACCATATACTTGACGTAGCCCTACAGGAAATAGTCTAACGGCGTCAAATCGTACAACCGAGGCGGCCAATTGACTGGGCCATTTCGTGAGATAACACGTTCACCAAACTTGGTTTTCAATAAATCGATTGTGACATTCGCTGTGTGGCTTGTGGCGCCGTCCTGTTAGAACCACATATTGTCCAAGTTCATATCATCCAAGTTCGGCCAAAAATATTCACAGTTCACAGTAACGTGCCGGTCTTGATCATATTATAAACGGTTTTCATAAAAATCTTAGAGATGATGCCGCTGAAAACAGTCATTAACACAAGCTCAATAACTTTACTGAAAAAACTCGTTGGAGGGCATGGTACAGCCTCCAATGAATCTACTGAGGTAGATATAGTTGGTAATTTGGTATAATAGTACCTGTGGGCGTGGCACCTCCCATAAAAGCAAAAAACGTTTATTGTTATAGATAGTGTTCTGTGAGAGTAATATTCATAAAATTAGTTTTGTAGATATAAATATCAATAAGCTTTAAAATCAAATGATTATCGACGGGATTGCATCAGTGGGCGTGGTACCTCCCATATTAGCATAAATTTGCGTTGTTCTAAGTGAACTATTGCAGTAATTGGTATGATATTTATTGTAAGTGGTTCAGTAGCTATGGAGTATATCTGAATCAAAAGTGGCTGAAATAGCACCAGTGGGCGTGGCATCTCCCATACAAATAAAATACGTTAAATGGCATATTTATCGAAATATGTGAGAAATCATACTAACATTTGGTGTATGAGGCTTGTATATGGAAAACTATTTTTGGATCAAAACCGGACTGGATTGTGCCAGTGCACTAAAAGTCAAATAGCACATTTCACTGGCCAAAACTAATAACGGCTGTATTAGCATGGTGATTAACTAGAAATGTATTTTTTATTTTGACTCTAGGCTAAAAGAAGAAATCTGAGAAAAATCTTAGCCCTTGTGCTACCAGGTCAAAAATGGCAAGTACTTACTACATTTTTTAAAATTTCATAATTAATGAAATAAAAGATGTGTTTTTATTTTTAGACTGTATTATTTTATTGGTTTCCCCAATTTCATCTTCCTCTTCTTCATTCTTGCATGTTTCATAGCTTGTTAAGTAAAGTCCTTCGACTGGGATTTCACACCTTAATAATCTGATCACTTCTGCCAGAAGCTGAAGACGCTTTTTAGTCTGAATGCGTCTATTTAAAGAAATTATTGAATCTGATGTGTCCATTGCTCTATGCAACACGTCTAAAAGTGTATTAACGCGGCAGCTTTTGCGTGCATGATGTAGTTTATCAGATTTGTACAATTTGAGTCGAGATTCTGCTGATTCTTTTCCAAAACAACCAAAATCAAAAACTAAACCTTCCATACTTTCTTTTGAATGTATAAGAATTTTGTGTAAAGTTGCTATCATTGGGAGCAAGGGGTATATGTTTTGAATAATTTTAGCAATTTCAAAGCAACAAATTTGATATTTGTCTACACTTAAAGAGAATTGACAAGACATGCTTATTTAAACTATTTTCAGGCAAAAATTCAAGTCCTTGTCAATGCCGGCAATTTGAGAAAACATTTCATTCTCCGCAATAGCTCGGCGCGCATGTTGCCATAGTTTGTACTCTCAAAACCACCTACTTTCGGTTTATCTACTATGAGGCCAAGCTTTTTGAAAAATAAATCTTGTATTGTTTTCTTTTTTTCTGATACTGTATTTAAGGACTGTCACTTTTATTTTCAGTTATAAAAAAATACCCAATAAACTTTTTGGTCTTTTTTTCTTTTTTTATTAATAATGACTAGTGTAAAGAATATAAATAACTAAAAACTAATTAACAATTTTTTTTTTCATAAAAATTTCTGACGTTGTCCTTAAGGCCCTTTATTACATTTTGTACAGGTGTTTCATCGACAGTACGGAACGATCTTTTTCACTTAAGTCTAAAGTCTTGTAAGTTTTTTGTAGTCTTACCACTCTTAAGAAGATTTCTTTTCATTAAAGCCCAATATCTCCGAATTGGGCGAAACTCTGGGCAGTTGCGCGGATTCGCTATTTTTGGTACAAAATTGATCTTTTTACTTTGATTCCATTCCATCGTAGCTTTAGAGTAATGAGAGGTTGCTAAATCGGGCCAGAGAATCACTGTACCTTCATGTGCACGAATAAATGGTAGAACACGTTTTTCGAGGCACTCGTCTATATAAACTTTTGAATTGATTGTGCCTTGCGTAACAAAGAAGCTTCTTCTGAGGCCACAGGTACATATGACCTGCCAAACCATATATTGCTTCGAAAATTTTGAAATTTTTTTTTCTTTAAATTTACTAGGCATATGCCCCTTCTTCGGTGATGTATAATATTTGTGCCCAGATAGCGGCTTAAAATCTGCTTTGACGTAACTTCCGTCGTTCATAACGCAGTAATAAAATTTAGTCAGGTGCCTTTCATACAATTTTCGGGCTCGTATATGAGCCATCAACTGCTTTTCATCAGAACGGTCTGGTACTTTTTGAACTCTATATGTCTTCAGCTTACTTTTTTCCCTTGTCCTTTGTACAGTAGATTTTGATGAACTAGAAATAACCGTAAAAACAGTTCTACCTGTTGCACCAACTATTTTTGACATACCTGAATATTTTAATTCTTGATTTTGCAGGTATGTGTACAAAATGAGTTCGCGGACTTTTTGCTGCTTGCTCGACATCTTTGTCGTTAAAAGTGCTATCACCAAGTGTTATACATTATGTTAAACGTCACTTTAAGTAGAACAAATATTTCGTCTTTTTAGACCTATAAAATTAGCAGGTAGGCTGTAATCAAGCAAAATAAAAGTGACTTTTCTGGGACAGTCCTTATATAATCTTCATTTCTGATTTGCCACATTTGGATGCCGCACTTGTAACTTGCATGTAATACAAATTCAAAAAAATAGGCAACTTCCAGTGGCTTTTTACCCATTTTTCGTAAGCTCTAATGCAAAAATTATGCGCACTTTGCCACAAATAACTTGGACTATTAGCATCCACAGTATTTTCCAATAAGTAATTGAAAACAGCATCTTCTTTTTCCTTTTTGTCTGTCTTTTGCAACCAGACTTCGGAAAAATCAGAATTGCAGAAGAATAAGTCAATTGACAAAAAAATTTATAAAAAAAAATCGTGCAAAATCGGGCATCCAAATTTCTAAATTACACTCAAAATATCAACATCTAACTAATTTAGGGTGTCATAAGACTAACAAATCCCAACAAAATTTTAAAAGCTTACACAAAGTTGGAAATTTAAAAAAATTTGACAAATCAGGGTCTCATTTCAATTTCAGATTTTTTTTCTTACAGAAAACCAAAATATATTTAAGTGTTTTAAGTTAAATTACATTATACATACCATCACCAATTTTTTTCGTTTTTACTTAGTTAAAAAAAAAAATTATTTAAATTACTTCACAATAGTTAAAAAAGGAGTAAAAGTCACCACTTGTTTGCATTATCACAGTAGAATGCAAATGCATCAACTTTGACACATCGCTAAAAAACGGTAAATTATTTTTTCCAAAAACCAAGTACAATTTTGTTTATTTTGAGGTATTCTCCCTTACAATACATTAACAAAAATTAAATAACGATACTTATATAAGCTATTTTGCTAAAATAAGGTATGCGGATGTCGATGTTAAAGTAGGCGGAATTGGAATTTTTCCAATATATGCCTATGTAATTGTTCGACTTTTTCAACATCTTTCAACTTTCTTCATTAGTTTCTTTATTTTTTCGACTTTTTCATCGATTTTGAATTGTTTCAACATTTTTCAACCTGTGTCAACCTTTTTTACATTTCACATTTTTTCCGACTTATTCAACTTCTCCAACGTCGTTTTAACATTTATTTAAGAGGTACTTTCAGTGTAGTGTAGGGTAGGTGAGTTTCGGCCTGGCCGAAGATAAACCTTGTTTAAACTTATTATCGCTTGGAGACTAATAATAGCTATTTATATTTAAAAAAAAACTAATTGTGTTGTACTGTTCTAAGCCATTGCTTAAAAATGCTGTTTTTTTTTTTCAAATCAAATTCTGTCTTGAGTTGTGAAAGAAGTTGTCAGTATGCGTATACATAACCATGCCATTTATCCTGTATTTTCCAGGATGCCCTTGTATTTTCAGCGATTATCCTGTAAAAAAGTCTCTTCTTCAAAAAAAGTTGTCAAATAAGGCATCAGCATATTAATTATTTTCAAAGTTTTAAGAATTTTGTGAGTTTTTCTTAAAAATTTCAATTTAAACAAAGTGTTATTTCAAAAACAGCTGTGAATACATCGATTTGTGGGCAGCTTCGATTATGCAATTGAAGGCCTATTCGTGTACACGACTCAAAATTATATGCAGCTAACCAAAACTTATCAAAAGTACACAAAAAGTTCGAATATATGAAATAATATTGTTCGGAGGCGAAAATCAAGCATTATAAAGACGAAAAATTTCGATTTCGAAACGATAGGTTGAAATATTTACTCATTTAAGAATTGCAATTACAAAAGTATGGCAGCAATAGTGGAATATGTCCTTTGTTTACCCGGCATGGCCGCCTCTGTGGAACGAGTATTCGCTTCCATGAACAAGACGTGGACAGATGAAAAATCTAAGTTAAAAGTAAAAACTTTGAAAGCCAATCCTACCACTAAGATCAATTTCAACATGTCGTGCATTGATTTTTACAATTGGATATCAAAGAGAATGACAAGTATTTTGTTGAAACTCGAGGTGACACTGAACGAATCGAAAACGAATCAGGCTAGGAATACATGGACGAAGACTCTGATTAAATTTAAGTGCCAAAATACTATATGTTCTTCATTAAAATGAAAAAAAAATTGTATCGTGTAATCAATCCTGTTTTCGGAAAATTAAATCCTGTAAGATTTTTCTTTAAAAATTTTTGGCATGGTTACGCATACATAATGACTACAGGAGTGGTAAGTCTTGTCTATTCAGCAGATTCCTAGCCAGTATGTTTGGATGTTGCTGCAGTTTCTGCTTAACCCACATGTCAATAACCGGGTACCCTTTTCGTACTTTCCGTAAGATTTTTTTCATGTTCCCGTGAAAAAATTTTCAATTCCAATCAGAATCCTCGTTATTTGCTTAACTTTCCATCGACTGATGAATTTTATTTTGAATTTTTATAAATAAAAGTAATAAAAATTTACGGTCAAAGTTAATATGCGCTTGTTCAATAACCAAGGTACCCAGGTACCCACATACATTATACATACTTGTATCAAATATCAACATATTTGACCGGGAAAGTTAAATGAGACCTACGATTCGAAAAATCGATTTTCGCTTTTTTAGCGATTCTTGTAGAAGAGGTTACGTTCTTTTCAATGCCACAAACCACAGCTTTCTAGCTGCATTAGTTTTTTCACAAATTCACTCCAAACATGGACACATTGACAAAAAAAAAAACGTACGAAAAAATCCAATCTGACAAACTTCTCTGAAATTGATCAAATTCACTTGAAACTTGTTAGTTGGAGGTTTTCAGGGTCGCTGATTACGAATCTCGTATCAGATTTCAAAAATTCAAAATGGCGGATTCAATATGGCGGACAAATTTTTTAAAAACTGATCGGATTTGCTTGAAACTTGTTAGTCGGTGGTTTTCAGGGTCGCTGATTACGAATCTGGTATCTGATTTTCAAAATTCAAAATGACGGATTCAATATGGCGGATAAGTCTTTTTAAAACTGATCGGATTTGCTTGAAACTCCTTACTCGGAGAGTTTTTGGATCCCTGATTACGAATCTGGTATCGGATTTTCAAAATTCAAAATGCCGGATTCAATATGTAGCGTATGTAGGTTTTGACCTGTACGTATTTTTCGATGTATAGGTATGTTTTCGTACACTCTGTCGAAATGAAAAGATAACAGCGAATCAGCGTTTACGTTGCATACAATATTTAATTGCGACTGTAGAAAATCCTCTCACTCGGCACCGATATATTACTTTATTAGTGGAAAATTTCGTCAAAAAACACAACTGCACAACTTCGGTCACCTCAAACTTCGGGACCCTCTGACTCATTCTACTGTAAATATTCCAGCAAACTATTATATGCAAGATTTTGTTGAATCCCTGACCGTCTTTGCGCATGCGTACTAGCGTTCTAGGCAATTTATCGCGACAACAATAATCTTATACTCAGTACTCACTCAGAGCCCAAACAGATTGGGCTGCACGGGAATGAAATCAGGGAGAGTGAGTCAGTGGGTTTGATTTAATTCAGAGGCTCTATTTGAATCAAAAGCTGCTACACACAAATTTGTTTATGGTTGGCACATTGCGAAAATAAGCATTCTGCGTAATCGAATCGAATCGAAAAAAAGCTGCCAATATTCCAATATACATTCGCCTTCACCAAAAATACCATAATTGTTTTATACGTAAGCAAGAACCACAATTCACCACTATTCAGGGCATCAATCCAAAGAAATTGCCTAAGGTAAATTCATAGGTAGTTGACAATGCCGACAAAATACTTTCGAGATTCAGTTACAAGTGGAAAGCTAACCGTTGGCCGATAGGCATTTTTTCCAACATCGCTGACATTTCAGTGCTGAATGCTTTCATCATCTATTCAGCAATACATCCAGCTTGGCAAGAAAGCAGAGAAAACAAAGTCGTAAGAACTTTTTTCATGAACTTGGTCTTGCATTGGCAAAAATCACATGTCTAACATAGCCAGAAATCTACGAAGTGCGTATTTTATTTTATTTCTGCCTACGCTATCAAAGTTATCATACAATTTTACTGACGACAAAAGGAAGAAGCCGATTTTTCTGCCAAGCGGAATAGAATGGTCCCACTACATGTAAATGAGGTAAATGCACTCTTTTTTAAGCCTTGAAGACTCTACCCAAACCAAACACAAGCGGATTGAATTGCTGTGAATGTAACGAAAATGTTTCCAGAGGAACAGAAATCCGAAATGTGTTTGTCAAATGATTTCAAAACATGGAAAAGAACTAATTATTTGATTAATTTCATTATAGTTTTACTGTTACTACCAATAAATGTAATTAATGCAATTTATAAATGCAATGATTAAACTTTTTTTCACTAAAACATTATTTTTCTTTGAAATGCCATACAAAATATATGCGGGTCGAAAACGACCCACCAACGTAAGATTAGTCGAATTATTCAAAGGTCGGTCTAGCAGAAAAATCACTAAGCAAGCTTTGCTTTTTACATAACGGAAATCAAAACAATGAAAAACAAAAATCTACTCGTACTTTGCCTTAATTATATGAATTACTCCTATGGGTACCCAGGTACTCTGGATATTGAACAACGTGGGTAATTTTGGTTATTGACATAAGGGTTAATAAAAGATATACCAAGGTCTTGGTGTATGTTTTTATTCTTGACATATCTTGGTGTGGCGAAAATACTTAGTTCGAAGTATTTTGACTGAAACCTCTGCAATAGTTTTATATTTGATTAACTTGCATTTCCCCACAGCTGGATTCCGAATGACCATATAGGTATAATAATAGCTTTGTACAAAAGAACTTTAGTTTCAAGGCTGACTTTTGAATGTTTATGTAAAAGACAATTAGTGTTTGATAATTTCAACCTTATTTGTATATTCAAATAAGGCAAATTCGCAACTGGAATGGGATAAATAGCACGCAGCGAATCAACACAATGAATGAATGGCGTTTAATTTTCTCATATTGGTTGGTACCGCCTATTTCTTCATTGAAACTTACTTTAGACCGTATCTTTTATATATGTATGTGTGTACCAAGGCCCAGTTGCCTGCGTCTAATAATTGATGAGATGTGATGAATTTGATTTTTCTCTTATGTGGGAGGGCGTGGCGTCGCCTATTTGTTTCAAACTAAATTGTGCTAAGAACTTCCGACAAACCATACGAAACATACATATGTACAAAATTTTATACATCTGCGTCAGGTGCTGAGGTACATATAAAGAATTTTACTTTTTTCACATATGGGGGCGTGGTTTCGCCTATTTTTTCATTAAAACTTATTTTAACCCGTATCTTTTATATATGTACCAATACCCATTCATCTGCGTCCAATAGTTGATGAGATATGATGATTTGATTTTTCTCTTATATGGAGGGCGTGGTTTCGCCTTTTTGTTGCAAACAAAATTATGCTATGAACTTTCCATAAACCATAAGAAACATGTGATATGTACAAAATTTTATTCATCTGTGTCAAATAGGTGCTGCGATATAACAAATTTTGTTTTTTTTTTTCTCTTTTGTACCAAGTTCCATTCATATGCGTCCAATTGTTAATGAGATATGATGAATTTGAATTTTCTCTTACATGGAGGGGCGTGGCTTCACCTATTTGTTTTAAACTAAACTATGTTAAGAACTTTCCATAGGCCATGAGAAACTTATGTAGAAAATTTTATTCATCTGCGTCAAATAGATGCTGAGATATAACACAATGTTGTTTTTTTCTCTTTCGAGAGGCGTGGTACCTCCCATTTTTTTATTGAAATTTTTTTTAGCTTATATTTTTTATATATGTACCAAGTCTCAATCATCTGCGTCTAATAGTTTATGAGACATGATGGGCGTGGCATCGCCTATTTATTCCAAATTGTATTATGCTAGAAACTTTCCATAAACCATAAGAAACATATGTACAAAATTTTATTCATCTGCGTCAAATAGGTGCTGAGATATAACAAATTTTATTTTTTTCTCTTACGGGAGGCGTGGTAATGCCCATTTTTTTGTTAAATATTTCCTAAGGTCGTATTTTTTATATTTGTACCAAGTTTCATTTATATGCGTCCAATATTGAATGAGATATGATGAATTTAAATTTTCTTTTATATGGGGGGGCGTGGCATCGCCTTTTCTTTCCAAACCAAACTATGCCTATAGCCTTCCGCAGACTAAAAGAAACATATTGAAAAAAAAAAAGTTATGAAATTCCGTCGAGCGGTTCGCGAGTTTAGGTGCGACAGACGAACGGCGTTTAATTTTTATATATGTATGTAGATATAGATTAGTTATGGGGTGAACAAATAAAAAATTTATAAAAATTGTTAGAAAGCAAAATAAAAAGATAAAATTCTACTTGTAACATAAATTTACATAAGATTTCAGTACTCAAGCATTATATGTAAATTTTACTATTAATTATTTTTTAATGTACTTAAATAACATAGTGCATTAGACTTTCAACTTGGTTGGCATCGAAATTAAGAATCCACAATTTAATTTTTTTTACATATGCAGGTAAAGATCTAATTGCTCGTATACTAGCTGGAAGGTTGTTGAACAGCTTACACGATAATACAGTATAAGAGTTTCTAAGAAGTGTAGTGCGGAAGTCAGGTACTACAACACCAGAGCTTAAATTACTTCGCAGGATGTAGGAATCATGAATAGGACTCTGTAAATACCCGCCTTAAAGTATTATTGAACACAAATTTTCGCAGTCGATAAAAGCAACGCAATGATGAAAGTAAATATTTTCTCATGTTAGAAATGTGCTCAGTCCAGCTTAAACATCGGTCTATAGTGACCCCAAAGATTTTGAATTTATTGACTTTTCCAATTTTAAAGCAGTTAGCGTCACATGTGACATCAGCATTATAAAAATCTATACTGTATTGACTCAAACAGGTATTACTATACAGAATATACCGCTTGCAATTTGCTGCATGAAAAATTATATCAAGGTCCGGTGATTCTTGAAGTTTGAAATTAAAAACCATAATTTTGGTTTTATTGCTAACAACAAGTTTGTGTTCAGCAAACCAAGATCGGAGTACATGAATATCATGATTTATATCAGCAACCGGATTCAAAGAGTCGGTAGAGCTATAAACGATTGCAAGGTCATCCGCAGAAGCATGTATTCTCCCCCTAAATGGTTGAATAAATAAGGAGTTCAGATATATAAGAAACAAGATTGGTCCAAGGACCGACCCTTGGGGTACTCCTAAATTTACAACCTAGGAATCACTGTAACTGCTATTTATTTTAACTTTTTGTCTCCGGTTTTTTAAATAAGACTTAAACCAGTTATGAAAAAACCACGCACACCTAGGTTATGAAGGTTGCTCAAAATAATGATGGGGTCAACCGTGTGGAAGGCTTTGGTGACATCAACGAAAAGACCAGCACAAACTTTTTTGGCATCCGGACTAGTATGGATGGTAAAATGAGGCAAAAGTTCAAAAGAACTTCTTCTGTAGAGCAACCTTCACGGAAACCAAACTGCAGAGGACAAAAAAAAATTCTGTTTTTGTAAGAAAGAGTAAAAGTCTACTTTTATTTATTTTCTCAAAAATTTTCGATATATAGCTAAATTTGTATTTTTTGTTACCCTTTTTAAAAAGAGGTATAACATTAGCACACTTTAGTTCCGCTGGAAAGATACCGGAAAGAACACTTAAATTGAAGACGTGAGTCAATATATCTACAATGTTGTAAGCAATGCCTTTCAATGTGAGGTTGGAGATACCATCATTACCTCACGAGTATGAATTCTTAAGAGATTTTATAGTTCTCAGAATTTCCAAACCTGATGTAGGCTCAACATAGATGCAGTTTCTGTTAAACGTGTCGTTTACCAGTCCGAAATCGATGCAGTCGTTACATGGCAAAGTTACATTTGATGGAAATATAGAATTTCCAACGGACACAAAGTGATTACTGAAGATATTTGCTATTTCAATGGGTTCGGTAACATCATTGAAACCATCCTGTAATACAATTAAACGGTCATTAATTTTGGGCTTTCTGTCGACAATGCTGTTTATAATTTTCCATTTTTCTTTAAGGTTTCCTTGTGAATTCCTTATTTTATTATGATAAAAATCATCTCGACTACTACGAATTTCTTTATTTATTCGCTTACACAATTCACGAAAACGGTTAGTCAGTCAGTTTATTTTTAAGCCTAAGTTTTTTAAGAAGAGATCTATTTATCCAAGGCTTTAAGCTTACTTCTGAGGCCTTTCTTACAGAAACGTTTGTAGAGGATTCAATACAATTTTTTAAAATGTGTAGAAATAATTGAAAGGCTCCTGTCAATCGAACGTAACTCAATGTTCAGTTTATTAAAATTAGTTTTGGTAACGTTAAATTGAGGCAAAGTCTTTTTCGGTTTTTGTACGTTTAAACTACTGAGTAAAATCCCCGTCATACAATGGTCAGTTATTTCAAGATCAAATATTATACTGACACAATCATTACGTGAAATGTTTGAAAAACGACAAAATATATGATCTAGACAGGTTCAAGCAGATGGTCTTGTTACTTCATTTATGTAAGAGTATAAGCCATTCTCACACATAAGTATGTTATAAAAGTTTAAAACCGGACTTGGGCTAAATAGGTCTAGATTGAAATCACCTAACATGATAAGATTTTTTGAACTTTCTGTATGCAAAAATGTTCGAAAATTCCTCAACAAACAACTGAGCAGATTGTGAGTGAAACCTATATACTCGTATACAAAAAAAGTAAAATTTACTTTGTCTATAAAGCAATAGACCTTTATGACGTCAGCACTCACAAGGCTAAATCTCTCAACTTCGACATATTCAAACATTTCATGCACAAAAACTCCTACACCTCCAGCTGCATATGAAACATTAGTTTGAGCATAAAACCTATAATAAGGCAAATTAAAGTTATCTGTTTCGAAGGAATAGATCCAGATTTCTGACAAAAATGCATCAAGATTTGTTACCAACAAGTCGAAATTTCGTCGCAAACTGCGAATGTTTTGGTGAACAAGAAAAATAGAGTTATGGCTATTTTTAAGTTGGAAAATACTATCAGAAATACTTTTGATGGCTGATGAGGTTTATGTTTATGTTCATAATTACACCAAGCGACTCTTTTATTCGTTAACCGGCAAGACCGCTTCTAGACGGTCATTTGTAAAATATCTATAACTACTAAACCTTCACATAAATCGCAAAAATAGCTTCAAATTCGAAGTTCTCGTAACTAAATTACTTAGATTTGATATTTTACTTTATATTTTTAGTCGTATTTCTACTTTGCCGGTTAGAGGGTTAAAATATTTGCAAAAGAATAGCCTTTCATTTTTGATTCTAAAAATATGAAAAAGAAAAAAATTTTCATTCAAATGAAACAATCGAAATTCAGTGATTTTTAATAAAGTCAGTTTTTTTGGAATTTGAGTGCTTGTAACTTCATCAAATCTTATTTGATTCAAGGAAACAGCATACCGTTAGAAAGGGAGTGAAAATATCTTTGGAGTGCTGAAAAGCGTTTTTGATTCGAAAAAAAAAAATTAATCGAGATATAGCCAAATAAATGAAAAAAGGGCCGAAAAAGGGGTTTTTTGGGGATATCTCGAAAACGATTAAGAAAAAAAAATGGTTGCCATTTTTGGAAATTACGCCCTAAAATACATAGAAAAAAGTCTATGAGAAACTCGATCCTTTTTCTTGTAAGCTAGTGTTATTGATTTTTTTGAAAAACAATAAAATTTTTAGGCATTTTTCGTCCGCCCGGTACCACTATAATATTTATAGCGTCAAAACTAATTAAGGCTTCACGATTTTTTTGACGAATTCTAGTTTGGAAGGGTTCAATGCATCTCTGTAATTTTTTTTCACATTTTTTCGAGGCGGAGCAAGTCATTAAAATTCAATTGTTGATAGAAAAATTGCTAATTAACAACAGAAAAGCAAAATTTTTGCAACTTTTTTTTTTAATACATAAGTTCAACTTATTATCTACAGAAACTAAAAAATTTCGTCATGATCAGTCAAGCAGTTCAAAACTTATAGCATTTTAAAAAAAAGTTTAATGAAAACTTTGACTGGCAATAATTAATGCAACAACAATTTTTTTTGAAAAATTTTTCCGTACACTAATTTCTACCACTTGCCGCTACTGATTTATATAAAAAACTTTAAAAAACATTTCAGACATGTCGGTTTCGCGTATTCTGACCCCATTATCATTATTAACATTGGGAACTCCTACTATTTCTATCTCATTTTCTAAATGTTCTTGTTCCCTCCAATTTAATTTGCTTTCTAGGCTATGGACTTGTTTCTTTAGCTGAACATTTTCCTCCCTTAGCGCCTGTACCGAGCTTAGAAAGTCACTATGCATTTTTTTTATGCTTCAAATTTCTTCGTGCAAACGTTGAATTGTAATAATTTCATATTGTTTGAGAGAGAAAATATTATCTGTTTGAGGAGAGTTTGGAGTGTTTTGTTTAAGCATTTCTATTTCTCCTAGGTTTGATTGTCTTGAAGTTATGTTGTTTATTGTTTGTTGACGTTTGAAGCAGCTGTTGTTGTAGATTAGTTCGAGGTAAAGTTGTTTTTTGTTGCTTATTTATATTTAATGTTTTTCGGTGTGATGTTGGTTTGCTGTGACTTTCTAACATAAGCTGTTGTTTTGGATTAGTTCCTGTTTTATTTTGCTGATTTGCTGAGCTAGATTTTTTTTGCTGATTCTGTATTGTGGCGGCTTTTTTCTTTTTGCTGCTGTGTTTCTGTTGTTGGACTCACTGTATTAGTCATAGGTAATAATTGTTGTTGTAGAGTTTTACGACGAAGGGCATTGCACTTGTCGTATCTCTACTTAATATTGTTATTTTCCATATAGACAACATCAGATGACTTTAAATTCACACAAATGAAACGAATTAATGCAACCATCGCAAGTAATTTTTGAAGAATCACTTTGCTATTTTATTTTCTTTACAGAATAAACAATTCATTTTTTTTAATTTACAGAAGAGATGAAGTAAAATACGTGCGCACCCCACGACGCTTACATTACGAATGACTCACAAATTTCAGCAATCTTTATCTATTGCAATCCAAACAGTCCAAACAAGGGGCATAAAGTCGCAGATAAAAATGTTCGTACCTAATTAGATACGTACGTACATATGTACATTTCCACCAAAAAAGGCCTTTTAGCTGGTCTCGTTTTTTTTTATATTTTTTTTTTAAGTACATCTTTCAGCCATAGTTTTTCTTGAAGCTAAGGCTGTCTCGAATTAATATTCAAGGTTGTTCAAATAAAATTCAGATAGCTATTTTTTTTATTTAACTTTATGTGTAACATTTCATGTTTTTTTTAACTTAAATCCAATTTTAACTATGTCTCCCTTTGAATTTTAATTGCTTCTCCTTGAATATTAATTAAAGATAGTCTTAACTTCAAGAAAACCCATGTTTGAAGAGTCTCCTCAAAAAAAAAAAATAAAATATAAAAAAAAAATCGAAGCCATGGTCGAGGTAAGATGACAATTTCGATATTTTTTATATATTTTTTTTTGGAGCAGACTCTTCAAACATGGTTTTTCTCGAAGTTTAGACTATCTTTAATTAATATTCAAGGAGGAACAATTAAAATTCAAAGGAAGACATAGTTAAAATTGGATTTTAGCTAAAAACAACATGAAATGTTACATATAAAGTTAAATAAAAAAATAGCTATATGAATTTCAATTGAACAACCTTTATTATGAGTTCAAGACAGTCTTAGCTTCAAAAAAAATCTATATCTGAAAGATGTACTCAACAGTCTTTTGACTACAGCGTAAAAACCCAATAAATTGACAATTTTTAAAAAACACGAAAAGTTTCACATATTTCTTACTCTAAATGCAAATTAAAAAAATAGCTATCTGAATTTCAATTGAACAACCTTTATTATGAGTTCAGGATAGCCTTAGCTTCAAGAAAAACTATGGCTGGAAGATGTAGTCCAAAAAAAAAAAAAAAAAAAAACGAGGCCAGCTAAAAGGCCAAATCTGATGGATATGCACATATGTGTCTAGTCTCATTCATCTTGATCACAAATTTTGGTCTTCCATCGTAGTACTTCACGGTCATATCGGTGCCTCTTAATATAACAGATAAGTGGTGTAAATTCCATGTGAATCGATGTAGAGGTCTTTGTAAAAATGCTATTTTAAAAATATTTTGGTATGAGGGCCACCCTAAATAAAAGTTTTGTAGCCCTATCTATGCCTCTTAATATAAAAGTTAAGTGGTGAAAATTCGGTGTGAATCGATTAACCGGTCTTCATGAGAATTAATTTTTTTAAAAATATTGTTGTATTAGGGCCACCTTAAATATGCACCCAAAATAAAAGATTTATAAACTTAGCTATGTTTGTCTTCTCTTAATATAAAATAACACGTGGTGTAAATTCCATGTGAATCGATGGAGTGGTCTTCGAGAAAATGCTATTTTAAAAATATGCTTTTATAACGGCCACCCTAAATATGCACCCTAAATAAAAGTTTTGTAGACTTAACCATGTCTCTTAATATAAAAGTTACGTGGTGTAAATTCCATGTGAATCGATGCAGTGGTCTTTGCGAAAATGCTATTATAAAAAAAATTTGTATGAGGGCCACCCTAAATATGCAGCCTAAATAAAAGTCTCATAGATTAAACCATGTCTCTTAATATAAAAGACACGTGGTGTAAGTTTCATGTGAATCGATGGAGTAGGGTTTGGGAAAATGCTATTATAAAAAAAAATTGTATCAGGGCCACCCTAAATATGCACCCTAAATAAAAGTCTTATAGACTTAATCATGTCTCTTAGTATAAAAGCTATGTGGTGTAAATTCCATGTGAATCGATGCAGTGGTGCTTGTGAAAATGCTATTATAAAAAAAAATTGTATGAGGGCCACTCTAAATATGCACCCTAAATAGAACTTTTATAGACCTTACTATGTCTCTTAATATAAAAGCTACGTGGTGTAAATTCCATGTGAATCGATGCTGTGGTGTTTGTAAAAATTCTATTCTAAAAAAAAATTTGTATGAGGGTCACCCTAAATATGCACCCTAAATAAAAATCTTATAGCCTACCACCTATCCTCAGACCTACCAAATATACACAAAACATTTCATAAGAATCGGTCAAGCCGTTTGGGAGGAGTTCGGTAACAAACGCTGTGAGACGAGAATTTTATATATTAGATTTCTCAAACAATCCTAAGAATGCATGTGCTTTCATATCGAAATTCCCGCCATAACTTTGGAAGCTACAAATTTTTTACTGATGACACGCACCATGTTTTTAATAACCCCAAAGTGGGTCCAGAAAAATGGAGTTTGGAAAAAAAACTCACTCCAAAACGTCCACTCATAACAAATATCTTTACTCAGGATTTAGTCTAGCCATATACCAACCCACTAGGCATTTTTGCATTTATTAGGCTCTTCAAGAGTTCTATATATCCATTCTTTAAGAGCAGAACTCTTGAAAATATTCGTTAAAGAGGTTTTAAAACACAGAATAAATGCTACTTAAGACCAAAAGGGCACCTTCTATGGGGACCTTCAAGAGGTTTATGTAAGAGTTAGAAACGATGTTTTCAAAACCTATTGAAGAGGTCAATAAATGATGTGTTTTATGCTCGTTAGAGGTCTATAAATAATTTGAGTTTTTGAAAATATTTATACACAATTTTTTTTCGAACGGAAATTTAATGAGGTTTATTTTATTTTGACGAAGTTTTAATAAAGATTTGAACTTTGTTATACATACTTTTTGCAGTATGTACTACAAAATTAAATAGATAAAAAGAGAATAACAAATGGAAATATAAAATGGCAAGATGGAAATGATGCAACGAATAATTATGAATTTCGGCACAATTATTGAACAAAATATACGTGCGAGCAAAGATTTATGGTGAAGTTTGTGGTTTTGCTTCGAAAAATTTAACGCGCTTCCGAAATATTGCATTTTAGAAAAATAAAATATTTGGGCGAAATTTTTTTTTAGTTTTTTCTTTAATATTTATGTTTCAAAATATGCTTTAATGATATTTTAGGTAAAAGCATATCGAAATAAAAAGATTTAGTGCAGAAAAAATCATTACTTTGGCAAAAGAAAAGAAACTCATTTAATTTTGTTTAATTTGCCGACATCTTGTCGGCATGTATTTTGAAAAAGATGGCGGACGACGCCATTTTTTTAAAATTCTTCGATAAATGGCATTTAAGACTTAAGGATTATCTCAAAAGCTTCATAAGAGGTACTTTAAACATAAGGATTATCTCTAGGGCTTAATAAAACTTGATAGTTTAAGTTTGTTTAAATTGTTTATTTAAAATGGTTTTGAGTCTATCGTTAGGGTTGCCATATGATGTTAAGTAATGAAGAAGCGCTTTTGAGCTATTTTTGTATGCAGTCTTTATAGAAATATGAATTATAACCCAAATTTGAGTGAACATACTTTGGGCCATCATGCGTTTACTTTTTTTTTCAATTTAGTTATGGTAATACCTTATATTTTTTAAAACAAATTTAGCATATATAATTTTTAAACGCTTAATTTTGATTAGTGATTCCAATCTACAAAATTTTGTAAAAATTTCATTCGACAATGCTAGTGGTGTACGTAGTAAAAATTGTCACCTGCCCGTTAACTGGTTCAATGCCATGACAGAAACAGAAAAACAGAAAAGTCCAATGTTGTAATGTTGGATATGAAAACAAATCGATCTTATAACCGAACCATTTCCGTGTGGCCAAATTTGACCCCCCTTTCATAGCTTTAACAATAGTAAGTATTTTTGCGAACAATATTTTTATGGAAAATTTTAAGGTAATATTATTTTTTTTATTCTGAAAACTGGATCTTGCGCCCAAAATAACTATTTTTGCTCGAAATTATAGTATTTATTTCAAATTTTAATCAAAGTTGGGTCAAATCTTGTCATATGGAAATTTTTCGAATCGATGTGTTTTCATCTGCTCTACAACATTGGTCTCAAAATATTTTTCTTTTTGTGGCTTACTTTCCGAGCAAAACTTGATTCTCAGACTCTTTAGTTGATTAGATTTTAGCATTGGACAACCAATGTGGGGGCAGGTGACCATTTTTATAAACATAATTTAACTTTGGCGGAAATGTGAAAGCGGAATACATAAGTCAAAAATAGCTATATTACTTTTGGTCAATTTAATCAAGAATTTGTCGAATTCCAAATCTTGAATTCTTCAAAAAATGCGTTAGTTATAAGTTTATTATAATTTTTGTAAGATTAATGGTCATTTAAAAATTTGTATTGAATTGAGGACGTTTGGTAAGCCTATTATTTGAAACGTACGTTGCTGCCTCGGTAACTGTGAGATCATTAAAAGTTTTATGGAGCGCTTGTGAAGAGTTCTATGAATACATGAAACCAAATAAAGTTTTATAGACCTCATGGAAAGAGTTCGATAAATAGATTAACCTATACAAAGTTCTATAGAGATCTTGAAAAAATTTAAGGAAGTACAGTTATCATATTCCGATATTTTGTAATTAATTTCATTCAACGATAGTAATAATTTTAGTTTTTGTTGCGAAAATGTCATTCAAAATGGTGCAAGGTGTTGAAAAAAAAAGGTTTTGTATTGACTACTGTACCTTCAGCATGGGAGTACAATAATCTTTCTATTTTATCAAACACTTTTTGAAGGCCTTGATAAATATTTAAATTTTCGAATACAAAAATATTTATAAACGTTTTATGAAGATCTTCCGAATGCTTCTTAAGACCTTATAAATACCTTAGCTCTCCTTCAGAAAGAAATGTTTATAGACGTTTTAAGAACCTCTCACAAAACGTCGTTAAGACCTTGATAAATACTTTTAAAGTTCAAAGTAATTTTTGTATTTGTAAGCATCTTAATTTGCAGTTTTGAAATGTTTTATAAATATTTTTCATCGCAGGATTTAATTTTATTCTCCTAAGAGGCGAATAAATACTCTGGTATAAATTAAGAACCTTATAAATGCATATTAAATGCTTTCGATTTTCATCAAGAGCTGCAGATTATTTTAATGCCCAGTGGGAAGTTTCATCAATATCGAAGAAGCGGCTCAGCCGAGACAGCGTTTTCTCCTATTAAGGGCGGTGCCACGCCCTATTTAAGAACTCAGAGCTTCTAATTACCATTCTTATGGTTCAGTCTATCTCCAAACTAACTTTTATTTAAATCGGTCAATTAGTTTCCTGTTCTTTCCCAATTCGCAACATTAATTTAAAAAACGGGACTCTAGAACCATGAGAAAACGCACAAATGGTGCGCATGACTGTTCGAGTGTGCTTGAATGTATGTATTTGTGTGTGTAGATGTATCTCTGAATGTCTGCATATATGTCGGTTTGCGTCAGAGACCGTAAAGACAACTTTGGGCTCAAAATTTGCAAAAACAGGCACTTTTGAGAGCTCGATAGCGCAGCCGGAGAGTCTTTCACAAATTCCATTTTTCTGGACCCACTTTAAGGCTATAAAACACAAAGTTGGATTGCGTCCAAAAAAATTTAGGTAGAAAGGAGATATAGCCAGTTGAAAATGTAAAAAAAAACGCGAATTTCGAAAAAATTACCATTTTAAAATTGCTGTATATCGGGTTCCTTGACAAATTTTTTTTACTTTATAGGGCTGAAAAACACGAAAAAAGATAGCTCAAGTAAAAGCAATTTTATCAAAATTTGACTACTTGGCGTCACTTTCAAAAAGGGATGTCTTTCTGTTTCGATGATTCTGAGAAATGAGATAGCAAACAATTTTCTAAACGCGGGAGCATTCTGAACTTTTATTTATCAAAAAATTGAATAAATACCAAAAAAATGAGACCTATAAAGTTGAATTTGGTGCTAAAGTTCCCAAGATACAGATATTCGAATATAGGGCAAAAAACGTTAATTTTTGAGTTTTAAAAATTCATATCTTTGCACCAGGGGCACTTGAAGGGCCAACAATTTTGGTATCGTAGTCTTATCTAATGTACTTCAACATCCCAAAATTTGAACAAAATCGGAGAACCCACTGCGGACGGTTTTGCCGAAAAGTAATGGAACTGCTCATATGTATATTAGAGCCGTTCAAAATAAAAACTTTTTGATTTTTTCACGATGTGTCAGCGGATTACAGTAGCCTTATATATCTGGACAAAGCCTATTACTAGGATTACGGTTGATATTGAAAACCGGATTAGCAGAACTGGCATAATCTTAAATTTTGAAAATGGTAGAAAAATCTATAGAATAGTTCAAATTATGCCAGGCCTATTAATTTAGAAAAATGCAGATATCTTGGTTTTGCAATAAAATAATTGTCATGTCTTAAAGTGAAACTATCAGCTTTGCTGTTTGCTTAACGACTGATTTTATTATCCAATGCAATAGTAACAAGAACTCAGAATTAATGTATATAAGAAGAGAGTAGTGTGAGTAGCTTAATAATATAGGGTGATTAGGTGCAACAAATGTTTGCAATATCTAACACGCCCCTCCTTAGTTTTGTGCTTTGAAAAGGTGATTTTAATTTTGAAATAGTGTAAGTACATTTTACTTTATACAAGTTCATTTTCAATAGTTTCAATTTCAGTTTTTTTTTATGTATTTAATGTAACTTATTTTGACACAGTTCTATGTCTTGACTTAGATCTAGTTTCACGTTTGAATTCCTCTTCAAGGATGTGGTTTGTTTTCTTTTTAGATTTCTTTTTGCCAGAAATTACATTTTGTTCAGTTTTGTTTTCTGAGTTTTCTATCACTTAAAGTTTCAACATTTAAATTGTCAGAGTATATTTTACCATCATTTCGTGACGCCTACCATTTCTTGTTCTTCACTATCATTGACAATACGAATTTCTTCTAATCCTGACCTTATTTGATCGGGATGTCGCTCAATAACTCGATATTTCGGTAATATGCAGTAATACGATCGAGAACCAGATTGATCTTCGATTTTGGCAGGAGCCCATGATCTTTTATTAACATTTGAGTAATCACGAATAAAGACATTCTGTCCCTTTTTAAATTGGACGTTTCTCTTACCTTTATAATTTGTAGCACTTTTTTCGTTGCTTTCAATTATTTTATCTTTAACAAGCGGACGTTTCAATAAATCAAATCTAGATCTAATTGATCTTCCTAAAAAAATTTGTGCAGGACTTTCGTTTGTTGAGCAGTGCTTAGTGTTTCTATAATCCATTAAAAATCGTTGTAGAGCAACGTCAAAATTTTCATAAAGTGACTTTTTTAAGGTCTTTATAAAAATTTCTGCCTGTCCATTGGTCGACGAATGACCAGGAGCAGTTAGAACATGATTAATTTTATTTTCACGAATGAAGGTTTTAAATACTTCAGAGACAAATTGTCTATCGTTGTCGCTAACTATCGTCTGAGCAATACCAAAACGACAAAAAAATTTCTCTTAATTTTGATATAACATAATTCGATGTGATATCTTTTCTTTTAAAGACTTCGACCCATTTTGAATACGAATAAATCACTACAAAAAGATAAAAATTCTTAATAGGGCCAGCAACATATTAATTGGCTCTTTTCTGGACATGGTAATAGCCTGTGGCAGTGAAGACAAGACTTTATTAAAATTTCGATGTCCTTATCGATTCTTGGCCACCGAACGAACGTGCTAAAGCCTTGGTCTTCACCATACCCAAGTGAGACAAATTAAGTAGTTGTAGAATGTATTCTCTTAATTTCGTAGGAATTACTACTCGGTAACCCCACAGTAAACAATCGTAGTCTACTGAAAGTTCAAAAATTTTGTTTGAATAAGTATTAAAGTCATCTCCGTTTAAACTTTTGATTGTACCCTGCTTCACAGAATTGCATACTTTTGAAAGTATCGGATCGCGCCTCGGTTCACGAGCGATATCTTTAAAATCGAGCATTAAAATATTTTCTTTTTCGACGTAGTTTACGTAAGAACTTTCACTTTCATCACAATCATCTTGTTTTGCTTGCGGCATACGTGAAAAGAGTCAGCATCATTGAAATATCCTTTTACATATTCAATTTAAAAATATTTTAAATTGCTTTCTTTTTTTTTTTTTTTTTTTAAGATTTCAAGATGGATTATTTTTCCTCTGAAAATTTGTTAGCTTGCTCTCTAAGAGATCAGTGCAAAAGCCAAAATATATTGAATTCTATGTTTTCCTGTTCAGGTCCCTGTGAACAGGTGTTTCATGCCTCTTGTGTAAACTTAGCAAAATCTATTACTGATTTATTATGCTCTGTCCATTCGGGCCTGCAATGGTACTGTCCATCTTGCAGACCCCTTTCCCCGTCGTTCTTTTACGAAAAAATTAAGAAATTTGGGGAAAATCTTAACAATCTGAATAATAATTTCAGAGATATGCTTAACTATTATCCCCAAATTGAAAAAAGCCTTAATGAGGCTACTTCACCGGATGTTAGTTTGCAAAACAAAACTATTACCGAGGCTACTATGGTTTTTGCTTCCACTCCTTCGATCTCCACTTTACCTAAACAAGCTATTTCCTTAAAAAAGAAAAGAAAGTCTAATAAGAAATTAAATAAGAAATTAAATAAAAATCTGGGTAATGTGGGGAGGGTGGGCGGTGCGGCCGTCAGTTGTGACAAAACTCCCGTGGATTGCTCTCTAAATACCTCTTCACCCACTCCCAATTTTCCCGCTATAATCTCTAGTAGCAATCTTCCATCTCCTTCCTCCACTATAAATAATCCTCTGTCAATTTTGGCTAATCCGCGGGTGGATGTTGCGATTGATAGCTCTGTGCCATCGGTTTCCCTGCAGGCATTACCAAGGTTAAAATCGATTTTTATTTCACGACTTCATTCCAACACTACCTCTGACAGCGTTAAAAATTTTATCAGACAAAATCAAATTATTCCTGCCGACGCCTTCGTTTCTTGCAGGAAACTCGGTAATAAACCAACTCATGCGTCTTTTAAAATAACAGTGGCATCTTCTCATGTTTCTGCCATTCTTAAATCTAAAGCATGGGTGGATAATATCTATATTTCAGAATTTAAATCGAAAAAAAATGATAAAACTGCACGTTCCAATTCAAAAAACTGAAACGGCTATCCCTTTACTATCAAAATGTAAGGGGTTTGCGTTCCAAAACGCAAGATATCTTTTTATCAACTCAGAATTTCTCTGAGGATATTATCGTGTTTACCGAAACTTGGTTAAACAACAGCTTTCTCAATATGGAACTTTTTGATAATAGTTTCCATGTTTTTAGAAGAGACAGACACTTGGAAGATCTTTCTTCTGTTGGTGGAGGCGTCTTAATAGCTATAAAAAATCATTTAACCAGTTCATTAGTTGAAATTTCCTGTGCATCTAATATTGAACTGTTATGTGTTAAGGTTACACAATGTAACTCTAATTTATACATTCTTAACACTTATGTTCCTCCCAATAGTAGCGCAGATGTCTACGAATGTCTTTCGATGGCCGTAGAATATATTATTAATGAACTAGACACTAATGACGACATTTTGTTGTTAGGTGACTTTAATTTGCCTGACCTAAAATGGACTCCTTCGGACGATGGTACATATTTTTATGCATCTTGTCCAAAAACTCGACAACAACAAATTTTTGTTGACGAAATAACTCGACAACAACAAATTTTTGTTGACGAAATACTTTCAAATTTACAACAAGTAAGTTGTATAACTAACTGCCATGGACGACAACTTGACTTAGTCTTGGCTACAAATAGTAGCAATGTTGTTGTAAGAAATGCTATCCATGCTCTGTCTACGGTAGATTCCTATCATCCACCTTTGAGTATTGTGTACCAATCTGACAATGAAAATTTGACTAATGCATGTTCATCCATTAATATTTACGAATTCAATTTTAAGAAAGCTGACTTTTTAAAATTGAATGAAAATTTAAGAAATAAATTAGATGACTTACTCATTTTTTTTAATAACAATACATTTGATGATTGCATTAAATTTTTCTATGGTGAACTTTTTTCTGCCATAGCATTGTCGGTTCCATATACAAGGAGGTACGTTAATAATTCCTCGTACCCCTGGTATACAAAGGATTTGAAAAAAATTCGCAATGGCCGTAATAGGGCATGGAATAAATACGTTTGTAGCCAGGACCGTAATGACCTTGTTGCTTATCAGCGACTGTTTCTTGAATTTAAAGATATGTCAGCTTTGGTTTATTCTGAATATTTGAATAAAATTAGGCTGAATATTCTTCATGACCCCAAGAATTTTTGGGGTTTTATTAATTCTAAAAAAAAATCTGACGGGTTTCCATCTGAGTTTAAAACAGTTGATGGGCTCACTAGCGACCCACAAGTTATAGCCGGGTTGTTTGCTAATTTGTTTAATGAATCGTTTTCTACGGATTTATTTAGCCCTGAAATCAACTATTTTGAATATATGGATAACGACCCTTTAGTTTCGGTTAATGAGATATCTTTCTCTCCTGACCTCATAGAGAAATATATTTCATCTGTTGATGATGACTTCAGCTCCGGGCCGGATGGTATTCCTGCGACAGTTTTAGTAAACTGTAGCTCTGTGCTGAGTCAGCCCCTCAGTATTTTATTTAATAGATCAATTCAAGAAAGCTATTTTCCTAAATTTTGGAAAAATGCATACATTAGCCCCATTTTCAAGAAAGGGTGTAAGAATGATGTTTCAAACTACAGGCCCGTGGCTAAGTTATCATCAATACCGAAAATTTTTGAACATATTATATACGATCAGGTTAAGGTGTGCTGTGGTGAAGTCATAACAACTCGTCAGCATGGTTTTGTTAATGGCAGATCTACAGTTTCTAACCTCCTTGATTTCACTTCTTTTGCATTAAGCTCTTTAGACTCTGGTGGGCAAGTTGACTGCATCTACACTGACTTCAGTAAAGCATTTGACAAATTACCACATAATTTGATTTTGTTTAAGTTAAAGAAACTTGGATTTCCCTTAAGTTTTATCAGCTGGATTGAATCTTATTTATCTGATCGCTCGTATCAAATAAAATTTAGGAGAGTGTTTTCCTCCCCATTTAGCGCGACATCAGGTGTTCCACAAGGAAGCCACCTGGGGCCGCTCCTGTTCATTTTAGCAATTAATGACGTTACACATGTTATTAAAAACTCCCATCTGTTAGTATATGCAGATGACATGAAAATTTACAGGAACGTAAAGGGGGTTGGTGACACTATTCCACTTCAGTCTGACTTGAAATCCTTTGAAGTTTGGTGTTCTAAGAATAACTTACATCTTAATCCTGATAAATGCCAAGCTATGATTTTTACCAGGAAGAAAACTATTGTGGAATTTGATTATAAATTAAAAGATAAAAATATTTGTCGTGTCGATGTAGTCAAAGACCTAGGTATACATTTTGATACTAAGTTGACTTTTAATGAGCATATTAATCAAATTTGTAAAAAATCCTCATCTCTGCTTGGCTTTATTAAGAGGTGGGCAAAAGAATTTAATAGCCCTTTAGTAACGGTGACTTTATATAATACAATAGTGCGCCCTCACTTAGAGTACGCTAGCCAAGTATGGTCACCATTTTATAATGTTCATATAAATAGAATTGAAAGAATTCAAAAAAATTTTATTCGTTTTGCTCTCAATGGCTTAAATTGGATTGACCCTTTAAGCCTTCCTCCTTATGAGGATCGTTTAAAGTTATTACATATGCAGTCTTTGAGCTCGCGTAGAAATATTGCGGATATACTTTATCTGCATCAACTTGTAACTGGGTCTCTTGCTGCACCAGAGCTTCTTAACTATATACATTTTAATAGTAATCGGAGGAGTACTCGTAACTCTTATCAGTTATTTTATCAACCGGTTAGTAGAACTAATTATATGGCTACAGCTCCTTTTAATCGCATGACAACTCTTATTAATAATTGCGAAGTTTATAACATTAGCTTGTCAAAAGGTCAACTCAAGCTTAGACTGAAAACTAACTGTAGCTAAATTTGTAGCTTAATGGTGGTGTGAATTTTTTTTGTTTGTGTTGTCCGAGCCCCACAGCATGCTGGGTAAATTTTTTCTAACATTTATGCCTTGGACCACGTAAATTTATACATATAATTATTTTAATATCTATATGTCTATTTTTACATGGTGTGAGTGGGTATGTTGAGAAAGTGTGATAAAGCTAAGAAAAAATTATAAAATAAATAACAAATTAATGTGCATGATAATTTTTTCTATTCCATTTTTTATTGAATAAGCTTTTTACTTGGTATAAAGCTTCAATGCTAAATAGCTAAGAAGGCTATAATAGCTGTAGTAGCTAAACTCTATTATTATTATTATTTAATTGTATAATTGAATCCGGAGAGGATAAATGCCCATATTTGCATGCGCGCAGCTGCCATTACAGGCAAACCTTTAGTTTCACCAAAAATCGTTATTAACGATTTGTGATTATAAACGGTTTATAATAAATTTATTGCCAATCAAATATTGCTTTTATTTAGTTGTGCAAAATATAATTGCAAGCGCTTCTTTTTCAAGCGTGCTATAATTTTTTTCAGATTTGGATAATGCTCTAGATACGAAAGCGATCGGTTTTAAAATGTTATTTTAAAACTTATGCGACAAAATTCCAGCAATTGCGCTGTTACATGCATCATTAGTGAGTATAGTTGACAGTTTTGGATTAAAGTGAATACTTTATCCGAACTTATGTCTTGTTTTATTATGTTGTACGCTTTTTGGCATTGCTCTGACAACTTGTATGTAACATCTTTTTGAAGTAAATGATACAATGGAATCATCTTTTCAGCAAATTCATCAATAAATTTGGAATAGTGATTGACCATCCCAATGAATGCTCTTGATTCTGGAATGTTATTAGGAATTGGAGCATTTAAAACAGATACCGTTCGGTCTTTATTTTTACTGAGGCTAAATTTATCAATGGTGAAACCCAAGTAGGAGATTTTTGACTTAAAAAATTCACATTTAGATAAATTTAACTTAAGGCCAGCTAATTTAAATTTTAAAAAACTGCTTTTATACTACGAATATGCTCAGACATATCTTTACGTGAGACAGTGATGTCGTCTTGATAAGCGACTACAAAAGGTATGTCACGAAGAATGTTTTCTATAGTTCTAAAGCCGCCACAGGCTTTACGCCGAAAGGTAAATGCTTCATTTTTAAGGTACCTATAGAAGTTGACCATGTTCACAAAAGTTGTGATTTATCATCAAAAATGAGTTGATTATACGCATTAGATAGGTCTAGTTTTGAAAATAGTTCACCACCTTGAAGTGACGCAAAAATTTCGTCAATTAAAGGCAAAGGATATTTAAAATCTGAAAGATGTTTATTAACAGTAACGTTATAATCGGCACATATCCTGAGTTCCCCATTTGGCTTTAAAATAGAAACGAGTGGTATGCCCCATTCTGCGTGGTCAACGGGCTCAAGCACATCTTTCGCTATCAAATCTCTCAAACTGTTTTCAACTTTTTCTTTCCACGCTAGTGGGATTGATCGCACCTTAAAAAATATTGGCTTAGCATCTTTTTCGATTGCTAATAAAACTTTTGCAAGCTCAAAGCACCCATGCCACCATCAAAAACTTCAGAAAATTCGTTTTTCAATTGGTCTACAATAATTGAATTTTGATCATAATTACAAATTGTATTAACTTGCACAAGTTCAAAATTGAAAGTGCGCAAAAAATTTCTACTGAACAAGGGAGAATTATCATTATTCGTGACCACCAATTTTACTTTTTTTTTATTCCATTACATTCAATAATTTCGTAATATTCGCCTAGCACTTGAATTCGATTACCATTATAATCAACATATGGATCTTTACATAAATCAAGACTTACTTTTTATATTTGTCAACAAAGGTCCTAGAAACTAAACTACATGGAGCACCGGAGTCACAGACAATGTCCATTGAAATACCTTTTATTTTTACTGGTACCTTATATAGCTCAATTGAATCGCTATTCTTGTAAATACAGAAATTATAAGAATTAGTTTTATTTGAATCAACGCTAGATACATCAGACTCTGATACAAAATTTACAGTTTTTTCTTTTCCTCTGCAAATCGATGATGAGCGACCAATTTTTCCGCAGTGGTGACATTTATTTTGTTTGTACCGGCATTCTGTTGATGTGTGGTTGCGCCATCCGCAGTGTGTGCACAGTTTTTCAGACTTTTCTGTCTTCTTGGAGCTTTCTTGCATTTTGTTGCCTTTATTACTGCTTTTGTTGTACTAGCTGTTGTATCTCGATGAGGTCTTGTATTTTTTTTTATTAAAAAAATTGACTTGTTCTCTTTCCGTCTTCAGCGTATGTAATTTCATTTCCATGATTAATGCTTTTCGTATCGCATCTTCCATTGTTAGCTTTTCGTCTTCCTCAGAAATCCGTTCAAAAATTTTATTGTGGATATCCATTATGAATCGATCCAGTACAAAATCTGATAAATTGTCTCCAAATTTGCAAGATAATGCTAATCTCTTCACTCTTGCATGCCATTCTGCTACACTTTCGTCTCGCTTTGAGTCGCCGTATGAAAGTTTTTACACTCTCGAAAAATTATAATCGGTGGAGTGTAATGTTCTTTTAAAAGTTTACACAGCTCTTTATATATTTTCGTTACAGAAGAATGTGGGCTGCAAAAATTGTGAAGAACTTCATATGGAGTTGAGCCGATAGATTTTAATAATTGGCGGTAAGATAATATTTGAGGTGTTGCAACTAAAAAGTGCAAAATCGGTATTTTTTAACTATTGTCCGGTCAATTGTCAATTTTTTTTATAAGAAAGAAAGAAGAAGAAGAAAAACAAATCACGGATTTGAATTCTCCGATCGATGGTTGCCCAAAAACCATACCCACTTTGTTAGAAAATTTGATAACCTCTGTAACTTGTACCAAAATGGGTTGATTACTTAAGGCAGAGGGCGCGAATCCAGTTTTCAATATTAACCTTAATCCTAGTAATAGTATAAGGCTACTGTAATCCGCTGACACATCGTGATAAAATCAAAAAGTTTTTATTTTGAACCGCTCTAATGTATATATTTAAGCATAACTTAATTTTTGTTTTTTATACCCTACACCGAGCGTATATTCACTTTGTCCTTCCGTTTGTAACACATAGAAGGAGCCGTGACAGGTATGGAAAAGTGTATATATTCTTGATCAGCGTCACCACCTGAGTTGATTTAGCGATGTCCGACTGTCTGTCTGTTTGTCTGTTGAAATCAGGTTTACGGGAAAACCAAGAAAGCTAATTGAATGAAACTTTCACACACAGGTCACATCTTCTTGCAGGCATCTTGCTATTGAAAATGGGCGAAATCGGTTCATGGACTCGCCTACCGCCCATACTCTATGTATATTTACCTAGGCCAATTTTAAAAAGAGTTGCAGCTATTTTGATGAAAATTGGTGATTTGATGAACATGTGAACAAGATTAGGATTAGGCCAGGTTTCAAGTTTTCAAAGCTTCCTACAGGAGCGTGGCACAACCCTAAATTTTAACTTTTATACCACCATATCTCGAAAGCCGCGCAAGGTATTGTGATGAAATTTGGTAAACGGGTGCATTTCAAATATATCTTGAATTGTGATAAGAGTGGGCGGAATCGTAAAAGTGGACGTGGCTCTTTTCAACAGTTAACAATTTTGATTCCATATATCTCAAAACTGGCTCAAACGATTTACATAAAAATTTTAGAGATGATGTCACAGAAAGAAGATATCAACGCAAGCTCTGCCACTTTACTGAAAAAACTCGATGAAGGGCGTGGCACAGCTCACAATATTTATAAACGTTATATTTGGAGATCTAACAACGTAATTGTTATGAAATTTAGTAAGGCAGATATACTTCCTAGAAGGTATGTTTTTTCCAAATTTTTGCGCAATGGACAATGTGGGCGTGGCACCTCCCATACAAGCAAGAAACTTTTACTGTTATAGATAGTATGCTATGAGATTAATCTTCATAAAATTTGGCTTAGAGGTGTCGGCTGCTAAGGGCTTTGAAATTAAATGAGAATTGACGAGATTGCAGTAGTGGGCGTGGCACCTCCTATATTACCAAAAAGTTGCAATCGCTATATTGATTGAACTATTGCAACACTTAGTATGAAATTTAATTTAGGTGGCTTACTTGTTAAAAGGTATACCTGAATCGAAAATGGGCGAAAAAGCACGAGTGGGCGCTCCCCATACATGTAAAATACCTTAAGTGGCATATCTTTCGAAATATGTGATTAATCAGACTAAAAATTACTGAAAGAGTGTTGCTTATAAAAAGCTATTTCTGGATATTACACCAGTGGGTGTGTTACCACCCTAAATTTTAAGACTAATTACGGCATATATCGCAAACTATACAACCTATTGGTCTAAGATTTGGTAAGTGGATGTCAAAGACGAATATAATTTAGTAACCTAAAAGTAGGCGGGATTGGAGAAGTGGACGTGTCACATTTAAATTTCGTAGTTTTTATTCGATTTTTTTCATATTCTTTTGACTTTATCAACCTTTTAACATTTTTTTCCAATATATAACATATGGGCATTTCCATGGTCGAGCACGCGACATTCGTACGCCTTTGAAGTGCAAAAAAATATAGAAAATTCAAAAAAACTTAATTTTTTTTTATTTTAAGATAGCATTTTAGTAGCACTATGTTTTGTGCAAAAGGTAGGTCCTGTCGATTTGAGGTTTCCCATATATAAACAATAAACATGGGATCTAGCACGCGACAAAAAATGGAAATCGTTTTCGACTGCATATAGAAAAATGCAGAAATCTGCGAAACGTGCCATCATATTTCAAAGCGATTAATTTTAAACTGAAATGGAATAATGTGACTTCATATTGATAGTTGTCATGTTGAAATATTTGCATTTGTTTTTTTTCTGTAAGCGTAAGTATAATTTAGCACGCGACATTTATCACGCGACATATTTTTCCGTAACGTTTGTATTAAGAATTAGTGCAGTAATTTTAACTCAAGATTACATATACCTCCAAAAATGTTGTTTATTTATATTATTTGAGAGTTTTACATATGTACATATGTGTAATATTAATAATAAAAATAAGGACATATAAGAATTATGTAAGTGAGAAAATTATGAAATGCTCTTTTTCAATTAATATGCCGTTTTAACTGCTTTCAATTTCAAGTGTTCGTCATAGGAGATCCGATGGAGTTTTCTGATGCCTGGAATATTTTCCAATTTAAATAGCTCTGCGCGGCGACCTTTCATCCTCTCAGCTCCTTTGTCTTAAAACTTTGCCGGATCACTTTTAAGTTTTTCGATGTACTGTATTGATGCTTCCCTTCTTATTTCGGCACATGTTTACTCATCTACATAAATATATGTACACCCAATTCTGTTTTTACACGGTAGATACGTTCCAGACAAAACAGTCTATGAAAAAACCGTGTAAAAAAGACATGAAGTATGTACGTAGAAAAAAGGGGATTAGTTCCATATGCTTTAACCTTAACCCAATTCCCTAACTTAATCTCTAAAAGATTACGATTAGTAAAAATATTTTTCTTTAAACTTTCAATCAAATAACTTTTTTAATCCTGCTAAATCGAAGAAAATCGTGTAAGAATACATTTTTTATTTCTAGACCGTGTTAAACCAAACCCGTAAAAAAGAACACCGTGTGAAAACAGAATCGGGTATATGAGCATATATGCATGTTAAAATAATAAAATAATTTGTATTTGAAAAAATTTATACTAACGATAGCGAACGCGACAAATTTTGAAAATCAAAATAAAATGTTTAGAATGATTATCTTACGCAGTAATTTTTTTTTTAAGTTCAGGCCACTAAGTTTGATTTGTATTAAAATTGGCAGACACTTGCTTAGAACGATCGCAAAGTACTGATAACAAATGAAAATTCAGGTACAAGAACGCGACATTATAATAGCAATAAAATCAAAATAAAAATTTACCGTTAATCGAGCTTTGTTCGGTCTCTTTTAAGTTTTTTGGTATTTATTTGTTATTGATGGAAAGATTTCATAAGATGAGTGCAGCCATAACATATATATAGTAACAAAAACCACTGAAGAGAAAATGCATTTAAAAGTAGAAAAAAGCAAGAAAAACATATTGTAGCGAAATTTGGTTTATGCTAGAAGACTCTTGAAATAAATACCAACGAAAGAAACTAAACGATATTAGCACCATCTAGCGCAAAATGCTAAAAATAATAAACCGAACAGACGCTGCAGTAAACAATAAAAAGTCAACAACCGAGAGAAATTATCGCCGTCGTACAACGTACAACGCCATCTAACATCTAGCATAATAGCTAGCTCAACGTCAGTGCGCCATGCTGGTGTATTGTGGTGAAATGTGGATAGTAGTAGAATGCACGCTACAAAGTAGCACTGGTGGGTTGTAGATAATGGTAGAATATACGCCACTTAGAAGGTACTGGATTATTCGAGAGAGTGATGACTGCAGTATAAAAAGGGTTGTCATCTGAGCTGAGCACACAGTAGAATTAAACCAGCGAAGCAGAACAGTTGAGTTAGAACAGCGAAGCAATAAGCAATAAAGTGAATACAGTGTGATCCGTAGTAGAACAAAACAGTTTTCTATACAGTGTTAAATTAATATTAGAATTTGAACGTTAATAAAATAAACCATTTTATAACTAAATAAGTTTGTGTGTTTTTAATTGTTACACAATCCAGTGATCGAACTCAGAAAAGTGTGAGAGATCGAAATTATCGTCAAAGAGACAGAAATTTCGTAACAATATTTTCAGTTTTCAGATCAATTTTCTCATAATAACAATTGAGATAAGCTGTAAATACATTATATTATACAAATTTACACATTCTTTTGTTATAATATTAGAAAAAATCATTTGCTTATAGATCTTTTAATTTTCAGTTCTGGTGGACCATTCTGTGGAAATGCCCATATGTATTCGTTTGACTTTTTCAAACTTTTTTCTTCATTATTTTCTTATTTTTAAGACTTTTCAGCTATTTTGAATTGCTTTATCATTTCTTAACCTCTGTCAACTTTTTTTGGACATTTTGATATTATTTCGACATTTTTAAGCATTTTTCATATTATTTCGACATTTTGAATTTCTTTCAACTTTCTTCAATGGTTTCCATATATTATCGACTTTTTCAGTGTTTTACATTTGTTTCAACATTTTTCATCCCCTAAACCTTTTTACATTTCACATTTTTTTCGACTTATTTTAACATTTATTTAAAAGGAACTTTCAGTGCAGTGTAGGGTATGTGAGTTTCGGCCTGGCCGAAGATGACACCTTAACTAGTTTTTTTTTTTTTAATTTAGAAATGTAAAACACTGATCGTTGCTGAGTGCGGACGTGCATTTTTAAGCGCTGAGTGAAATTTATTTTTTTTAGTATTTTTGGTGTTAAATTAAACATTAAAGCAAACATAAAACATTAAATCAAATTTATGTTTGAGTCAGTAAATTTTAATGCTCGTAGCATAAAATTATTATTGAAAATAAAACATAAACAAAATAAATAACTCAGCTGTGAATTATTTGAAGAAATTTTATTTTATTTATTTATTACGGCCTAAAGACCTAGATTAAAAATAAAAAATTCATTACATAATATTAAATAAAATATTATAGATATTAACAAATACTGAACTTATTACTAGTGTATAATGTTGGCACAAATTATCTTAATTATATATATCTAATTAGTACAGAAATCTTACAATAATCAAATAACAGTTTCTTAAATATCTCGGGACTATCAAAGTTCTTTAAATAGCCGGGTAATTCATTATATGCTCTAACTCCTGCATAATATATACTCTTTTTATCAAGTTCATTTCTAGCTAATGGGAGATGAAAATTGTTTCTATTCCTAGTTTGGTAGTTGTGAACTTCACTGTTGTATCTCAATCTATTACTCAAATACACAGGTAAATTGCCTAATTTTATATTATGTATAAACTTCAAAGTGTAATATGTCACTAATTGCTTCACACTGAGCCATTTCAGTTCGTCTAGCATCGCATGTATTGGAGTGTCGAATCGTTTTTTTAAATTTTGCTTTAATTTGTTTTTTTTTTGTAGCTTCGCGATTTGTGAGTCGGTTAACTTAAATAGAATTGTCGGACAGTAAATGAAATGAGGCTCAATCATTGATCTATATACCATAATTTTGTATTTTCTGCTGATAAATTTACATTAACGAACATAAAACCTATCTTTTTGGCTAGTTTAGCTTCTATATACATCGAATGTCCTTCAAACTTTAATTTGTCATCAATTATTATGCCCAAATACTTTATTTTACTAACTCGTTGTAAAGGATTATTAGCAATCTTCAGCATTAACATGTCTAAGTGAATTGGTCTTCTTGTCATCTTCATATATTTTGTCTTATCGATGTTTATTTTCAGTTTATTATGGTACAACCATATATATATTACGTTTAAGTCCGTTTGTATTTTAGATATTGCTTCTTCCATTGTTGGAGCACTAATAGTTAATAAAGCATCGTCCGCAAACGATTTTTACGAATTCAACAAAATTTCAAGTATTTTATAATATCATTGATATATATTATAAATAGTATCGTAGCGAGCACCGAGCCCTGTTGCAATCCTATTGTTACATCTATTTCTGCCGATACTGCATCTCCTATTACAGTTTTTTGTTTTCTATCGCTGAGAAAACTTTCAAACCAATTTAAGGACAGGTTTTGTACCCCAATATTATGTAGCTTTTTTACTAAATTGTCCCTATCTACGGTTTCAAAAGCTCATTTTAAATCTAAAAAACCTGAAACTATAAAATCCTTCTTTGAAAGGTTTTCTTGCCACTCTGTAATTACTAACATAAATTTATTTCAGATTCACAGGAATGCTTAGATCTAAACCCTGATTGTTACTGTATTATGATTTCATGTTCGTCTATGTACTGTAGCAGTTGGTTTTTGACTATTGTTTCACTAATTTTTTCATCACATTGTAGAGTATTGATAGGCCGCATTTCTTCAGGTTTAGTAGTTCCTAGAACTTTTTGCACTGGAATTACTACCGAGACCTTCCAGCAATCCGGGAAAATACCTCGATTAAAGCTTTCGTTGATTAGACAAGCATAAGCGAATCCTAAAAAGTCCATGGAATCCCTTATTTCACCTTCAGTTACAATCTTTTTACCACCATATTTATTTTTGAATGACGAAACAGTTTTAAATATATCATCGGTGTTGATCATTTTGAATTCAAATAAGTTTCTATCCAAAACTTTACGCTCTTCATTTATGACAATGTTCTCGATACTACATATTATGAATTACAATTATGCTTTCCACAAAATATTTATTTAGCTCATTTGCTATCTCATTTTCATCTTCAATCCACACATCATTTAATACCACTTTCTTTATTGTATTTGTGTTTTGGTTCATATTGACAGCGTCTTTAAGACATTTCCACATTAGTTTTTGATTATTAGAATTCATTGCTATTTTACTTTCCATATATTGTTTCTTTTTTAACTTTACCATTTTTTATAGTGTCGTTTTAATAAATTATATTCATACCAATCATTATATGAAGAGCTGAGATGCAAAACCCGCCAAGTCCAAAAAAATGAAAATGTGAGATATTGCATTGAAAAAATGTTTGTTGACAAGCCTCCATACTCTGAATTGTAAAAAAAAAATTTCCCCTCACAAGCTTTTGATTGCAATAATTTCTGATAAATTCTTTTTATCAAAACCCGCCAAGTCCACATTTCTGAAAATCAAAACCCGCCAAGTCCAATTTTTCATTAAAAAAGATTTGGCTTTCATAAATACAAATAGTTTTATGTTATTTTAACATGAAAATTATATTGTGTAATTAAAATTTCAGTCTGCCTTTATTCAAATGTTTTGGAATTAATTCAAACTTAGCCATTTTTAAAAAATGATTTCGAAACCTTTTACTATTAATATTTTTTCAAACCCGCCAAGTCCCGAGGTTTCACTTTCAAAACCAGCCAAGTCCACGTTTTCAATTTCAAAACCCGCCAAGTTCACAGTTTTTGTTTCAAAACCCGCCAAGTCCAAAAGTTTTTTTATTGTAGTCCTTATAGATTAGGTCATAAAATGTAATGAAAAATCAGGATTTTAATAACTTTTGACAATTATTACAATGGATCAATCTACTTTTTTACTATAGTTAAATTTCAGTGGAAAACAGTTTTTTCAATTTTCCCAAAAACGCAAAATATGAACTTGGCGGGTTTCTTTCTTTCCGCCGTTTTAAAAAGTTCAAACTTTAATTTATGTAGCTCCGTAAGTTCTCGATCATACCACTTGTTTAATAACTTAATTTGAACAGGTTTATCATATGTTAAATTTGACATGATATTAGTCATATTGGTATTAAGCACTTTGGATTTTTGACAGATATCGATATTGTTAAGCAGGTCCAAATCATAGTTTCGCAAGTACTCAATCAGATTATCTTTGGAATAATTTTCCCAACACTTACGGATTTCAAAAAGTCTCATTTAATATTCTTTTTGTACAGGCAAGTGTGTTTCACTGTATGGTTTCATGATCAGAAATTTTGTGTTTATCTAAATTGCATATTTCTATTTCACTGCTATTAGTAAATAATAAATCAGTTTCTGTCTGAGCCGATTCAGTGATTCGTGTATTGAAATCAATCATTTGGTACATTGAGAGAGACGCGAAAGTACTAGTTAACTGATTCGTATAAGTTGATAGATTGTTCATATTTATGTTAAAGTCACCGATAATAAGATTGTTGTTGGATTCATCAAAACACTCATCTAGCACTTCTGTTATGCACCTCAAAAATACCGCATCACTTCTATTAGGTGAGTGATATAATACACCTATTTGCCATTTGTATGTAGATTTTATGGTTCTGATAACGGTACACCACATATTTGTATTAATAGACTTGTTATATATTAGTTTGAAATCAATATTTTTATTTATATAGATTAAAACACCACCAGTGTGTCGGCTATGTGAGTCACATCTCATAATGTTATAACCAACAATATTAATTTCTGCATCACTGACATTCTCAGTAGCGTGGGTCTCTGCACACAGAATAATGTTGGGTTTTGCAACTTCAATCATTCTTTCCATCCTCCTTTATTAGCAGTTATACTGTTGCTGTTCAGATGTATGCATTTAATTTGATTTTTTTACTTGTGACTATCTGCATAGTTTAATTTCAAAGAATTAGTTTCCTTACTTCCATCTATTGGTTGCTAATAGCCATGTTTCTTTCTCCTTAACTCCAATTTATTTTTGTAACATGGACAAACCTTATCAAAGGTGTCGTGGTTAATATCCAATGACATATTATACTTGCTATTAGGTCTTGTACAATTTAAGCATTTCAATATAGGGTTTTCATTGCACAATTTAGAATTATGATTACCATGACATTTTTGGCACGATTCAAATTTTTTACAGTCGGCCAACTTGTGATTAAAACCTTTGCATTTAAAACACATAAGTACGTTTACTGCGTCAAACACTTTGAAACGTTCCCATTCTTAATTTAAGCTTCCTGTTTCTAACACTATAACGAAATCCTCATTATTTATTTCAATTATTCCATTGTAATAAGATCGGTTGCCTTTCTTTCTTTCAAATCCAGTTATTAAGAAGCTTGGGCATATTGGTTCTGGTATCTTAATTTCATATTCACATCCAATATTATTTTCAATAGCTACTTTGATTTTATCGCGTTTTTCATTATTATCACTTTGTATTATCATTACACCGTTATTTTTGTTGCTATATTCGAAATTTTCAAATTTTTTGGATCCACTTTAGATCTGAAGTCTTTTTTTGTTCTTTTCTCCAGATTGTTTGACTTTAGGTTTTACCATTAAGGCTACATCTTTTTTTAACTCTGGTAATGATTTCTTTTTTTTATCATTTTTGAAAGTATCAGTATATGACATATGTGCTATTACTTATTTGTTACATTTCAGTGTGCACTTTTTCGCTCTCTTTGCCAAGTGTTTCCGTTCTTAGTCTTACCTCTTCAATCATAACGTATAAGCTCTTAACTTCACCAATTTTTTTTTTTCAAATATCTCTTGCGATTTTTTCATCACATGCGCTGAGAATAGCGAACTTTAATGGCCTCCAAAAGTGACTTTATTTCATTTTGGCTCTTCTTCAATACTCCGTCAAATTCATTTTTGTATTCGTTTAAAATCGCGTTATTCTTTTTAACGCTCATTTGCATGTCTTGCAATACTAGCTCAATGTTATGGACATAGGTAATGCACTCTTCGCATAAAAAGCGTATCATGTTGTTCTCTCCCGAAATTCCTATACTGTATTTATCAACTCCTGAGCAGGCTTTATTTTCATGATAGCTTTACCACATACCCCTTCACATCTAATACCGCTCTCTCCTCAAATCGAAGATTTGCATTTTGCGCAAATACTCATCGCGCTGTATTAGTAGATGTGCATTTGCCCGTTATGTAGAAAACACTGCACTAATTCTTAAGGAGAAGAAATAAAATTTCTACTTTTTATACCCTACTTACTTACTTAGATGGCCATAACAGCCCGTTGTCAGGTTACGGCCGACCTCATTAGCTCTCGCCAGGCGCCTCTGTTTTGCGCGCGCCTTCTCCAATCATTAATGCCAAGCGTGGTTAGGGCTTCCTCAGCATAGTCTATCCACCGGAGGGATGATCTCCCTCTTCGTCGTTGACCGGGGACCTTCCCTTCGAATACCTTTTTCGCTGGAGCTTCTTTATCCATACGATGGACATGACCCAGCCAGCGTAGTCGCTGTATTGTTATACGCTTAACTATGTCAATGTCGGCGTAGAGCTCATACAGCTCGTGGTTCATTCGAATGCGATAGTCGTCGCCAATTCAAACAGGACCAAAGATTTTGCGGAGAACTTTCCTCTCGAACACCCCAAGAGCCAAGTTGACGAAACCACCCATGCATCAGCGCCATAAAGAAGCACAGGTAGAATGAGCGTCTTGTAGAGTGTTAGCTTTGTCGATCGAGAGAGAGCTCTGCAACGTAATTGCTTACTGAGACCGTAGTAGCACCTATTAGCAATTGTTATTTTCCGCTTAATCTCCAGACTGATATCATTGTTGCTGGTTACGGCAGTGCCAAGGTAAATGAATTCCTTGACAACTTCTAATTTACAGTTGCCCGCTGTAACATGAGAGTCTGGATCCCGCACTCTCTTGTTGTTGTTAGTAGACATCATGTATTTCGTCTTGCCCTCGTTTACCATCAAACCCACTTTGGCTGACTCCTTTTGAATAGCAGTGAAAGCAGCAGTAACATCTCTCTTACTCCGACCGATAATATGAATATCATCAGCGTACGCAAGGTGCTGAACACCTTTAAAGAAAATGGTGCCATTATGATGCACACCGGCTTTTCGTACGGTCCCCTCCATAATGAAATTGAAGAGATCGCACGAAAGCGAGTCGCCTTGTCTGAAACCTCGCTCGGTATTAAAAGTTCCGGAGAGGTCATTCCCTACCTTGACGGAGCTACACGTATAACTCAACGTCATCCTGCAGAGCATTATCAACTTTGCAGGTATACCGAACTCAGACATTGTTGCGTATAGGCAATTCCGCACTGGGCTATCGAACGCAGCTTTATAATCGACGAAGAGATGGTGAGTGTCAATTTAATATTCATGGGTTTTCTCCAGGATTTGGCGTAGTGTAAAAATCTGGTCTATGGTGGATTTACCAGGTCTAAAGCCACACTGATAGGATCCGATAAGTGTTTCTGTATGCGGCTTCAATCTTTCACACAATACACTCGAAAGGATCTTAAATGTGATGGAAATAAGACTGATATCCCTGTAGTTGGCGCAGATTGTTGGGTCTCCTTTCTTTATTACAGGACAAAGCACGCTGAGATTCCAATCGTCGGGCATGCTTTCCGCTAGCCATATTTTGCTGATGAGTTGATGCATGCACCTTTTCAATTCATCACCACCAGCTTTAAACAACTCAGCTGGCAGGCCGTCAGCACCCGCTGCTTTGTTGGTTTTGAGTCGCTGGATAGCAACTCGAACCTCTTCATGGCTAGGTGATGGTAATTCCACTGCGTTATCTTCGATTGGTGGTATCGTACTGTATTCTCTCTGGGCGGAATTGGTGGAACCATCACCCATAAGAAAGTTGGAGAAATGCTGCCTCCATAACCTCAGTATATTCTGTGTATCTGTAACCAGATTTCCATTTTCGTCTCTACAAGTGGATGCTCCGGGCCTGAAACCTTGAGTTAGACGCTTAACTTGTTGACAGAATTTTCGTGCATCCTTCTTGCCCTGGTACACCTCAAGTTTCTCACGCTCACGCTTTTCTTGCTCCCTTTTTTTACGTCTGAAAATGCGCCTCTCTTCCTTCCTCTTTTTGCGGTAGTTTTCTCGCACGGCTCGCGTTGCGGCTGACTGCAGCGTCTTTTTGTATGCGGCGTTTTTTGCAGCAGTCGCATCACGACACTCCTGGTCATACCATTGGTTTCGAGGTTGTGGACGTCGGAAACCAATGACTTCCTCGGCAGCAGCGCGCATGGAGTGGGAGATGTGTGTCCAAAGTCCACCGGCGTCGTCGGTTCCAGAGGTTGGTTGGTTGAGCTTAACCGAGAGTTGAGCGGAGTACGCCTCGGCAGTCCGTTGTGATTGCAGCTTGGCAACGTCCAGCTTTCGTTGCATGCCCGTGCGTACATTTATTCATTCATTCATTCATTCATTGCATTTTATTATTAAATAATCAAAAAATTTTTACAAAAATTCAGGGGAACTCTAAAATTAATACAATTAATTAATAATATCTGCATTCTGTTGTTTAAAATCAACTAGTGACGAATACAGATTTAGATACATATGTATGTACTAGTTATTTATTGCAAACATAAGTAAATCAAAAAATTTATTTATAATTATTGTGGGGTCAAACCACAGGTAAGGTATTTTGTTTTAATTTAAAAATTCAAATTATGATACAATACAGTTCAGAATCAGCAATTTTTTGAAAGTTTTTTTATATTATTTTTTATACAATTCAATTTATATGTTAACGAGTGAAGCAATAATAGCTTTGAATGTTAAGTAAATTATTAATTTCAACATAATCTTCACAAATAAGTCAAGACTTCACCTTATCAAGGAAGATGTAAATGTTACGAAGGCATCTAATATTGTATGGGAGTTTATTGAATAACCTAGGAGCTATTGAGCAGAAAAAATTAAAAAAATGCTGCAATGCATGCGGAGGTGGAAGAACTAAATTTTGATAATTTATTCTTAAGTTGTAATTAGTATAGCTTCTATTTATAAGGTAGCCACAATCAAGAAAATGTGCTTTTAATACTTTATAAAAATATAAATGTTTAAGAGGCAGAATCTTTAAATCTCTAAACAAACGCAAACTGTTTCCCATACGATTGCTTTTGCATATAACTCGAATAATATGCTTTCGAATAATCAATAGAGGGTTAATTTTATTTCCGTGAGTACAACCCCAACATACAATTCCATATTCAAGTTTGGAATGAAATAGGCCATAATATATACAGGTTAGCAATTGAACTGAGCAATAAAATTTTAGAAGATATATTTGTCTCACGACAGCCAACGCACACAATTTAAGTGCACAAGTATGATCATACCAACTTAGTTTGGAGTCTAGCATCAGACCAAGATATTTAAATGTTTTAACGCAGTCGATAGAAAAACATTTAGCAGAACACGTTTTATAAGTGTCATACGATATAACTTGATTTGATGACGTACAAATATCATTAGTTATTAATAATTTGTCGCAACACGCGTGATGAAAAATTAAATTATTTATTTGAACGTCATTGCCCGCAACATTAAATAGCATAAATTTGGTTTTGTCGCTCAAAACCAACTTGTGTGATGCAAACCAATGCCTAAGGATGCAGAGATCATTGCTTAAATCAGTACAAAGATCAACCAATGAATTGCAAGAATACGTGCAAGCCATATCATCTGCAAAAGCTACAGTTTTACTAGCAAATTTTTGCTTAAAAATTGAATTTATACAAGCTAAAAATAAAACAGGACCTAGGACTGAGCCTTGAGGAACGCCTATGTTTGTTATCTCATAAGAGCTAAAATTGGTAAGTATTTTTACTCTTTGCATTCTGTCTAATAAATATGATGCAAACCATTTAAGAGTTGTGGTCGACAGTATCAAAAGAGTTTGTGATATCTATGAAAAGGGCTCCAGATATTTTTCTATCATTAATGCTATTATATACCTGAGAGCAAAATTTTAAAAGCGCCTTTTCTGTCGACATTCTTTCTTTCCAAATTGACAGTCACTTAGGAATTTTGTTTTTTTTCAAAAAACCTGTTAATTTTTTTTTCATTAGTTTTTCGTAGATTTTTGAGAAGGCAGGCAATAGAGAGATGGGCCTATAGTTATTGACATTTTTTTTATCACATTTTTTGAAAAGAGCGATTACCTCAGCCTTTTTAAGTTGATCAGGAAAAATTCCCAATAATATGCTTTTATTTATTAAGTGACAAAGGACATCAGAGACGTTATGTACAATTTTTTTAACGAAAACATTAGAAAAGCTGTCAACAGTACTAGAGTTAGAGTTTTTAAGAGCCATGATAATATTGTAAATTTCAAAAGATGTTGCTGGTTCGTAGAATAAGCTTGAGGCATTCGATTCTTCAAAAGATAAACAATTGTACGTTGCATGAGATAGATTATAGTTTGAAACTAAATTTTTTCCTGCATCGGCAAAAAAAACTGTTAAAATTGTTTGCTTTTTCATCTATATCAGCAATAAGTCTGCCATTGATATTTAAATCTAAGATTGTAACTTTTTTATTGGTTCTATTTAATATATTATTAACCAAGTTCCACTCTTTTTTAGTATCACCTCTAACCTCATTGAATTCATTAATATAAAAGTTATTTTTGCAAATTTTAGTTTCCAAAAGGACTTCTTTACAAAGCTTTTTGTACTGATTTTTGAGGCTTGTTTTGTTTGGATGTTTGGAAATATTCCTATAAAGTTTGTTCTTCTTATTTATCTTTTTTAGCAACTCAACAGTTATCCAAGGTTTTAGCCTCTTTGAGGTAAAACTTTTTTTTTGACTACTTTTGTGAACAAGTTTGTATGTTGCTTTGAAATTTGATTAAAAATATCAAAAGCATATGATGGATCAGGTTCAGCAAAGACGCTGTCCCAAAACTCAAACCTAAGCCTGTTATTTAAATCTTTAAAATCTGTAGCATAGCGTTCAACGGAAGGCGTCGAAACCGTTTTGTTTCTCACAATATTACAGAAACTTAAGCAGGTAAGACAATGGGCCGAAATTTGAAAATTTGACAGCACTTGTAAGGCAAATATTGGTTGATTGCTTAATTCGAGCAAAAATGTGATCTATACACGTACTAGAGGAATTGTATATACGAATAGGTTGATTATTGCAAGAATCTAATCCATAGGATGAAAGTAAAAACAAATTTTTGTCCGCCAAGAATGACTCTTGTAATATATTCAAATTTATATCACCTAAGAAAACTAAATTGTCAGATCCCTCACTGTGCATCAAATTATTAATATCATCCAAAAAAAGATCATGGGGTATCTTATGAAATCTGTATATACATATAAAAGTATAATTTAGGCCACCAATTGAATACTTAAGTTTTATAACATCAGAACTTTTGAAATTGTAATTAACCGAATCGCAAATTAGATCTTCACTCACAAAAGCTGCAACACCTCCAGCAGCATATTGGTTGTTACAATTTGCAAATAATTTGTAGTCAGGAATATGATAAAGAGATGCTTCTGTATCATATATCCATGTTTCTGTTAAAAAAATGAAGTAAGGCTTATTTACGAATGAATCTATATGCACAAGAAAGTTATCGAAATTTTTTCTCATGCTTCTGATATTTTGTTGTAAAACATAGAAGCTGTTAGAGTAGTTTGGGTTATTCGCAATGTGTTGAAAATCAATGTTCATGCATTTTGCAAGAGGAAGGTTCAATAAACTAATTTGAGGTAGTTCAGTATATTGCTCATAATACTTATGAAAAAAAAACACAATATTAAAGCTTATGGAGATCCTCAAATGAGTTTGTTATTATTATCTTTTCACCTTCCTTCTTGCGCATAAGAACTCTGTTGCGAACATCCCAAACAAATTTATAATTTTTCTCAACTTTCGATTTTTGTGCAGCTCTAAAAAGCTTCCTTGTATCACTCGTTAAGCTATCATTTACAAAAATGCTGGTGTTTCTGCTATCACCAAATAAATTAGAACTGAGTCTATTCCTATTTAAAAATTTATTTTTCATAACTTTTTTTTCGCATACGTGGAAACGAACTTTACACATAGAACATCAAGAGACGAGGTTGATGATGCGTTATCCATATTTGTTTTTATTTGTCACACATAGCAATTATCAATTTGCTCTTCTTTAATATGTGCGCCTAAGCCTTCTGAAAAAATTTTTAAAGCGGAGTCGAGAGCATTGTTATTATTGATAATAGGAACGCCAACAATTTCAACACACTTTTCTCTACTCTGTTGCTGAAGATAACTTACTTCTCTTTGAAGCTCACTTACAGTGTTCATTAGCAGCGCTGCCACTTTGCTACTATCGTAGCAAATTTGCTACACTTAAGCAATAAATAACACATTTGCGACTTTGCTACCCACTCTCATCAAATGTATCAATTTTGCTACATTTTTCTCATTTCCATATAATTTTGTATTATTCGTATAATTTTTTTTACTTTTTCTCCTGCGATTTTTTAATTTAACACATTTTCCAATTTATTGGCAATTCTGTATCAGCACTAGCTGAATTGTCAACTAAACAAAGTTTTCATGATTTCTAATGTCAGTTACTTTTCAAAAAATTGCTTGCCTTGCCACACAGCAGTGCATCTGCAGAGCGAATTTTTTCAGACCTCAATAAAAAATAAAAAAAGGACTCCTACAAAATAGATACCATAGATTTTATAATGGCTGCAAAATGTATGATCTCAAATAAGGACACTGTATGGGTGCCTTAAATAGATTATAATCAGATGAATTATATAATATGTTTATGAACTATTATATTTATTCTTATTTATGTGAATTGTAATGTGTTAATCACATTTATGTTATGTACTGTTACACCATTCTGAATTTCAATGTGATATTTTCGTTTTATAAAAAAGTTTATGTTTAGTTTACTGTTCAATAAACGATAGTTCAGCCAATTATTGACTTCTGCTACGCTGCTCGCCGTTTTGCTACGCAATTTTGCTACAAAAATTTTATCCAAAGTGGCAGCACTGTTCATTAGCACTATTTTCTCTTCTTTAAGAGTATTTATCATGGATAGCGCATTCTCGTTCATTGATTTCAATGCCAAAATTTCATTATAAATTAGCTCTAAAGTAATTTTAGTTTGCACTTGTGATTGATATTGATCAGAGCTGGGCACCACTACACGTGTGTTTCTCTTAAATGTTCTTCAATGCATGTGTAGTTGTGCTTTGTTCGCTTTTCAAAGCAAACTGAATTAAATTTTATGCTCTCTGCTTTATATACGTATATGAAAAGTTATTTTCATTCTGCCGCAGTACCGCGCGCGGTACGTTTTGCCCAGCCACGATATTGATGCACTTGTTGCTGTGCTTCTGGTTGTACTTTCTGCTGCTGTTGTGTAAGAAGATCGGATTTTTCGCTTAAAAGAATCTGTTAACAGTTTGGAGTAACATTTTTATCATTAAGTGTTTGTAGGTTTACCAAATGATGTTGTTCTTCGAATTGCATAGCCGCATGCGGATCTTAGCTGCAACAAGATAGTGGTCGGAGTCAGTGTTGACCCCCCGAAATGTACGCACATCCAGAACGCATGAAGCGTGCCTTCCGTCGATCACAACATGATCAATTTGGTTTTTCGTTTTTTGATCCGGGGATAGCCAGGAGGCCTTGTGAATGTCGAGGTGTTGAAATCTGGTACTACTAACTACCATGTTTCGCGCCGCGGCGAAGTCGATCAGCCTCAGACCGTTGTTTGCAGTGGTCTCGTGGAGACTGAACTGACCGACTGTAGCGCCAAAGATGCCTTCTCTTCCGACCTTCGCGTTAAATCGTCGAGGACTATTTTTACATCGTGGGTCGGACAACGGTCATACACGTCCTCTAGGCTCGCGTAGAAATAATCTTTGGTGGCATCGTCCTTTTCCTCCGTCAGAGCGTGCGCTCAAATTAGGCTTATGTTGAAGAATTTTGCCTTGATACGGATCGTAACCAACATTTCGTTTATTGGCGTGAACCGGGAAACTAGGTGGCGTAATTTTCGACATACAACGAATCCGCAACCAAATTCGCGCCTCTCCGCATGGCCGCTGTAGTAGATATCACAGTTTGTCCGTTTAGAGCAGCCTTGTCCTTTCCATCGCATCTCCTGGATGACGGTGACGTCAGCTTATATTTTTACGAGGGCTTCCGCCAGTTGGATAGTTGCACCTTCCTTATGGAGGGTCCGGAAATTCCAGGTGCATATCCGTAAATCATTGTCCGTTTTTCGTTTGCAGTGGTCGTCATCGTAGTGGGGGTTATTATCCGAGGCTGTTTTGGTTTTCATTGGAAATGATGATAATGTGTGGTGGGACCCAAACCCTACGCACACATTCCAAGTTTTAAGTCTAGAAGAGACTCGCCTTCTCATAACTAGCTCACCCTCGGACGGGTGTCTAAGGAATCTCCAGAGGATACTTGGCCAAAAGGCCGGAAGTTTGTGAGCTGCTTGAACTGCTTGCAAAAGAATCTTCCCTGGCCACTCCCAGGTGAGTGGCGATCAGGAACTTTACCCACTTACGTGGACTTCCTCCCTTTATACCCTAAACCGAGGGTATATTCACTTTGTCTCTCCGTTTGTAACACATCGAAGGGGGCGTGGCAGGTATGGAAAAGCATATATATTCTTGATCAGCGTCACCATCTGAGTCGATTTAGCGATTTCCGACTGTCTATCTGTCCGTCTGTTGAAATCAGGTTTACGGGAAAACCAAGAAAGCTAATTGAATGAAACTTTCACACACAGGTCAAACCTTCTTGCACGGGTGAAATCGGTTTACGGACACACCTACCGCCCATACTCTATGTATATTAACCCAGGCCAATTTTGAAAAAAGTTGCAGCGATTTTTATGAAACTTGGTGATTTTGTGCACATGCGAACCAAATTAGGATTAGGCTAGGTTTCAAGTTTCCAAAGGATCATACAGAGGCGTGGCACAGCACTAAATTTTATCATTTGTACTACCATACTTTGTAAGCCGTTCAAGATATTGCGATGAAATTTAGTAGGCTGATACATATTAAATATACAGTGGAATCGCGATAATTCGTAATCGCAAGGGAGCAGCAATTTTTTTTTGCTCCATTATCAATGGCTGAAATGATATTTTGCTTTTGCAACACTTATAAAGTCTTATGAGTACGTTTATTTGCCATTTTCACGCCACACTCGCTTTTTCACACACCTCTGGTAAAGCAACGAACTAGCTGACCACGAAATCACAAAAAATTCCACCAAAAAATATGAACGATGAACGTAGCCTACTATGATTGATATTGTTTTTTAAACTATAGTATAAGAGGTTAAACAGTTTTTATTGCACAAAAAAAAAATACGAATTATCGAGGGGACCAAAATGTATGGAATTTTTACGAATTAAAGCGATTTTTTCAAGGGACCAACAGTTTACTACGAATTATTGAGATTTTCGTATTAACGGGGTACGAATTATTGCGATTCCACTGTATCTTGAATTGCGATAAAAGTGGGAGGAATCGAAAAAGTGGGTGTGGCACTTTTCAGCTGTTAAAAATTTTGATTCCGTATATCTCGAAATTGGCACAAACGATTTTCATAAAAATTTTGAAGATGATGCCGCTGAAAGCAGTCATTAACAAAAAATCATCCATTTTACTGAAAAAACTAGTTGAAGGGCGTGGCACCGCCGACAATATTTGTAAACGTTATATTAAGAAAACTAACAACGCAATCGCTATGAAATTTTATGAGGTGGATATACTTGCTATAAGGTCTCTTGTTACAAAAATTTGGTCCAATAATACCAGTGGACGTGGCAACTCCCATATAAGCAAAAAATGTTTATTGTTATGGACAGTGTGCTATTAGAGTAATCTTCATAAAATTTGGTGTATAGATGTCAGTTACTACTTATAAGCTTTGAAAATAAATTAATTTTGATGAGATTGCAGTAGTGGGCGTGGCACCTCCCATATAAACATAAATTTGTAAGCGCTGTTTTAAGTGAACTATTGCAGCAATTGCTATGAAATTTAATGTAAGTGGTTCAATTACTATAGAGCATATCTGAATCAAAAGTGGCTGAAATCGAACCAGTGGGCGTAGCACCTCCCATACAAATAAAATACGGTAAGTGGCATATTTATCGAAATATGTGAGCAATCATACATGGTGTAAGGTGTTTGCTTATGGAAAGCTATTTCTGGATTAAAACCGTGCTGGATTGTTCCAGTGGGTGTGTCACCGCCCTAAATTTAAATTTAACTGCGGCATATATCGCAAACGATATAAGCTAATGTGCTGAAATTTAATATGAGAATGTCGATCACGAATATAATTTAATAAACCAAAAGTGGGCAGAATTGGAGAATTGGGCGTGGCATATTTCAAATTTTTCATTTCTATTCGATTTTTTTCAACATTTTCCATATTTTGTGACTTTTTTCAACCCTTCAACTTTTTCCAATATATCCTATTTGTATTTGTTCGACTTTTTCAACCTCTTTCAACTTTCTTCATAAGTTTCATTCTTTTTTTTCGACTTTTTCATCAATTTTGATTGTTGCAAATTTTTCAGCCTCTTTCAACTTTTTTAGACTTTTTCAACCTCTGTCAACCTTTCTAACATTTCACATTTTTTTTCGACTTATTCAATTTCTTCAACCTCTTCAACGTCTTTTAAATATTTATTTAAAAGTTACTTTCAGTGCAGTGTATGGTATGTGAGTTTCGGCCTGGCCGAAGATAAAACCTTAACTTGTTGTTTTAAGTTTATTTTTCTTTTAAGTAAAGTTTTGATACATTTTTTAGGCCACTAAACTCGTAGAAAGAACTAAAAGTCTTTTTGTTCACCACTTAAGAACTCCGGTCAATCGCAAAAATAACTTTTATTTAAATATGTCCGGACGATTTTGAAACACGTCTCACTCTGTCAATGATAAAATGTCCAACTGTCCAATAATGTAAGAAAAATAGAACATCTAAAAAGAGAAACATATAAATTAAAAATTAACGAAACTTACACCTACAACAACTGTGCAATAAGACAACAACAAAAACATAGACCGGTTCATTGCAAGTGCTCTGTCACTCAATTTTTGCAACTTAAAAAAACAGAAAGAAGCAAAATAATGTCCAGATTTACGAGCCAACAGCAACAAAGCAGATCTCAACTAAGTAGAAGTGAATCTTCTCCTAACTACATAACTCCGAAACTACAGAGGAGTGACGGCTTCAAAAATTCTCTTTCGAAGCAACTAAAAGAAATGGAAGAGTGATTAAATGTGAAAGATGAGATTCAAAAAATGGAAAATAGTCTTTCAATGCACTCTAAAAATCTAATTGAGCGGCTTTCTAAAGAGATTTCCAATGCGGAAGCAAGGCTTGAAGCAAAAATTAATGTTGAAATCAGCTCAATAAAAGCAAAGTATAGGGAGATAGATGGAAGTATTTTAATTATTGAAAATCAACTCTGCATCTTATTTAAGCGCTGTGATGAGCTTGTGAGACTCAAAACTGAAATTGTGAAATTGCAACAAAACAAGAACAGCCAAAGAGTAGACATATCTTCGGATACTATCTTATTTGGAGTGCCGTTCTCCAACACCGAAAATCTAAACGCAATTTATAATCGCATTTGCTTATCCATTAAGTTGGTGTCGCCGCAAGTGAGACATTTTTCGGGTAAAGCCGAAGTCTAGCAACCCCAATTCTGTTATTATTATTAAGTTTTTTACTTCATATGACCGAAACTGTGTGCTAAAAGCAGTTGGAGATTTTCGTAGGCAACCTAGGTCAGCAATTAGCCTAAGAACAGCAGGCTTAGGCTCAGACAACAAAGTGTATATACATGAGAGCCTTACTGTTAACAGCAGAAAACTTTTACAAGCAGCTCTTCAATATAAGCGTCGAAAAGAAGTGCACAATGTCGGGGGTCTATATTTGTTCAACCGCAAAAAATTTCTGATGCATTTCGCGTCGATAATGAGTCGGAACTGCAGTCCATTGTACATGGTGATGAAGCTGAAAATTAATTTATTTTTGCTTCATTACGTTTTATTCTCTAATATATTTATATTTTTGTATTCCCTTCTTTTCTTTTTCTTTTTCATGCCTCTGTCAGAGTTTTATACATTTTCTATCAACCATCTCCTGATTTCATTTTCACAATCTTTCTTTATTACAATGCTTTAAGTCTTTACTTAACTTTACTCTTTGTCTGCTTTAAGTAACAATAATAGTAGCATTAGGCCACGGTTACACTGGATGCGGAAATTTGTTCGTACGTATTCGTAAGATCGAACATGTACGAATAGAGTGGTTACATTAGACGCGACTTCGTTCATATTTTGAGTTGAAGAGCAATCCATCAGCTGTTTTTCTCCTTGTTTTCGTGCGACTGACTGATGAAAAACAAAATTTTTTGTTCGCATCAAAGCAGTCGTACAGATTCGTACGAATACGCACGAAGCATGCGTAGCCACTATAACCGCATTCATATACACACATGCATTTGTTCAATTTTTGCAATTCTTACGAATACGTACGAATTCGTACGAACAAATTTCCGCATCCAGTGTAACCGCGGCCTTAGTGAAAATCATAAGCCAATGATTAATATTTTATGTAAACAATATTCTGGGCTTAAAATTGCCCACTTCAATTCTAGAAGTTTAAATAAATTCAAACTGGATTATGTAAAACATATTTTTGAAGATTCTTTAGTTGACGTACTATGTGTTTCTGAAACTTGGTTCTGTAATGATGTGTGTGATTTTTATTACAACTTGAAAAACTAAAAGCTTTTTCGAAATGACTGGATTAGTAAAAAATGTGGGGGTGTTGCAATTTACTGTAGGAAAAATCTAAATGTATGACTCATAAGTAAATCATTTGAATCTGATGTTGAACTCTTTAATGTTGAAATTTATGACAATGTGGAGATATTTAAAAATATAGGCATCTGTAATAAAAACAGTGCAGTATGTGAAATTGATCCTGATCTTTTAAATTAAACATTTTCTTATTGAATCTGCTCCTAAAGTACAAACTCTGCAGGATGAATCGGATTAATCTTCTTTTATTCAATGCATTGAACGAATCTGATGTTGAAAAAACTATAAGAAGCATTAAATCAAATGTTACTGGAGAAGATGGTATCTCTTTTAGGTTCTTAAAGTTGGGGTTACCTTTTGCTCTTAGTCCTCTTACGCACATAATCAACCACTGTTTTACAAGCTAAAAATTTCCAAGCTTGTGGAAAGTGGCTACAATAATTCCCATTGCCAAAAAACCTGCAGCATTAGAACCAAATGACTTTAGACCGTGGCTGGGCAAAACGTACCGCGCGCGGTACTGCGGCAGAATGAGAATAACTTTTCATATACGTATATAAAGCAGAGAGCGTAAAATTTAATTCAGTTTGCTTTGAAAAGCGAACAAAGCACAAATACACATGCATTGGAGAACATTTAAGAAAAACACACGTGTAGTGGTGCCCAGCTCTGCTTTAGACCCATAAGTATACTGTCATCCATATCTAAAGTCTGTGAGTCATTGATCGCTAATCAGATACTTGCTCATATAAACAGATACAATCTTGTTTCACCCTTGCAGTCTGAATTCCGTATAGGGCATAGTTGCTCTACTGCAGTAGTAAAAATTCTTGATGATATCAGAATTTCATATGATAATGAATACCTTATAACGCTATGTTTTCTTAAGGCATTTGACAGTGTAAGCCATGCATTGCTATGTCGAAAGTAGAAGTGTTTTTTTTTTTGGTTTTTCAAATGCTGCAGTCAGCTTGTTAAAAATTTATTTTGATGGCAGAACTCAAAGAATTACAATTGGGCACAAATACTCAATGCCCCAGTTCACTAGCGGTGGAGTACCTCAAGGCTCAGTACTTTTATTTACCCTCTTCCTTAATGACATTTTTTCTGAAAGTAAAAATATTACTATGCATGCTTATGCTGATGATCTGCAACTATACCTGTCACGACTGCTTGGTCTTATTGAAGACTTATGCTCTAGAATAAATGAAGGTATGGTGAATGCAAATAACAGGGCTATTCAAAACAAACTCAAATCAAATCCGGCAAAATCCTATGTTCTACCAATTTCGAAAACCGGCTATTCTTCTAGCGATTTTCCATTAATTTTTTTTAATGGCATTGAGCTAAAATTTGTCACAAAAGCTCAGTATTAAGAACTACTTACCTTGATTTAAGAAACTGTATTTTCATGCACAGTATTATATACACAAAAACAACTCAATATCTGTATGAAAAATTACATTTTTGTAAATCATCTCGCAATATAAGCATAATTATGCTAACATATAGGCAGTGGCGGATCCAGGATTTTCTTGAGGGGGGGGGCTAACATTTCTTAACCGTAGACCGATCCTTAAAAATTACGACTAAACTAAATGTTCGAAAATGTCAGCGATTAGTCTTCCGTTTGAAATCCCGAAAGCATTTCGTCAGTATTGTCAATACCACCTTTTGTTTTGTTATAGTATGAAACTATCTCAGGCAATTTTTTCGGTGCTGGTCCGATATCAGGCGAATAATGCATTTTGCTCTGAACAATGGTACATTTATTTTTCTTTTTTACATATGAAACCAAAGCAAACCAAAGCAGTATTTTCAGTAAAGGCGGATGTAGATTGGAGTAGTGGATGCTTTATCTCGATAAGAAGCTTAAGCGGAATGGTACACTTGTTTTTTCGCAATGTGCCAGCCATAGTCAAATTTTTGTAAAGAAAATTACGACCCAAGTCGTATGAAGATAAAAAACTATCCATTGCAATGTTTTGACCTTTGTGCTCCTCAACTAAACCAAGAACCACCCGCTCACCCTGATTTTGTTCCGGTGCAGCTCCAGCAAGTTTTCCCAAATATAGTGAGAAGCCAAAATTTCAAACCGTACTTCTCAGGCTTACGGCAAGGAAATGGGGGCGGCATATTTTGAAAACGAGGGCGGCAAATTTTGAAAAGGGAGTCAAATTTAAAAACCAAGGGTGGCAAATTTTCAAATTAAGGGCGGCACATTTTGAAAACGAGTACCTTTTCTATTTTTTTTTTTTTCCTAAATTTTTTGGAAATCAAAAAAGTTCTTGTTTTTTATTTTATAGTTTTTTTTTAAATATGGCGGCGGCAAAATTTTATTGGCGTACGGGCGGCACATAGCCTTAGCCCGACCCTGCCCATGGTAAACCAGTAGTTACTTGTCAAAAGAGACACATTCACTTGAATTGAAGAAAAGTGGAAGCAATTCAACCCATTTGTCCCATAATTCTCGTATTGGTGCGAATTTGCCCAAAGCCGTGAGAATAAGTTCGTTTTTCTCGATGTGTTTGATGTCACATTTCATTAAATTGAATTGTGTATCGACGCAATTACACTGTTATACAAACATAACACATAACCAACTCAGAACTCGGACATCATGAGATGCGATCGAATGAACTTGAGTTGTGTCAAACGAATCGAGTTGTTCGAGCTTGACTCGTTGCGTATGGCAGAACTTCGAACATGTTCGATCATCTCGTTGTACAACTTTAGTAAACACCGAACTGGGATTAACTTTTTAAGCCGATAGAAAGAACAAAAACATGTCTTTACATAAAAAAACTAGTACGGGTCGAAAACGACCCGAATGACGAAAAAAGTCCCAAAGTTGAAAAAAACTTAGGGACAACTATTAATAAACTCTGACACTACATGTTTTCATTCATAACATACCTACTGATAAAGTCACAAAGACACAGACCCACACAGCTGACAGTTTTCGAAATATTTGAAATGAAAAAAAAATTTGGTCGAAAACGACCCTAGGATCGGTCTACGGTTAAATGAAAACACGCATTGATTAAATTTTTCAACGAGCAATATTTATATTTTTTGACATATTACAATAATCTAATCAGTAGTCCAGTCAAGGGTTTGAAGACGGCGAGGTTTCTTCTGGCAAAATAATTCAGCAATTTCAGCGGATCTGATATAGATTTCTTTATGAATATTTTCCAGAGCCAATCCTTTCAAGCAATCTTCTGTCATTGTAGACCTAAAATACAATACAATTTCAATCATTTTAATACAGAAAAACTTTGTTCTGCTGGAATTGTGGCAAATACTTGCAGTAGAATTGTGATGCATTGGAAAAACGATTCCATTTTTTTTTTTTTTTGTTTTGATAACACCTTTTACAAAAAAAAAGATCTGATTTCTCATATACTTTTTTCTATGTATTTTAGGGCGTAGATTCCAAAAATGACAGCCATTTTTTTTTTCTTAAGAATCTTTTTCGAGATACATATTCCCAAAAAACCCTTTTTTCTGCACTTTTTTCATTTATCTGCTCAGATTTCTATGAATTTTTTTCGACCTAAATCAGTTACACACTATTCAAAAATTAATTTTATCTTCTGTCTTTCGGTTTGCTGTTCATGAGATAAGGATAGGATTTGATGGAGTTCAGAGTGACTTTTTTGGTCTTTTCAAAAATGTCACAAAATTTTAATTGGTCCGTTTAAATCCAAAAACCTTTCTAAATCTATTTTTTAACAAATATTTATTTTACGTATATATTTGCTCAAATCGGACACAAAAAGTTAAAGTTAATCAAAAATCAATGAAAAAAGGTAATTTCCATATTTTCATGCATTCCCATATGTCCAAGTCTGTTGGTTTATGGTGTAAAAGGAACCATATTTTCATTTTTGATTAACTTTAACATTTTGTATCTGATTTGAGCAAATATATACTTAAAATATTTGTTAAAAAATAGATTTTCATCCTGAATATTAAAAATATAAAAAACAAAAGTTTTGACTTTTTTGAAAAAAACAAAAAAAAAGTCACTCTTTTTGGAATATGACCGCTTGTAACTCCATCAAATCCTATCCTATGGTCTTGAACAGCAAACCGTTAGACAGAAGATAAAATTAATTTTAGGTCGAAAAAAACATAGATAGATATATGATTAAATAAAGGTAAGAAGTGTAGAAAAAAAGGTTTTTTCTTAACGATTCTTCAGAAAAAAAAAATGGCTGTCATTTTTGGAATCTACGCCCCAAAATACATAGGAAAACTTCTATGAGAAGCCAGATCTCGAGATGAGGCCCAAAATTGTAAACTAGTGTAATGGGCAATGCTTTCATTGCATTCAAAGTATCTTTGAAATCGGTTTTACAACAAAGCTGATGACACAATTTAATTTCGGATTAGCGCTCAACCTTACTGCAATTTAAATCACTTTCGTAAGTGAGAGCAGCCCCTATGATTTTATCAACTTGCCTCATCGAGTGATTACCGGTATAAAACGTTCTAAGGGTAAAATACTCAAAAATGTACTCTGGAATTTTGATTTTGATTCTGAAATTTTATGATCCAAATAAGGATAGAATATTGCGGCTCTGAAACATTTGAGAAAGAAATGTGAAATGAAAATAAATTAAAACTAGTAATATTCGGCCATGCCGAAACTCTCATGCCTAACACTGCATTGAAAGTACCTTTACAATAAATGTTAAAAAGACGTTGAAGAGCTTGAATAAGTCGAGAAAAAATGTAAAAAGATTGAGAAAGTTTAAAAAGTGTTGAAACAGTTGCAAAAGAAATTGAAAAAGTCGAAAAAATAAGGAAAATGCTGAAAGATGTTGAAAAATTAAAAATGTCGAAAAAAGATTTTAAATGATGAAAAATATTGAAATCGGTTGAAAAACTCTCAAAAAATTGAAGAGGTTGAAAAATGTTGAAACAATTCAAAATCGATGAAAAAGTTGAATAAATAAAGAAAACGAGGAATAAAGTTGAAAGAGGTTGAAAAAGACAAAAAATACGTATGGAATATATGTATTGGAAAAGTTAAAAGCTTGGAAAAAGTTCAAATAATATGGAAAATGTTGAAAAAAATTGAAAAGAAATTAAAAATCGAAATATCCCACGACCATTTCTTCAATTCCGCTTACTTTTGGATATTAAATAAATTTTATTTGTGATCGACATCCGCATACCAAATTTTAGCACAATAGCTTGTATATTTTGCGATATGTGCCGTAATTAGTCTTAAAATTTAGAGCGGTGACACACCTACTGGTACAACCCAGTCTGATTTTAATCCAGAATTAGTTTTCCATAAGCAAACCTCTTAAGTCAAATTTTAGTATGATTGCTCACATATTTTGATAGATATGCCACTTAACGTATTTTACTTGTATGAGAGTCGCCACGCCCTCTGGTGCTATTGCGCCAAATTTTTGTAATAAGATATCTTATAGCAAGTACATCTGTCTTGTAAAATTTTATATCGACTACGGTGTTAGTTCTCTTAATATACGTTTATAAATATTGTGGGCTATCCACGCCCTTGTTAGAGACTTTGAAAGCTCGAATCATTTTTTTCATTTCATTTTATTTATGCGTTTTTTTGATTCAATAATTTTATTTTTTACAAACGATTTAATTCGAGTATTCATAGTAGCATTTGTATCAAAAAAAGAGTATGGCATTTAATATAAAAGTAAATAATATAGTTCAAAATGCCATTTTAAACATAATTCTAAAATATATATAAGTGTTGTGGGGTAACAACGGAATTTAATCACTAAATTTAGATATAAAATATAATTAGGATGTTTTTCACAAAAATAAAAGATAAAAAATATAGGTAAAAATATAAGAAAAACTATATTTAAGTTGAAGTAAATGAGTGGCAATACAATAAAACAACAAAAAAATAAAAAAAAAAAATTATAAAAAACATTACAGTGTAGGTCTCAGCAAAATCTCGATTTCTAAATGATTGAAACTGAAAAGATTAATCCTAGCCAAATCCTAATTTTGCTCACATTTGAACCAAATCACCAAGTTTCATTAAAATCGCTGCAATAGTTTCAATAATAACTAAATAGATATGTAAATATAAGAACATTTGTTGGTCAAATTACGTCGGAACGCGGAATTTGAAAAAAAAAAATTTTTTGAACTTAGCTTCTCCACGATCGGACCGGTTTCGAAAATTCTTATATTTATCAAAGTTTTTTTAAGAATTTAAAAAAAAAAACGAAGAGAACTTACATTTCGGAAATCAAGTTTTTTTTTTAAGTGAACTGAAAATAAACGATGACGACAAAAATGTTTCATAAAGCCGTATTTTTTTCCTTAAAGAGCATCAATGCGTTACAAACGGGATGACGAAGTTATTATACACTCAGTGTTGGGTATATTTTTCTTTTTATTATTTATTTATTTACGAGCGGGGAAGAATCAATTTAGTGTCTAACTCAACAGCGATTGAAGATGCTTCATTAAAAATATCATCAAATGAAGAGCTGAGATGCAAAACCCGCCAAGTCCATATTTTGCGTTTTTGGGAAAATCGAAAAAACTGTTTTCCACTGAAATTTAACTATAGTAAAAAAGTAGATTGATCCATTGTAATAGTTGTCAAAAGTTATTCAAATCCTGATTTTTCATTACATTTTATGACCTAATCTATAAGGACTACAATGAAAAAACTTATGGACTTGGCGGGTTTTGAAACAAAAACTGTGGACTTGGCGGGTTTTGAAATTGAAAACGTGGACTTGGCTGGTTTTGAAAGTGAAACCTCGGGACTTGGCGGGTTTTGAAAAAATATTAATAGTAAAAGGTATCGAAATCATTTTTTAAAAATGGCTAAGTTTGAATTAATTCCAAAACATTTGAATAAAGGCAGACTGAAATTTTAATTACACAATATAATTTTCATGTTAAAATAACATAAAACTATTTGTATTTATGAAAGCCATATCTTTTTTAATGAAAAATTGAACTTGGCGGGTTTTGATTTTCAGAAATGTGGACTTGGCGGGCTTTGATAAAAAGAATTTATCAGAAATTATTGCAATCAAAAGCTTGTGAGGGGAAAATTTTTTTTTACAATTCAGAGTATGGAGGCTTGTCAACAAACATTTTTTCTGTCCCCTCCTGCAATATCTCACATTTTCATTTTTTTGGACTTGGCGGGTTTTGCATCTCAGCTCTTCAAATGACGTTTCATTTTTTCGCATTTCTGAAAACGGGTTGGTAAATTGCTTGACATAAGTACAGGCTGAAGAGATTTGTAGTGTCTGATCTTGTAGTTTGCGACTGAACGACAATATAGGAACATTTACAATTTTCAGAATATGTAACGATACTAACAAATTGGAGAGTGCTATCGACAGGGCCAGCGGAAGGTACGGGCAAATCGGACAGTTGCCCAGGGCGCCGCTCTGATGGGGCGCCAAATTTTGAAACATGAAAGATATACAACGTTTTGAAAATTTGTGGGGAACTAATATCCTTCATACGTTGATGAAATCGGCTTATAAATTTTAAGGGCCAGACAAAATAGTCGTGCAATTTGAGTGCCTAAAAAGTTTTATTGAATTTTTTTTAATGTCTGCACGTGCAGATGAAAAAAGTTTTCCAAATAAGTCTTCCAATGCTAAGTGCGATGATGCTGTTGCCGATTTTAATAATAACGCTGAAGATGCTCCAGACTCAGTCTCATGTAAAAACTCTGTTGACTCTGAAGGTAATTTTGAAGTGGATAACAAAAATGTTCCATAAGTATATTTTTATTCTACATTCAATAGAGATTACAAGTAATTTGCCATTGGAATGCATTACTGATGACCCAGAGGATTGGCCAAAAAGGATTTCTGATAAAATATGTGTGTTTTTTGTAAAACGTGAGCCTTCAAAGTTAAAAGTGAACCGACAGTGTCCCTTAAATAAAGACTGTCGCCGATTTGCACCAACATGTGTGAAAAGAACGGTCATGGTTGGTATACTCAGTCGCAGCTGATACAATTTTTCCTTTGGCTGCATGGTCCATAGCTCTTTTAAATATTGGAAGGATTAACATCGCTTGAGTGCAGTGTATTCTATTTCCGCACTTGCTCTGCTTGGCTAGAGCTTTCTAATAGATTGCGTTGTAATTATACAAGTGACTCGGCTCAACAAAACGCATAACGATCGAGAATAAACCATTGGCGGAATGTTGTCGAAAGACTGCTCGCCGTCATCATATTTTTTGGAGGAGAATGCTTATCTTTTAGAGATTCGTCTGACACACCTCACAAAAAAGGAAATGGAAATTTTTTGATAGTAGTGGAGCTGCTGGCAAAATTTGACACTGTGGTGAAGAAACACTTCACTTGAATAAGGCAGTTACCAGCCCAAGTTGCTCACATTTTTTCATAAATGATTGATCTAGTAGCTGAAAGAGCTAAAATATAATTGTAACATAATTGAATTCTGCTAAGTAAGTACTATTGTATAGTGGTTGATTGTACACAAGATGAGAGCAAAGTTGAGCATATGTTAATTGTTGTGCGTTATTAAGGTAAAGAAGTATACTTCGAGAGCATGCTTGAATTTACAAAAGACTTGGCTGGAGAAATTGACACTGAAACTACCTTTCGGTTTGATCTTCCCATAAGATCTCGTACAAAAACCAAATATTTTCATACGAAGTTGAAGATGAGCCAATTTCGGATCCGAAAACAAAGTTAATGCTAGAATGTTACTATACAGTGTTAGATGCAGCAATTAAGGAATCATGAGAACTCGTTTTCTATTTTATATGACATCGGATCCCTAAAAATTAAAAATGTTGTCATACACGAAAAGTGTCAATGATATCGACCCTTGCGAGATGTTTGCTATCTGAGTCAATAGATTCAAAAACTACTCCATTAAAAGCATTGGAATTTATATCTAGCCTAAAATTGTTCGCTCCAAACGTAGTTATTGCTTTGCAAATACTACTTGGGGAACGCAGCTTATCAAAATTAAAATTAATAAAAATTTATTTACGATCTACAATGTCACAAAAAAGGTTGTTCGGTCTGGCTATGCTGGCCATAGAAAGCGACATTTGTCAAAAAATTGATTACGATAATCTCATAAAACCCTTTGCAGAAGCCAAAGCAATAAAATTTTAGAAGTTTCTAAGTGCAAGCTAGGTTTAAACTATCGCTTCACTGAAAATCGCAAAAATGTTATTTTGTTCAGTTTTGAAAGGATTTTTAGTCACTTTTTCATATCAAGTGAAATTTAATAAAACTAGCATTCTAGTACTAGTTTCTAAACTAAATCTTTATGTTTTGTTACCTTTCTAAGGAACCGAAAGTTGCGGAAATATGATCTCATTTTTCATAAACAATTTAAGTTCTTATATGTACTTAGAGTGCACAAAATACACGATTTTATTATAGACTACATATGTAACTTTTCTTAATTATAAATTCACTTAATCTTTGCTCATATATCTTTAAATTGAGTATATGTTATCGCCCATCTCAAAATGCACGAAACTTGAATAAAAATGTGTTCATGAATAAAACTTTTTATTGTTTTTTTTTCTCATAAAAATGGGGCGCCATATCGCACTCTGCCCAGGGCACCAAAAGCTCTAGCGCCGGCCCTGGCTATCGAAGCTGAAAGTTGGACAGCTTTTGAAGACGCGCTTGGGTTTACTTGTAATGCTTAAGAGATAAACAGTAATAATTCGCTGAAAGTATCAACGTATCTAGTCGCACACAATGCTTTTAAACGATTCTTTTGTTTTTGGACTCCGTTCGAAAATTTTATCTTTCAATAGTTCTACTCTTTAAGATGGATTCGAGAAAAAGTTTGACACTGATGAAACTGTGCCTAGCATGTTACGAATTTCAGAAATATTGCATGATTTTCCTGCGTACAAATTCAGGGACTGACTGAAAAACAATGAGTATAAAATGCAAAGAGTTGGTTTTCAGATATCAAAGCCTGAACAGCTTTGATTTGTTCGATCCTCCATGAACGTTCTTTCTTTCGCTCCCAGGGTGGCTTCAGCCCCCATAGCCCCCCCCCCCCCTTGTATCCGCCACTGCATATAGGTACCTGAACTCTTCGAAATTATTTTATTTTTGTTAACGCATTCGCCTGTGAAATTCACTACCAACACACAGTAAGTGTGTGTCTAATAAGATAAACTTTAAGCATTTAATATTGCGTCATTTTTCTTAACATCTTCACTCCTCTATATATATTTTCTTAACTCCATTTCTACTTACTTTCACTGTACTTTTCTGTGATTTTACTCTAATAGTTTAGTTCTTGAATTATATTTATTCTGAAATTAATATTGTTATTTATTATTTTGTTTATTAATTTGGTAACAAAATAATAATCCTCATTATCAAGTTATGAACTTGCTTGTTGTACTTAAAAGAAATATTTCTTATGACTAATAATGTCTGTCATTAAATTGAAATTAAAAGAAAGAACATGAATTCATCCCGCTTTTCAAAGCGAAAAAGGTGTCCAAACTATGGCACAGTGCATAAAAGAACTTGTTATGAATCGACACATAATAGATTCTGCAAGTTAAAAGAATTAGCTGACTTTTTACCAAGCTTATTCCTTAATGAAAATGTACATTACGATGATGAAGTTTGTCTCTATTGTTACGAGACTTTCGTATCTCTTTTAAGATTAAAAGATATTTCCGAAGTACTTCAAGCAGGGACAGAAGTTGCTACACTGCCAGTATTGAAGTTAGATATTGAAGATCCCTATCCCTACTAATGATATCCAAACGGATGAATTGAATGAAAAGTTAGTACATTTTGAACTAAACTTATCTTTACAATATTCAGGCAAGATTAAAAATCATCAAAAATATGTGTATGCTTCCAGAAAACGTCGGGAGACTCCGAAATTACTCCCAAAATTAGAAAACTATTTGAATTAAGAGGTGATCACGAATTTCCAGAGATATTTCTTACATCATCTTCTGACGATAACTGTTGTGATGTCTAGTCTTCTTATTTTAATCAGTCGCTTAAGTCGTGTAAGTCAACACCAGAAAAAATTCGACTTTTAACTAAGCGCCACTCAAAAAAATGTCAAAAAAACAAATTGTTTCAAATTTACCAGCAGCAACACGTTACATGATTGCCAAAGCTAGAAAAGTTTCGAAGGAAAAGGATGACTATGCTCCGCTTGACCCATATTCTGGACATCCAATAGGGAAAAATTCTCTCGCCATTGCTGAAAAATATTTTTTCGATGATGACTTAAATTGTTCAAGACAGAGCTCTAACAAAAATGATGCTAGAACAGTTATTGAAAATAGAAATAAAGTAAAAAGGATAAAACGTTTCATGACTCGAAGCGTTAAAGAAACTTATATAGCTTTTAAAGAACAACATCCTGAAATAAAAATTAGTCTGTCTAAGTTCTATACTTTTCGACCAAAATGGGCAACGCTTTCAGGAAGTTTGCTTATGTGTGTACTGCGAAAATTTAAAATTATCGTTAACAGCTTTGAAAAATTATCTCTCTTTCAAAAGTGTATCAATTGAGAATATACAAGATATTCTTTTCTCTGCTGTTGTTTGCTCTCCTAATAAATTGAACTGCGCATTTCAACATTGCTCGAAATATCCTGGAGCAGATCCAATCACATTACAATTTCTGGGCTTGTCTGAAGAAGCAGATGATGGAACCACTTTCGCTACTTGGGAAAACAATGACATAATTAAAAAGACCATAAATATGAACAAATTTGTTGAAAATTTATCAAAACAAATAGTCAAAATTACTCAACATTTAACATGTAAAAATATCCAACAGCGTGCTATCAGACAAGAAATAATAGTTCCAAATCCAATCCAAATTATTTGGTCGTTCACGTAGATTTTGCTGAGAACTGGTCAAGAATCTAACGTGACGAAATTCAATGACATCAATGGAAAAATTACCAGATTTCAATTTTCAAGAACTTTCAAGAAAATACGCCGACCTATTTTAAGTGATGATCGAACACATGACTCTGCTCACGCTTCAATGGCGATGAATATAATAGTCAAACACATTGAGTGCAACCAGCCATCATTTTCACTCAAGCAAGTAACAGTAAGTCCAGATGGGGCCCCTAGTTATTTTAAGAACAGGTTCCAGTTGGAAGAATTGAAACAATCTCTCCGTGAAATGTAATGGGTTTTTTCATCAACAGGACTTGGCAAAGGAGCTTGCGATGGAATCTGTCTAAATATCATATCGAATGCATTAAGAATGCCAAGATATTCACTGAGAAAGTAAAAAAATACTTACCAACAATAATATATTTGGATCGCAAGAGTTGGAAAATTTTCGCAAAAAAAAGAAAATAATAGAAAAATGTCAAGACGTTGAAAAGGATCCTTAACACTCACGTTTGGTTAAAAGAAAAAGACAAAAACATTTATACCACACGAACATGCGAACACCAATACGTTGAGCTTTAAAAAATATCTATTCTCATTACACAATTTTTGAATAGTGGTGTTTCATATGAAAAATTATAATTTCAGCTTAATAAAATTCACTACCCTCAAACTTAAACTTGGCTTAGTCAAAAAATATTTTTTATTAAATGTTTATTACCTACAAAGTATACAAGCTGCGTAGGTGAAACTTCTTGTTCCACTGCAAGGACAGTGCAACGTATACTTACTTACTTGGGTGGCCATAACAACCCGTTACCGGGTTACGGCCGACCTCAAAAGCTCTCTCCAGGCGCCTCTACTTTGCGCGCGCCTTCTCCAATCATTCACACCAAGCGTGGATAGAGTTTCCTCGGCTTGGTCTTTCTATCGGAGGCATGGTCTTCCTCTTCGTCGTCGCCCAGCGGCTTCCGCATCAAACACCTTTTTCACCGGAGCTTCTTCGTCCATACGCACAACATGTCCCAGCCAGCGCAGACGTTGTATAGTGATGCGCTTGACTATGTCAATGTCAGCGTAGAGCTCGTACAGTTCGTGGTTCATTCGAATACGGTAGTCGTCGCCGACGTGAACAGGACCGAAGATTTTGCGAAGAATTTTTCTCTCAAACACCCCAAGCGTGGCTGCATCAGTCTGCGACACAACCCATGCTTCTGCGCCGTAAAGTAGCACGGGTAAGATGAGCGTCTTGTAGAGTGTCAGTTTTGTCGGGCGAGAGAGATCTCTACTACTCAATTGCTTACTGAGACCATAGTAACACCTATTAGCAAGAGTTAGTCTTCGCTTTATCTCCAGGCTGACATCGTTTTGAGTGTTCACGGCGGTGCCAAGATAGGTTAATTCCTTGACAACTTCGAAAGTATAGTTGTTCGCAGTAACAAAGGATCGAATACGCCGCGTCTCCCTGTTTGTGGACAGCATATACTTTGTTTTGCCCTGGTTCACCGTCAAACCCACCTTCGCTGACTCTTTTTCGATAGCAGAGAACGCAGCAGTAACATCTCGCTTACAACGTCCAATGATATCAATATCATCGGCATATGCAAGGAGCTGGACACTTTTGTAGAAAATAGTGCCATTACGATGTACACTGGCTCTTCGCAACACCCCTTCCATCACAAAGTTGAAGAGGTTGCAGGATAGTGGATCGCCCTGTCTGAAACCTCGTTCGGTATCAAATGGTTCGGAGAGGTCCCTTCCTACTCTGACGGAGCTGGCTGTGTTGCTCAACGTCATTCTGCAAAGCCGCACCAGCTTCGCAGGTATACCGAACTCAGACATGGTGGCATACAGGCAATCCCGTATCGGGCTATCGAAAGCTGCTTTAAAATCGATAAAGAGATGATGGGTATCGATCTGTTTTTCGTGGATTTTTTCCAGGATTTGACGTAGTGTGAAGATCTGGTCTATGGTGGACTTACCAGGTCTAAAGACGCACTGATAAGGCCCAATCAGTGTGTTGGCAAACGGCTTAAGTCTTTCACACAGTACAGTTGACATGACCTTGTAAGGGATGGCAAGAAGACTGATTCCCCGGTAATTAGCGCAGATTGTCGGGTCACCTTTCTTCAGTACAGGACAAAGGACACTGAGATTCCAATCGTCGGGCATGCTTTCAACTAGCCATATTTTGCAGATGAGTTGATGCATACACCCTATCAGCTCATCGCCGCCGGTCTTGAACAATTCAGCAGGCAGGCCATCGGCACCAGCCGCTTTGTTGTTCTTAAGCCGTTGGATCACAACTCGTACCGCGTCATGGCTAGGTGGTGGTACGTCCACACCATCGTCGTTGATTGGTGGCATCGGGTTAATTTCTCCAAAGGCGGGATTAGCGGAGTCATCGCCAGCAAGCAGCTTGGAAAAGTGTTCCCTCCATAATCTCAGTGTACCCTGCGTATCCGTAACCAGATTTCCATGTTCATCTTTACAGGTTGATGCTCCGGGCTTGAAACCTTGGGTCAGACGCTTGACTTGTTGGTAAAATTTTCGAGCATCATTCCTGCCCCGCAACACTTCGAGTTTCTCACGCTCGTGCCTTTCCTGCTCTCGTTTCTTGCGTCTGAAAAGGCACCTCTCTTCCTTTCTTTTTTCCCGGTAGTTTTCGTGCACGGCTCGCGTTGCTGCTGACTGCAGGGTTCTTTTGTAGGCGGCGTTTTTCACTGCAGTAGCTTCGCGACACTCCTGGTCATACCATTGATTTCGCGGAAGTGGGCGTCGGAAACCAATGACTTCCTCAGCGGCAGAGCGCATGGAGCGGGATATATGCGCCCAAAGTCCACCGGCATCATCGGGTAGAGAGTCAGGTTGAAGGAGCAGTTCTGAGAGGCGAGCGGAATAGACTTCGGCCGTCCGATGTGATTGCAGCTTAACGACGTCCAGCTTTCGTTGCGTACCAGAGCGTACATCCTTTGCATTGCACAGCCGCATGCGTATCTTGGCTGCAACAAGATAATGATCGGAGTCAATATTGACTCCCCGGAACGTACGAACATCTAGCACGCTGGAAGCATGCCTTCCGTCGATCACAACATGATCGATTTGGTTGCGTGTTTTCTGATCAGGGGACAGCCAGGTGGCCTTGTGGATATCAAGGTGTTGAAATCTGGTGCTACTTACTACCATGTTTCGCGCCGCGGTAAAGTCGATCAGCCGTAGACCGTTGTTTGAGGTGGTCTCGTGAAGGCTGAACTGACCGACAGTGGGGCCAAATATACCTTCTCTTCCGACCTTTCCGTTGAAATCCCAGAGTACAATTTTAACGTCATGGGCCGGGCAGCGGTCGTATACTTCCTCGAGTCTCGCATAGAAGGCATCTTTGACAGCATCGTCCTTTTCCTCCGTCGGGACGTGCGCTCAAATCAAGCTGATGTTGAAAAATCGAGCCTTGACGCGGATCGTAGCCAACCTTTCGCTCACAGGTGTGAACCTGGAGATATGGTGGCGAAGTCTCTTGCTTACTACGAATCCGCATCCCAATTCGCGCCTCTCCGCATGGCAGCTGTAGTAGATATCGCAACTTGCTTGCTTAGAGCAACCTTGTCCTATCCATCTTATTTCCTGGATGGCGGTGACGTCAGCCTTAATTTTTCCGAGGGCATCCGCCAATTCGATAGAGGCACCTTCCCTATTGAGGGTCCGGATACTCCAGGTGCATATTCTTAAATCATAGTCCTTTTTTCGTTTGCAGTGGTCGTCAACGTTGAGGGGTTCGTTATCCGAGGCTTTTTTAGTCTTCATTGGAGTGTTTTTTTACGTGGCGGGTACCAAACCCTGCGCACAACCCAGTTTACTTCCAGGGAGGACACGCTGCACACATTCGCTCACTATCTCAGCGGATGCGGAGATAGCTACCCAGATGGAGCCGCGGGGAGGCTGTGTGTCAACTTGCTAATGGTTGGCTCAGAGATCGCTCTGGCAATCCCCAGGTGGAAAGCAATCAGAAACTTTACTCTGATTAACCAAAAGCCAATTCCATCCTAATCCTAATCCAATCCAGTGCAACGTATATCGACTTATATTTGAGTAGGAGAAGGAAGAGGGTCCCTACTATATATAAAGAGATAATTTACGGATAAAGGACACTCCCGCAAAAGTGCCCTTATTCCACCCAACTACTCAATTAAAATCGTTGATTTTTAAGAAAAATGCTCTCAATTTAGATTGAGCCGTTTTCGACAGTTGGGACTTTTATCAAATGTAGTTTAAGCCTATCTGTGTTGATAAAAAAATTTTCAAGCAAAAAAAAAACTGATGCAATTAAAAATTTTTTGATTTGCAAAAAATGCATCTGGTTTACGATATTGGCAATATTTTCCACAAAACTGTTTGCATTGCACTAAATGTCAACTTTTCATAAAATCCATTAAATTATGAAAAGTTTGAAAAAAAAATATGAAATTCCATTATTTATTCAGGCAATATCGACAATTTGAAAAAAAGTCCTTTCAGAATTTTCTTTTTTATAATTTTAAAGGACAAAGTTCAAGTGACCATAACTTTGAAAATTGAGTCATTTCAGCGAAATTAAAAATATGTGTCCCCTAGAATTGAACGCAGAATAATATCTATAAATTTCAAGCAAGTCGATGACACTGAGTTGACTTTTTGTTCGATTTGAAAAATAATGTGCCTATTGTGAATTAGTTAGAATTAATAATAATCAATAATAAAAATCTCAAATGTAATGTAATGTTTAAACAGTTAAAACTAACCAAAGGCATTAAGTCTAATGTTTATATGGAACGTTCCATGTCATGTATGCTCAAGAGCTTTCATGTTAGTGCAAGATCAGACGATACATCGACCTTCACCCATCTGCTTACCGAATGAAACTTATTTTTTATTAAATTTCGAATATAGACGAACACATCCAGGAACACTTGCCTATTGAAATATGGTCATGGCTATTTTTAATTAAAACTGTTTTAATTAGCTTTTTTACGAATTCCTCACCCATTTGTTTACCAAACAAATATTATTTGAACCGAAAGTTTGAAACATAAAGAATATGCCTAGGTAGCATTGCCTCCTCATTTCTGGTCATGACTACCTGCAAGCAGGTATAAACAGGTAAGTAACTATAGGTAACTGCACTGATCTGCTACCAATCGAAATATATATCGAAAAAAAGATAATTTAATTACAAATACGATGATATAGTATTGCCTGCAATAAACCGGTTAGTTAAAATAGTTTTAATTAGAAATAGCCATGAACATATTTCAATAGGCAAGTGTTCCTGGATGTGTTCGTCTATATTCGAAATTTAATAAAAAATAAGTTTCATTCGGTAAGCAGATGGGTAAAGGTCGATGTATCGTCGGATCTTAGACTATATGAGAACGGGTGTTTTCGAATTTTTTTTTTAAGTAAATGGCGACCATAAAACGGCGCATACATATAGATATCTATGTATAAATAGGCAGTTGGTAAACAGCCATAATCATAATCGCTTAATTTTTTTATTTTGTAGGAAGGCTGTGAAGAGAGGGAGTGCACAGTGTATGCTTTTTTCAATAGAAGTTGGTGACACGCCCCTAATTGAAAATACGTTGTCACGGCTAAACTAATAGACCGATTTTAACAAAATTTGGTTTGGTGATAGACTGAACCATCAGAAAAGTAAATAGAAGCTCTGAGTTTTTAAATAAGGCGTGGCATCACCCTTAACAGTAAAAAACGCTGTTTCGGCTGAACGGTGGCATCGATTTTGATAAAATTTGGTGTGGTGCTAGATTGAATCCTGAGTAAAGATATTTCTTTTGATTGGGCGATGCCACGCCTCTAATAAGAAGAAAACGTTTTTACTGGTAGGTGTTTGTTTTAAATAGGATGGTGACACGCCTGTAATAGAAAAATATGTTGACACAGTTAAAAAAAGGGACCCATTAGATTCTGACCAAATTTCATCAAAATCGGTTCATTAGCTTAGCAGTGAAAACGTTTTTTCTTATTAAAGGCGTGGAACCACCCAATCAAAAGAAATATCTTTACTCAGGATTCAGTCTAGCACCATACCAAATTTTATCAAAATCGATGACGCGGTTCAGCCGAAACAGCGTTTTTTCCTATCAAGGGTAATTCCACACCCCATTTAAGAACTCAGAGCTTCTAATTACTTTTCTTATGGTTCCACCAAATTTTATTAAAATCGGTATATTAGTTTAGCCGTGGCAATGTATTTTCCATTAGGGGCGTGACACCACCTACTATTGAAAAAAAAGTATACACTGCCTCCCTCTCTTCACACCCTTCGTAAAAAATAAAAATATTAAGCGATTATGATTATGGCTGTTTACCAACTGCCTATTTATAGATAGATATCTATATATAGGCCATTCCATTCATTATGGTCGCCATTCTCTTAAAAAAAACAAATTCGAAAACACCGTTCTCATATGAAAGCTCTTGAGCATACGAACATTTTGACACCTTAAAAACGTTTCTCCGCTGCACTCAATTTTGGGCAGACTACTGTCCCGGTTGACATGGAACGTCCCATAAATATTTGAAAATACATCAATTTAGCTCTTTGATTACAATGAAGAAAATAATATCAAGTTTTTAAAAATCCGTTCATAAATGCCAAAGTTACAGACAATTTAGTATAAATTGTCATAATTTCATTTTACCAACTTTTCAGTTTTTTATTTATAGGCTATACAGAATATTATATTTTTCAATAAATGATGATCAGTTTTTTTTGTTTTCTTTTAGAATTATTTTTATTTTAACTGTGAAATCAAATTTTATGATACAATTTTAGTAGGTAACACGCAAGATGACAGAACACAAGATTACGACACGCGCATGTCATTTTTTTTTGTGACGTAGGAGGTGACCATCACCATAAACGTAGTTCCTAATTGATTAAAGGGATGAATTTAAAAAGAAAATAATTTATTTCTACTATAATGGGGCGTTAAATCCATTTTTAACCCTTTAATGAAAATAAAATGTAGTTCATTTAGTCGATTGACAGTTTCTTTATTATTGTTTTGATTTGTTGACAACTGTTTGAAAAATAATAATAAGTGCATTTTTACACACGGAAATTATGTGGAATAAATTCTAGTCTATTCTCTGATGTGAATTTTTTTTTCGCTTACATAAAATTGGAGCACAATCAATTTCCACTAATAGTAAATTTGTATAAAGCAATTTACGAGTGTAAGGATCCTTAAATTTAACGCAATTCCAGAGGACCATTGCACATAGACCTGCAAAGGTATGTACATATATCTAAGTATACCTAAGTCTAAAATTTTCTTTGTACACGGTTCGCTTCAAGCCAAAATAAGATTTCAGAAATTGTTAACGAATTCGGACTATTAAAAATTTAATTATTATCTTACAATAAAAATCAGTTTTAATAATTGAACAATTTTTATATTTAACTTTTTTAGTCATTTTTATTGGAGGATGGAGCTGCTTGTAGAAGTCCACGTAAGTGGGAAAAGTTCCTGATCGCCACTCACTTGGGAGTGGCCAGGGATTATTCTTTTGCAAGCAGTTCAAGCAGCTCACAAACTTCCGGCCTTTTTTGACAAGTATCCTCTGGAGATCCCTTGGACACCCGTCCGGGGGTGAGCTAGTTGTGAGAAGGCGAGTCTCTCCTAGACTTAAAACTTGGAATGTGTGCGTAGGGTTTGGGTCCCACCACACATTATCATCATTTCCAATGAAAACCAAATCAGCCTCGGATAATAGCCCCCACTACGATGACGACCACTGCAAACGAAAAACGGACAATGATTTACGGATATGCACCTGGAATGTCCGGACCCTCCATAGGGAAGGTGCAACTACCCAACTGGCGGAAGCCCTCGTAAAAATAAAGGCTGACATCACCGCCATCCAGGAGATGCGATGGAAAGGACAAGGCTGCTCTAAACGGACGAACTGTGATATCTACTACAGCGGCCATGCGGAGAAGTGCGAGTTCGGTTGCGGATTCGTTGTAAGTTGAAAATTACGCCACCTAGTTTCCCGGTTCACGCCAATAAACGAAAGGTTGGCTACGATCCGTATCAAGGCAAAATTCTTCAACATAAGCCTAATTTGGGCGCACGCCCCGACGGAGGAAAAGGACGATGCCACCAAGGATGATTTCTACGCGAGCCTAGAGGACCACGACCCACGATATAAAAATAGTCCTCGGCGATTTTAATGCGAAGGTTGGAAGAGAAGGCATCTTTGGCGCTACAGTCGGTCAGTTCAGTCTCCACGAGACCACTTCAAACAACGGTCTGAGACTGATCGACTTCACCGCGGCGCGAAACATGGTAGTTAGTAGCACCAGATTTCTACACCTCGACATTCACAAGGCCACCTGGCTATCCCCGGATCAAAAAACGAAAAACCAAATTGATCATGTTGCGATCGACGGAAGGCACACTTCAAGCGTTCTGGATGTGCGTACATTTCGGGGGGTCAACACTGACTCCGACCACTATTTTGTTGCAGTTAAGATCCGCATGCGGCTATGCAATGCGAAGAATGTACGCACGGGCATGCAACGAAAGCTGGACGTTGCCAAGCTGCAATCACAACGGACTGCCGAGGCGTACTCCGCTCAACTCTCGGTTAAGCTCATCCAACCATCCTCTGGAACCGACAACGCCGGTGGACTTTGGACACACATCTCCCACTCCATGCGCGCTGCTGCCGAGGAAGTCATTGGTTTTCGACGCCCACAACCTCGAAACCAATGGTATGACCAGGAGTGTCGCGATGCGACTGCTGAAAAAAACGCCGCATACATGAAGACGCTGCAGTCAGCCGCAACGCGAGCCGTGCGAGAAAACTACCGTGAAAAGAGGAAGGAAGAGAGGCGCATTTTCAGACGTAAAAAAAGGGAGCAGGAAAAGCGTGAGCGTGAGGAACTTGAGGTGTACCAGGGCAAGAAGGATGCACGAAAATTCTATCAACAAGTTAAGCGTCTAACTCAAGGTTTCAAGCCCGGAGCATCCACTTGTAGAGACGAAAATGGAAATCTGGTTACAGATACACAGAGTGTACTGAGGTTATGGAGGCAGCATTTCTCCAACTTGCTTACGGGCGATGATTCCACCAATTCCGCTCAGAGAGAATGCAGTACGATACCACCAATCAATGATAACGCAGTGGAATTACCATCACCTAGCCATGAAGAGGTTCGAGTTGCTATCCAGCGACTCAAAACCAACAAAGCAGCGGGTGCTGACGGCCTGCCAACTGAGTTGTTTAAAGCTGGTGGCGATGAATTCATAAGGTGCATGCATCAACTCATCAGCAAAATATGGCTAGCGGAAAGCATGCCCGACGATTGGAATCTCAGCGTGCTTTGTCCTGTAATAAAGAAAGGAGACCCGACAATCTGCGCCAACTACAGGGGTATCAGTCTTATTTCCATCGCATATAAGATCCTCTCGAGCGTATTGTGTGAAAGATTGAAGCCGTATACAGAAACGCTGATCGGATCCTGTCAGTGCGGCTTTAGACCTGGTAAGTCTACCATAGACCAGATTTTTACACTGCGCCAAATCCTGGAGAAAACCCATGAATATCAAATCGACACTCACCATCTCTTCGTCGATTATAAAGCTGCGTTCGATAGCCCAGTGCGGGATTGCCTATACGCAACAATGTCTGAGTTCGGTATACCTGCAAAGTTGATAAGGCTCTGCAGGATGACGTTGAGCAATACGTGTAGCTCCGTCAAGGTAGGGAATGACCTCTCCGGAACTTTTAATACCGAGCGAGGTTTCAGACAAGGCGACCCGCTCTCGTGCGATCTCTTCAATTTCATTTTGGAGGGGATCGTACGAAAAGCCGGTGTGCATCATAATGGCACCATTTTCTTCAAAGGTGTTCAGCACCTTGCGTACGCTGATGATATTGATATTATCGGTCGGAGTAAGAGAGATGTTACTGCTGCTTTCACTGCTATTGAAAAGGAATCAGCCAAAGTGGGTTTGACGGTAAACGAGGGCAAGACGAAATACATGATGTCTACTAACAACAACAAGAGAGCACGGGATCTAGACTCTCATGTTACAACGGGCAACTGTAAATTAGAAGTTGTCAAGGAATTCATTTACCGTAACCAGCAACAATGATGTCAGTCTGGAGATTAAGCGGAGAATAACAATTGCTAATAGGTGCTACTAAGGTCTCAGTAAGCAATTACGTTGCAGAGCTCTCTCTCGATCGACAAAGCTAACACTCTACAAGACGCTCATTCTACCTGTGCTTCTTTATGGCGCTGAGGCATGGGTGGTTTCGACAACAGACGCAGCCGCTCTTGGGGTGTTCGAGAGGAAAGTTGCGGAGAGCTAATGAAGTCGGCCGTAACCTGACAACGGGTTGTTATGGCCATCTAAGTAAGTAAGTAAGTCATTTGTATTCAACAAATATGACAAAGATAACAAGTGGATCAATTTAACCTGGTAATTGGTGACATATGTTTCGGCTAATACCACGTATATACATTAGGGTGATTCAAATTTTTTTTTTTTTTTGTTTTTTTTTACGGTGCTGTTGCTTAAAAAGTAAGTATATGATTTGAAGAAAAAGTTCACGAAAATTCAGCTCTGTAACTCAATTTTATAAGGTGGCGCCGGAGCCTGTTAGTTTTACATGTAAATTGTATGGAAAAATTATTTTTTACAAAAAAGGTATCTAAATGAATAACTGATTAGTGTTGTTGAGCTGAAAAGGGTCGTTTTTCGACGTATTTTTTTACGCTGCATCCGAATCTGACCTCAGAATTGACCCATCATGTCGGAATCCTGAAATATTTGAGGTTAATTACCTGAAACATGACGTTTTTTGTCTACTTTCGAGGCCATGTATAGGATTCAAAGAAAGTTGATCAGCTTATTTTTAACAAAAGCATCATTTAGTACCATCTTTGCCCTTTAAAATGAGCTTTCAAGTGGTGATCTGTGATGCTTCCTTACAAAGTTGCAGCCACTTTAAGGTGACATGAATTTGAAACCCGTTGGTTAACATTGTTGGGTTGCAACCCTTTGTAGGGGATCCAATTCATGTCACTTTAAAATGGCTATAACTTTGCAAGGAAACATCACAGATCACCACTTGAAAGCTCATTTTAAAGGGCAAGGATGGTACTAAATGATGCTTTTGTTAAAAATAAGCTGATCAACTTTCTTTGAATCCTATACATGGCCTCGAAAGTAGACAAAAAACATCATGTTTCAGGTAATTAACCTCAAATATTTCAGGATTCCGACATGATGGGTCAATTCTGAGGTCAGATTCGGATGCAGCGTAAAAAAATACGTCGAAAAACGACCCTTTTCAGCTCAACAACACTAATCACTTATTCATTTATTTTTGTAAAAAATAATTTTTCCATACAATTTACATGTAAAACTAACAGGCTCCGGCGCCACCTTTTAAAATTGAGTTACAGAGCTGAATTTTCGTGTACTTTTTCTTCATATTATAAACTTACTTTTTAAGCAACAGCACCTTAAAAAAAACAAAAAAAAAAAAATTTGAATCACCCTAATATACATATTCATATGCATATACATAGCCTCATCAGACCAGTTTTGGTTAAGTTGTACTGAGATTCGAACACCCGACCGTACCACGCATTTTTTTATTTTTGAATTGCGACGGCCGCTCTAACACTTGAGCTATTGGATATGTGACCTATTAGTTTTAGTTGCCCACTTTTCCCCCAGCACCCCGATTTAACTGAGGGAGGACTTTCAAAGTCATCAATAGAACTAATAAGTCACATGAGGTCTCTCCAACAAATTTTCGATGAAATAAATGAAGATGAATTATTACTATCAAATAATTATATGAAAAAACATCTGGATTATGCAGAACATTTTAATTGTGACCAAAAGTCAAAAAATTATTTTTTAGAGCTAGAATGTTTTTTAGTAAACATCATCCTAAAACTAACTTTGTCGTTTTATTAATTAATGAAATAACCACATTTTTGCTATACAAATTTTCAGGATTCTATTTCATAATATCTAACGTTTAAAGAATTTCCAAAAATAATTTCTGTATGTAAACAGAGAGTAAATAATAATGAAAAATATTTTAATATTTATTTTATTTATGAAGCAGTTGCTATGCAACTAACACATGTCTGTCAATAGTATGGGTACCTGTGACGTACATGCGCAGTAGATTTCCAATTTTGTTCGTCTGATGTCGTAATCTCCTATTTATTCATTCATGGCATATTTATAAATCACATGATTTTATACACCATAATTAAATATTAATTATTAAATATTTTTACAATGATATTTTTTTGTAATTTTTATTTAACAAACATGACAAAGATAACAAGTGGAAAAATGGAACAATGCGTGCGAAATGCAATAGAAATACGCACTTTGTACACATCAAGGTGAAATACCCAATAGCTCAAGTGTTAGAGCGGCCGTCGCAATTCAAAAATAAAAATGCATGGAACGGTCGGGTATTCGAATCTCAGTACAACTTAGCCAAAACTGGTCTGATGAGGCTATGTATATGCATATGAATATGAGAAACCAAATATAATCTCCCATCATTCTCTCATTCCAATGTCCTTGGTATCGCCTCTCAATTCATTTCATTTCTTGATGAAACTCTTACCTCTCGTCGCTTACGTCTCCGAGATTTTCAGGGAAAAAATCTAAATGGGAATGCAGAAAATGAATTTTAAGAGACATTTTAACCCCTTGAAAAATATCAAATAATGTTATGTTAGCGAAAATTTTAATTAAATAAAAATTTGCGATGCTTACCAATCTTTGCATAGTTCTTGAGTAAATCTTTGATGACAATTTTTTAAATCACACTTTTGCTATTTCCAAGAAAATCAGCAACAACGAACTTAAACGAGTTCCATGCTGAGGCTTCGTTTGGTGATAAATATGTAGAAAATGTTTCATCTTTTATCAGTTTCCTTATTTAAGGACCATCACAAACTCCTTCCTTGACTTTCGCTAAAGAAAGATTTTCAAACTTGGTTCTCAAATAGGAAAACGCTTCACCGTCATTGTTTAAGGCTTTAACAAAGTTTTTGAAGAAATCCAGTTTGATGTGCAAAGGCAAAAGTAGCAGTCGATTAAATGAGAAAATGGTTTTCTCCAAATCATAGGAATTTCAAATTTCATATGCCTAATGTAAATATATTTGTAAGTTTAAAAACACCTTCATGAAAACATGTTACTAAAAATTTACCTTTTAAGCCAGAATGCCATTCACTAAGGTTTGTACGGCACTTAGAACATATAGCGTTTGGAGTCCATGGTTCTTCCAGGTTGACAGGTTTAATCAAAAGATATTGGTAGTAAATCTCCTTAGCAAAATCACCACACACATAACAGAAATCATCTGCATTGTCTTTACACTCTTCAATATTTTTTTGCTTACTCTTTTTAAAGCAAGACTTTTTACAATATACTGAAGTAGTCTAAGCTTTACCAATGATTTAAACAAATTGACTCATGAATGTCTTTAGAAAGCCCTTATATACCTTTCGCTAATTCATAGACATGTATAATATATGTATAATTTTTGAGGTTAACGAAAAATCATGAAATTGCAAAAAACTACCTGTAGAACATTTTCATGAAAAATTTTAAATCTATAATTGCGGTCACGAAGAGCTAAGCTGTGGATTAACCTAAAAACATCAAATTGTAGAAAAGCTACCTGTCTAAAAGTGAAGCATCTCAAAGTAATAACTCATATTTCAAAGAATGAGTCATAAAATACAATCCTTCCACCTTTTTTACAAATTTATTTATCGTACCTCTTTTGATGATAAGCCTAATTCCTTTATTAGATATTTGGTTCGAACAACTTGACTCTAAGATACCAAATAATTGACATTAAAAATTATATTAAATTTTTAGCGTCCTCAAAGCTACCTTTAAAATAAAAAGTATCATGTTTTGTAAATTGTATTAAAGTTGAAAAATAAGTAAGAAAAAAATTAAAAATGGGGCTAAATAAGGCTAAATTTTATTAATTTTAGCTCATTAGTGAAAACAGAAATAATTAATAACGAACAAAGTCATGATTTGTTAAAAAAAACCGGCGGGTTGCACTTCGGGAGTGCCGACAGAAGTGAAAACTTGAAATAAAAAATTAATTTCACACCTAGAAAGAAGTATGCAAGCATAACAAATCGTTTAATGGCAAGTTAGTGTGTTAGTTGGTATGTGTGCGTTTTCTTTTTATATGGCAATGCAATGGAGGACAAAAACGGAATATGTATTCAAATTTTACTCTCGCTCTCATTCCCAATTTGTCAACGCAACAACGTGGAATTTGAAAGAAACAAACATGTAAGCATAACAATCGTTGAATGAGAATGGAATGTGTCAGTTAATGTGTCTGCTTTGCTTTTTGTCTTCCACTTGGAATATTTATTTAAGAGAAACAATAGAACATTCAAATTTTACTATCGCACTCATTCATGACTGGGAATCCCAATGACGGTCGGTGTCGCGAGTTTATACTTTTTTCCTCAGCCGTGAATGCTTTCTTACGGAGGTGCACAACGTGCCATAAGAAGTTTTCACTTCAAAATATTAAACAAGAAAACAAGAAAATACTGAAAAATTTTTTTTACTAAATTGGCTATAACTTCGGCATTAATGAACGGATTTTCAAAAACTTAGCATAATTTTCTTTGGAAGAGTTTGCATTTTATACCCAAAGAGTTAAATTTATGTATTTTTAAATATTTCTAATTTTAAAGTATTTTTTAATTGGACACGAATTTAAAAAAAAATGGATTTTTTCAAATGTATCATCTTTTATGTCTTAAGCTAATTTTTTAAACTCTAAAATTTTCTGCACAAGAGTTGTGCCTTACCTTTTTTTCAAAATTTATTCGAACAAAATCTAATATAAATCTAATATTTAGATGAGATATAGCCTAAAACTGAAAATAAACTAAAAAAAATTTCAAAAAAAAACTAACCGTGAGAAAACTCTATCAAAAATTTTTTTGTACTGAGGGGACCTATTGAACAATTTTTTCTTTTGAACAATCGCCCAATAATAAAATGCTCAAGCCCAAAATATGTCGACATAAATAGAAAATATCACGAAAACTTGAGAAAACAATGAACACAAACCTATTTTGTGGGCATCCATCTACATTATACATTTTATCTTAAGAAGATATGAGTCTGTGCAGAACTATCGAGTGCAAACCTTTTGCTTTGAATGCAGTTTTCCGCCCACGACAATACCGCCAAGGGGGCGATCTGCCGATAATAATAAAATTTAGGACCACTCAAGAGCGTAACATGCTATTTAAGCATATACATCAATACCGTGGTAAACATAATCGTCACCTTAGCCTGCAAGACATTGGTTTGGACTCCATTAAGAGTATATATTTAAATGAGAGTTTAACAAAGAGAAATCGCTTCATTTACAAGTCAGCTCTTCGCTTAAGGCGACGAAAGCAACTTTTTTCTGTGATGTTAAAAAAGGGTACTGTTTTTGTCAAAGAGTGTGAAGACGGGCAGTACGTTAAATTTGACTACGATTTGGCAAAAATAAATATTAATGCAGTAGACACAGCAACTCAAGATGAAATACATGATCCAGAAAACTTAGCTTATTTTACTAAATAATGTTATTATTTTCTTCAATTTCTTGCACCCTTTATTAATTTTCACTTTTTTTCAGTTATTATTTTCTTACCTACTATTTGATGATAAATCAAGTAAGCTGCAAAATTTGCATCAGGATTGCGTTGATTAATTTTGGATAGTTCTGTGGTTGCGAGCAACACTGACGATATACCTTTTAAATTTATTTTTGATATGGTCAGTAAAAATCACTCTGGTTTTCAGGTATGCCTCTTAAATGCACGTAGTCTTAATAAATCTAAAATTGATTACTTGAATTATTTATTTTTGAATACCAATGTGGAAGTTGTGTGTGTTAATGAAACTTGGTTTACCTAAGTTAGATATGGATGACAATTCCTGTTTGCTGAGTGATTTTGAAATATTGAGAAGAGATAGAAGTACGGGAACTAGAGGTGGTGGTATTGCTATTTACTATCGTAAGGGTTTTCAAGGCAAAATTATATATAGCTCAGAAGATAGTGTGTATGTACAACCCAAGTAAGCGTTTTGACCTGGAACCAGCGCTCTCTATTATATCGGAAGAAGCATTGAAATATGAGCACGTTATTTTCTGTGGTGACCTCAATGCTGATTTACTAGTTAAGGATTCTAGATCATTTGAACTACTAGGACGAAATTTCGTCTGCTGGACTCAATATAATCAATAAAGATCCTACGCGTTTCACCCCAAACTGCAAAGCCAGCTTGCTGGATGTTTTTTGCGTATCAGATAGCTCTAATGTTGTGCATTTTGAACAAATCCCGCTTGATGGTGTATCTGACCATGAAATGCTATTTTTATGTTACAATATCCCATTTAACAAAAATAGTGGTCCGGAACAGTTTTCCTTTAGAAATTTTAATGCCCTAGATTTTGTAAATCTGTATCAAGAAGCCGATCTTCTACCCTCGAATGATATTTGGTTTCTCTCGGACGTAAATCAAAAACTTAATTATTTTAATTTTTTAGTTAGCTATCTTTTTAATAAATTCGTTCCACTTAAAACTATTAGAATTACAACAAAAAAACAACCTTGGTTTACTAATGAAGTAAGAACTGCCATCAAACTCAGAAACAAGCTTTACGGTCGTTGGAAGCGTAATCCGATCAGCTATAATCGTAATACTTTCCGCATAGCAAGAAATCAAGCCAATTTGACTACACGTAATGCGAAAAAGAGTTATTTTTGCTCTAAACTTGATCCCAGTTTGCCCTCTAAAACTTTATGGAGGAACTTAAAAACTCTTGGCATCAGCAATAGGAGTACATCAAGTTGTAATGTAGATTAGGGTTGTAACGGAGGTCATCTATGCGGAGGCGGAGGCGGAAGCGGAAGCGGAAGCGGAAGCGGAGTTCAAAAATTCATCTTCGCGGATGCGGAGTTTTAACAGAAGCGGAAGCGGAGGTGTTAAAACAATTTGAGAATATTAATTTGAAATTTTCAATCGAACTTTACAGTCAATTGCAGTAACCAATGTTCTTGTGAAATTTCACAAATCGGTTAATGCTTTATAAACAAACATGACAAAGACAAGAAATGGAACAATTTAACCTGGTAATTGGTGACATATGTTTCGGCTATTACCACATATATACACATATTCATATGTATATACATAGCCTCATCAGACCAGTTTTGGTTAATTTGTAATGTGATTCGAACCCCCGACCATTCCATGAATTATATGTGGACGGCCGCTCTAACACTTGAGCCACGGAGGTTGTGCTGAACGACATACACAAAGTGCAATTTATATTATGCGATTGCGCCATCTGTTGTAACTTTATTGTCGTTTCTCGTTTGCTGCATAGCTTTGTTAAACCATCGGTTTAAGGACTTGCTATATGATGTAGCTTTTATTATTTCGAATTTCGGGCTTCCGCCACTTATTCTCCGAATAATTGTTGGACGTATTCTTCCGGTTTTAGAAATTTTTAACAAATTTGTTTGTCTTTGTCATGTTTGTTTATAAAGCATTAACCGATTTGTGAAATTTCACAAGAACATTGGTTACTGCAATTGACTGTAAAGTTCGATTAAAAATTTCAAATTAATTAATAACATTCAGTCGACTAAAACAAATTAAAAATTTCTAAAACCGGAAGAATACGTCCAACAATTATTCGGAGAATAAGTGGCGGAAGCCCGAAATTCGAAATAATAAAAGCTACATCATATAGCAAGTCCCTAAACCGATGGTTTAACAAAGCTATGCAGCAAACGAGAAATGACAATAAAATTACAACAGATGGCGCAATCGCATAATATAAATTGCACTTTGTGTATGTCGTTCAGCACAACCTCCGTGGCTCAAGTGTTAGAGCGGCCGTCCACATATAATTCATGGAATGGTCGGGGGTTCGAATCACATTACAAATTAACCAAAACTGGTCTGATGAGGCTATGTATATACATATGAATATTTATTTATTTATATATATATTTAGTCTATGAATACAGAATCCTTACAGACTAATGAGATGAATGAGTAAAATTAAAATTAGAATGTTGATTTATATTTAAATAATAACTAATTATATACAGAATTCATCAATTTCATAAATGAGATTTTTGAAGCAGAAAAATCGACTACAACTAAGTTAGAAATATTATTAAATTCAATTAATGCTCTCATAAACGGAGCATTTAGTGCGTAGTTCGTTCTAACACAGCCAACAAAAAATGTATCAAAATTTCGAAGAGCTCTTGCTGGAACATTGAACGGGATCTTTTCTAAAAGCGAAGGACAATCAACCCCACCTCGGATGATGTCAAAAACAAAAGCTAATGAAAGTATAGTTCTCCTGTTTTGTAATGTTTTCAAATTTATTAGCATGCAACGAGAGTGATATGAAGGAAATGGTTCATTAAAATGCAGAGACCGCAGTGCAAAGCGAATGAAAACTTTCTGAATGCGTTCTATACGATTCATATGGCAAGCGTGATAAGGCCTCCAAATGAAAGACGCATATTCCAGCTTAGAACGGACAAACGAAGTATAAAGGAGTTTAAGGGAGTATGGGTCAGAGAAATCACTACTGTTACGTCTGATAAAGGCAAGCATGGCATAAGCTTTTGATATTGTGTAATTAATATGGTTGTTAAAAGTAAACTTGGAGTCAAAAATTACACCCAAATCTTTAATTTCCTTGACTGATTTTAAGTAGGAGTTGGCAATGTGGTAGGAAGTTTGAATGACAGTGTGCCCCTTAGAAAAAGTTATATAGAAGCATTTGTTAATATTTAAGGTTAGAAGATTGCTACAACACCAAATATGAACTTTATCAATTTCTAACTGAAGCTTTCGAGCATCTTGCTGATTTTTTATTACAGAATAAATTTTCAAATCGTCTGCGTACAGTAAAAATTTGGCAAAAGAAAAACAACTACTTATGTCATTGACAAATAAGACAAAAAATAAAGGCCCCAAAATACTACCTTGTGGTACACCCGAGGATGCAACAAAGGAATTAGACAGTACATTATCAACAACAACCACACACCTGCGATTGCTTAGATAGGATTTGATCCACTCCAAAAAAACGGAATGAAAGCCCAAGCAATTTAGTTTTTTTAATAGGATTCTATGAGAGACCGTATCAAAAGCTTTCGATAGGTCAGTGTAAACAGCATCAACTTGGAAACCTTTCTGAAACGCCGAAATACAATCTTCAGTGAAAACCGCAAGATTGGAAACTGTAGAACGCCCAGGTACAAATCCATGTTGATTGGGTATGATTAAATTTTTGACGGCATAGAACAGCTTGTCCTTGATGATACACTCAAAGAGTTTAGAGATTGTCGTTAATTTGGAAATGGGTCTATAATTACTCACATCATTTTTATTACCACTCTTAAAGATGGGAGTAATAAAAGCAATTTTCCAATCATTTATAAAGACTCCTGAAGACAAAGATTTATTAAAGATAGCTTTCAAAGGATAAACAAGAGAAGAACATTTTTTGAGCAAAATTGCCGAAAATCCATCAATGTCTGTTTGGGTAGACGATTTAAGACGTTCAATACCACTGGTAACGTCATCAGAATCAATAGTTAAAGACCCAAAATTAAGGGATGATTCTATATTAAAGGAACCGCTTACGTAAGAAGCAGTTTCCAATGTAAAATTAGAGCTAAAGAAATCAGCAAAGAGGTTCGATACATCTTTTGCGGTATTCGCAATTTTATCATTAAAAAATAATGAAGCTGGAATACTTGAACTAGATTTTTTCAAATTGATAAAACGCCAAAAAGCTTTTGGATTTGATTTTATACTGGCTTCAAATTTTAAAACATGATTTCTGTATACGAATTTATCTAAACAATTGAAATCTTTAGAATACTTTTTGTATATATCAAAATATGTTATTACATTAGTTTTTTTAAATTTGCGAAAAAATTTGTTTCTTAGATTCTTTAGTCGCTTTAGCCGTTTTGTGTGCCAAGGCAATTTATACTGTTTCTTAACAACAAGTGGAATGTTTTCTTGACATAATTTTGCAATTCTAGATCTAAAAATATCAAAACAAATTGTAACATCGGGATCGTGAAGCAAAGCATCCCAGTTCAACGATTGAAACAAATTGTTAAGCAAATAAAAATTACACAAACTGAAGTTAAAGGATATATTAGGATTAACATTTTTGACACACGAAAATTCATAAAACTCAAGCTCAAGAATTAAAGGCACGTGATGCATGCCCACTGTAGATAGAGGGAAAAAACATTCCGTTAAATTAAAATTAATATTGTTACTGAGAAAAATTAGATCTAAAATTCTTTGAAATTTATTTAAAAAGCAGTTAATTTGCATGAGATCAATGCTTAAAAAGTTATCGATCACATATAATTCACTTATACTGTTAAGATTACTAGGTATTAAACCAGTACTATTAGCTGCATGAGACCAAGAAACATTAGTTAAGTTAAAATCACCAAGCACACAAAGATGATTATCACGTAGTTCATATAAAGCAAGTGAAATAATGTTATCAACATGCATCTTATATAGAGTTTCGTTGCTATTCGGAGGTATAAGAGGCGCAGATAAACAAAAATCCAGAAGAGCCTTGCACGCGCACACATAGCTGGTCAAGTAGGGTGTCTACAGTCTTAAGGACATATAAAGATGCATGCAGTTTTTTTTTAACCGCAATCAAAACACCACCTCCTCTTGCAAAGCCAGTTTTCACAGCATCTCTGTCTTTGCGGAAAACATTATAGAGGTTAGAGTCAAAAAACTCGTAATCAAAAAAAAAATATGTGGTAATAGCCGAAACATATGTCACCAATTACCAGGATAAATTGTTCCATTTGTTGTCTTTGTCATGTTTGTTTATAAAGCATTAACCGATTTGTGAAATTTCACAAGAACATTGGTTACTGCAATTGACTGTAAAGTTCGATTAAAAATTTCAAATTAATTAATAACATTCAGTCGACTAAAACAAATTAACAATTTGAGAATATTTAAAATTTAGTATTAGTATGAAATGAACACTAGTAGGCATCCTAGATTTCCAGCTGAAGAAGCTATTTTTCAGTAGGAGATATTATTGTAATTCTTTTCATGATCAATAAATACACTCTTGAAATACACGAACAATGTTTTTTTTAATTCATTTAAAATAATATAAATGGGGCATTCCATGCCAAATCACCGAGGTTTTGGCCCGACCCTCTTCGATTTCGCTAATTTGATGATTGATTTGATATGTTTTAGTGCGTATTAAAAGCAACAAGCACACCAATTTCCAGTCTTGTATTCGAAACCGTTATTGAGTAATCGGTTTTTTAAATTTTAAGGCAAAAAATTTTCAATTAACGATAGACTAGTAATAAATATTGATATCAATTAAAAGTAAGGCATCATTTTTTTTGTATTTGAATGTAATTCTTGAAAAAACAAATAAAAAAAATTATTCAAAGTAGGTAATAATCAGATAGCTATTAACGTTTAAAGATTAAAGTCAACATTTTCGAAAAGTGCGAAACCTTTGATTTTTCTTAAAAATTGTTTCATAATTTTACTTAATATTACGCAACTTTAAAGCTGTAGTTCAAGATGTGCTGACAATTTTTTTAATTTTTTTTTGAATTTTGAAAATTTTATATTTGTTTTTTATGATTGAATTATCTGTATCACTTGTTTAAACAAAAAAAGATCTAGTTTCTCACATACTTTTTTATGTATTTTGAGTCGTAAATTCCAAAAATGCCCACCATTTTTTTCTCTTAAGAATCGTTTTCGAGTTATTCCCCAAAAACCCGATTTTTGAACTTTTTTCATTTATTTGGCCATATGTCCATCAATTTTTTTTTGAACTAAAAAATAAAGATTTTATGGGTAATTATCTGTTTGAAAAAAAAATCAATATTTTGACTCAATTGACGAATATGTTGATAAGATTTCATAAAGATCGGCTCAGTAATTTTGAAGAAAAGACTGCTGGCACCGTATGAAAAAAGTGAATTCGAGAGAAACGCGTTTAATTTTTGTTTATTGAACCGGAGAGTGCGCTCAAATAAAATTGCAAAAATATACTTATAGAGCTTGAATCTTTATGAAATTTCAAAACGATGTTTTTGTAACGGACTACTTTCGAAATCTGTGTAAACGAAATTTTTTCTAGGTTGTACCCATAACCAACTAGCACAGCACAAAACAATAAAATGTAAATTAGCTTAAACACAGAATTTTCCACTTTGTAAGCTCTAATGTTGATTTTATAACTTCCGTTATACCTCCGATTTACCGCATTAAAATTTGCGGAGGCAGAAGCGGAGGTGGAGGTACAATATCAAGCGGAAGTTCCGCACTTGCGGAAGCGGACCTCCGTTACAACCCTAATGTAGATGCTGATAATATGAATGACTTTTTTCTTCAGTACAATGTTGAACAAGCCCACCCTGATTTCAAAATTGACCAAAATCTAATATATAGGCCTATTAATGAATTTTCTTTTAAAGTGGTGACCGAAGCTGATATAATCAAAAGTTTTGCTTCCCTGAAGTCTAATGCTGTTGGCTTTGATGGTGTAAACTTAAGATTTTTAAAGTTACTTCTACCATATATAATTTCTTCGATAAGTCATATTTTAAACTTTTCTATCACTACATCAGTATTTCCTGATGACTGGAAAATAGCGAAAATTATACCTGCTCCTAAAATATCTGGGGCCAAATCTCTGAGTGATTTTCGACCTATAAGTATTTTGCCCATCGTGTCCAAAGTTTACGAAAAACTGTTAACATTACAAATTGTTGATCATCTTAACGTTAATAAACTCTTATCTGTTTTTCAATCGGGTTTTAGAGCCGGCCACAGTTGTTCAACTGCTCTCCTCAAAATAATGGATGACATTAGACCATCGTTCGATAGAGGCGACGTTACAGTCTTAACCTTGTTAGACTTTTCTAAAGCGTTCGACACAGTTGACCACGCAATCCTTAACTTAAAACTTAAAAACTACTTTGCCTTCGCAGATAGTGCTGCAAAGCTTTTAAATAGTTACCTGAGCAATCGTTACCAATTTGAGATGTGTAGCAATAAACAATCTTTTCTAAAAAAAACTTTACTCTGGAGTGCCACAAGGATACATCTTAGGTCCCATCCTATTCAGTATTTTTATTAATGACATTACCGCTTGCTGCAAAAATGTTTCCATCCATCTATATGCTGATGATGTTCAGATTTATTCTTCCAGACCTATTGGCCTTATTGAAGATCTGATTGTACGAACTAATGAAGATCTTGATGCAATCTCTTCTTTGTCAAATCAAAATAATTTGAACCTTAATACTAGTAAGTCTAAGTCAATTGTTATTGCGCGTAATCGAGGTTGAAAATGAAGATTTACCATCACTTTATATGGGAGGCAATCTTATATCGTACGAAAATACCGTAACGAGCTTAGGCTTCAAATTGAATTTTAACCTGCACTACCCACGTTAACTCTACAATTAGTAAAATTTATTTCATCCTCAGAAAGCTGTGATCGACTACGTCTTTTGTACTCCAAATTGTTAAACTAAGATTAGTAAAAGCATTAATTGTGCCTCTTATATCATTCATTATTATTATTATTATTCATCGTTTCAAAAGTTTCAGAAAGTTGTCAATACCTCGGCAAGATATGTATTTGACAAAGGTAGATTTGACCATATTTCACAATACTCCGTAAAAATTCTAATCTGCACACTCTCCAATTTCCTAAAAATGCGTAACTTAATATTCCTTCATAAATTAATCCACACTAAAACACCTAATTATCTGTTCTGCAAATTACAGTTTTCGCAATTTTTAAGAAGCTTTAATCTTATTTTGCCTCGCTTTAACTATACAGTTTCATCCAGAATGTTTTTCGTTAGTGTTGTCAAACTCTGGAATTCCCTGCCACTATCTATAAAATCCTTAAGCAATCCTAGATGTTTGAAAATTGCAGTTCTAGCTTTTCTTAATACTCTTTAACTCCTTTCCTCAGTAACTTTTTTTCTTTAATTTTTTTTATACGAGATAAGCAGATAAGTTGATATTGGCTTTATTGTTTTTCAAAATACTCTCCATTAAGATCGATACACTTTTGCATCTGTTTAAACCAATTTGAAAAGCATTCATGCCACTTTGAAGTTGATATCTCAGAAACGTGTGTTTTGAAGGCTTCAACAGCATCTTCTGGTGTTGTAAACCGCTCGCCGCACAGTTTATTCTTGACATACGGGAACAAAAAGAAGTCGTTGGGGGCTAAGTCAGGACTGTACGGCGGATGGCCTATCAATTCAACGTTTTGAGTGCTCAAATATACATTTGTTTGAGCCGATGTGTGTGAACTCGTCTTATCATTATGAAGTATGATTCGTTTTCTTCCGTTTGTTTTTCGTATTTCATCAAAAACTTGTGGCAAACAAATGGTGGTATACCACTCAGAATCGACCGTCTTTTGTTCCGACAAAGGAATGGTGGCGATATGTCCATTCATTCCGAAGAAACAGGCAATCATTTGCTTCGAAGTGCTGCGAGCGCGAACAACTTTTGTAGGGTTTTGCTCATCTTGAAACACCCAAACAGTCGATTGCTGCTTTGTTTCGGGCTCATATGCATATATCCACGATTCGTCACCTGTGTAGATGTTATACACAGCTTTTGATGTTCCACGATTGTATTTTTTTAACATTTCTTTGCACCAACCGATGCGAGCCTTTTTTTGAGTAATTGTTAAATTATGTGGAATCCAACGTGAACAGATTTTTTTTACGGCCAAATGTTCATGCAAAATCTTGTTGATGCTAGTCATACTAATGCCCAATGTTGCCTCTATCTCACGGTATGTCACATGACGGTCTAGCATTATTAGATTTTTCACAGCATCTATGTTTTCTGCTACAACCACTGATTTTGGGCGACCTTCACAATATTCATCACTGAGCGAACTACGGCCACGATTAAATTCTGAGTACCACCGAAACACAGTAGTCCTTGATGGTGCTTCGTCACCATACAAAGCAATTAATTCATCGACGCTCTCTTGTTGTGATAATTTACGCCGAAAGTTGTGATAAATAATAGCACGAAAATGTTCACGATTTAATTCCATTTTTTTACTGAAGCACAATTTTCAAATGAATGTAAACAATATCAATTGCAATGATACGTCAAAACGTTCTGAGTACGTTTAGGCTATAAGATGTCAAACTTTCCAATAGAAGTGTCAGATTGCTAAATTTGGCATTAGTATTGCCCGATCCCGAAATATAAATAGCAACCTACGTACATATAATTTTGATTTGTGTTCATTATCATTATATCCAAAACTTATCTCATTGTACTATTTATTCTATTGTAAAGACTAAGTCTTATGTACATGTACCGTATAAGTAAATAAATAAATAAAAGTCTGTAAGCTTTAATAAAGAAACTAACAACTTTCCGTGTTGTAAATTTTTTTAACATTTACAGGCGCTGCAAGTGGCTGTTAAATTAGAAGGCGACGTTATCACGGCAAATGGATCTATTCTGAGTGGCTACGTTGGACATGATGTTCAATCGTTAAGTGGAACAAATGCATCTATGTGTTCTTGTCGTTGTGCATGTTTTAGTGCAAATCGACATAAAAAGTAAGTCTCATTTGCATTATTTTCAAAATTTTCAAATTATTTATTAAATATTATTTATTTTTTGAAATAATATAATAAGAAAAGTGACTTTTTCATTTATATATTTATTAAACAATTTCAAAAAAAAAAAAAAATTAGGTTAAGCTTTGCGCGATTTTTATACCCTACACCGAGGGTATATTCACTTTGTCCATCCGTTTGTAACACATAGAAGGAGGCGTGGCTGATTGAATGAAACTTTCACACACAGGTCACATCTTCTTGCAGGCATCTTGCTATTGAAAATGGGAGAAATCGGTTAACGGACACGCCTACCGCCCATACCCTATGTCAATTTTGAAAAAAGTTGCAGCGATTTTGATGAAAATTGGTGATTTGATGCATATGTGAACAAGATTAGGATTAGGTTAGGTTTCAAGTTTCAAAGCTTCCTACAGGGGCGTGGCACAGCCCTAAATTTTAACCTTTATACCACAATATCTCGTAAGCCGTGCAAGATATTGTCATGAAATTTGGTGATAAAAGTGGGCGGAATCGTAAAAGTGGGCGTGGCACTTTTCAACAGTTAAAAATTTTGATTCTATATATCTCAAATATGGCTTAAACGATTTTCATAAAAATTTTGGAGATGATGCCGCTGAAAGCAGTCATCAATACAAGCTCAGCCACTTTACTGAAAAAACTCGATTAAGGGCGTGGCACAGCCCACAATATTTATAAACGTTATATTAAGAGAACTAACAACGTAACCGTTATGAAATTTAATAAGGCAGATATACTTGCTAGAAGGTATGTTTTTGCAAAAATTTGGTTCAATGGAACAAGTGGGCGTGGCACCTCCCATACAAACAAAAAACGTTTACTGTTATAGATAGTGTGCTATGAGAGTAATCTTCATAAAATTTGGCTTAGAGGTGTCGGCTGCTATGGGCTTTGAAATTAAATGGGAATTGATGAGATCGCAGTAGTGGGCGTGGCACCTCCTATATGACCAGAAAGTTGCAATCGCTATATTGATTGAACTATTGCAACAATTGGTATGAAATTTGATTTAGGTGGTTTACTTGCTATAAGGTATACCTAAATCAAAAGTGGGCGAAATAGCACGAGTGGGCGTGTCACTCCCCATACAAGTAAAATACCTTAAGTAGCATATATTTCAAAATATGTGATCAATCATACTAAAATTTGGTGAAAGAGTGTTGCTTATAAAAAGCTATTTCTGGATAAAAATCGGATCACATTACACCAGTAGGTGTGTTACCACCCTAAATTTTAAGACTAATTACGGCATATGTAGAAAATTATACAACCTATTGGGCTAAGATTTGGTATGTGGATGTCAATGACGAATATGATTTAGTAACCCAAAAGTAGGCGGAATTGGAGAAGTGGGCGTGGCACATTTAAATTTCTTAGTTTTTATTCAATTTTTTTCAATATTTTTCATATTCTTTTGACTTTATCAACCTTTTAACTTTTTCCAATATATCCCATATGTATTCGTTTGACTTTTTCAACCTCTTTCATTTTTCTTCATTACATATTTTCTTTATTTTTAAGACTTTTTCAGTGACTTTGAGCTCTTTCAACTTTTTTCAACGTTTTCATATTATTTCGACATTTTTAAGCATTTTTCAACATTTTTCATATATTTTCGACATTTTGAATTTCTTTCAACTTTCTTCCATGGTTTCCATATTCTTTCGACCTTAGAAATTGTTCAACTTCTTTCGACCTTTTTTACATTTCAAATTTTTTTCGACTTATTCAACCTCTTCAACGTTTTTAACATTTATTTGAAAGCGACTTTCAGTGCAGTGTAGGGTATGTGAGTTTCGGCCAGGCCGAAGATAACACCTTAACTTGTTTCTTTTCTTATAATCTGAGAAGCGTTAGCGCCAGTTTTTCAGAGTACTCAGGTTATTGTTTATGTACTGATTTTCCCAGAACGTCAAAAATTGTTTATCTAATATTGTCTTCCTCAGTCTTATTGTAGTGCTCGGAGCTAGTTTTTAAGTCATTTCTGCCATTCAAATATGCTTTTTCCGTTCTAAATATCTTCAGCGCTTTTAAGGCAATACACGTAAATGCCGAATGTTTGTGTCGTCCGTAAAATAATAATTTGGTTTGGTACTCGATGATAATAGGTCATTGATAGAAACAAGAAATAGGGTGCTGAAACTTGAAAAGCTCCAGCATTTATGAATTGTTTGTTAAGAGTAAAACTGTTTTTAGCTACACTGTTTAAGCATCCATTATGGAATCTACAGTGACCGAATAAAGTCTACATGCACCCCCACTTTTTGCGAGATCGGGATTCCGAAAACATAATGGAAAAATGTAATGATGTAGTTTTGTTTGAAACTATTTTTTAATGATAATGAGCAAAAAAAAATCTTCAATATAAATTTAAAAAGTTGAAAAAAACACAAAAAAACGAGTGAAATAAGTCTACATACACTACGCACCTTATGCCATGAGCTAATGATTAATCTATTTAGAAAACGGTGAAGTACCGTTTTTTTATATTTTATATCTATAATACTACTTTGGTATAATGTACTAAATTGTGATTTGGACGTGATATTTGATTGATATAACGACTCCAGATAAAAAAATTCCAAATGATAAGAGAAATTTTAATTATTATTTTTTTATTTATATGGTACATGTACATAAGACTTAGTCTTTTGAGTACAATAGAATAAATAGTACAAAGAGATAAGTTTTGGATAATAATAATGAAAATAAATCAAAATTATGTGTTCAAAAAATCAAAGATTACTGAAGAAAGCAGTAAAAAATTATTAAGAAAGTCAAGAACTGCAATTTTAAATTATTTGTTGTTAAATTTGGAAAGATAGAAAATTAATCCTGTGGTGAAATTTTTAAAATATTGGATTTAAGTCGATCAACAGTTCACACTATCATTAAAAATTATGAGGATATTGATTCCATTGAAAACAAGCCCCATAGTGGCCGCTCAAAAGGACCTTTCTCGCAAAGATGTCAGCTTGATTTTAAAAGAAGTGGGCAAAAACTGAAAAGTTAGTGCCCCACAATTGGTCGAACACTTAGCTAGCACATCACATCAGTGTTTGCATCCACGCACGACTCAAAAAACTGCGAACAGCCACTGTTTCCATAGTAGAACACGTAGAAGAACGCAAAAAACCTCTTATTTCTGAGAAAGAACCGCAAAATTCGCCTGGAGTTCGTCAAAGAACGTAAAGGAAAATAATCGATTTCTGGAAGCAAGTTTTGTTTTTTGATGAATCCAAATTCAACTTTTTTGATGGAAGAGCAATAGTTGGGAGAAAGAGAGATACGGCAATGGATTTAAAGAATTTAATTCAACTGTAAAGCATTGTGGTTGCAATATGATGATTTGGGGAGTCGTTGTTGCGGTTTTTTCTTAGAAATAAAAGGCTTTTTGTGTAGAGATCTAGGTTTTATGAAATGTGCGTGGATGCACACTCATATGGGTGGGGCAGCAATTCGTATTGCAGTTCGTTCAATTTTGCCATTGCCTTGAGCGATTAATGAGCCGGTGCATTGTCGTGGTGAAACAGCACTTTTTTTTTTGCCATATGCTACCGTTTTGTCTACATTTCATTGTTCAAATGGTCCAATAACGCTACGTAATAGAAGCCCGTGATGGTTCTCAAGATAGTCGATGAGGATTATGCCATGTGCATCCCAAAATATGCTGGCCACGACTTCCCCAGCCGACCGAATTCATTTTACCAAAAGGCAATGGTTTCGATGGAAATCCATCAAATGGACGTCCAATCAATCAATCAAGTCTTTCTACCATGTATAAAATTATGACAGCTTGCCTTAATCACCTTATTCTTGAACACCTAACTGAAAATAGCATTCTTTGTGAAGAGCAAAATGGATGTTGTAAGCTTTCAAAAGGATGTAAGGAACACTTAACCATAGATCAAATAATACTAGAGCAAACAGCCAAACAACGTAGAAATTTACAAGCTTGTTTTATAGAATATCAAAAAGCATTTGATAGCATCCCACATAGCTGGCTTATAAAAGTTCTGAAACTGTACAAAATTAACAAAGACATAATAAGGTTTTTGAATGAGAGCATGAAGAATTGACATACTAGAATAGAAATAGGAAATAAAGGAAATTGCATAAAAACCAAGGAGATTAAAATCAATTGCGGAATATTTCAAGGAGATTGCATATCGTCATTGTGGTTTTGTATGGCACTCAACCCATTAAGTAATCTGTTGAGAAAAAGTAAATATGGTTACAAAATCAGAGCTGGACCTAATGAAGAGACTTTGAGCCATCTGTTATACATGGATATAATATCGACCCCTGTGCGCGAAATTATCGTATGTGCCAAAAACCAAATTTCACAGGAGAGGGTTTTTTCTACTTTTCTGTGCTTTGGTTGGCAATATCAATACCAAATTTTCCATGTGCTTAGATAATTAACTATTATATCTGTCTTTGGTCTACGATTATTAGATATTTATAAAGGGCAGTGCAAATTTCATTGCATCCTCCCCACAAAAAACAATAGCTATTTCTAGTGCCATTTTCATAAACGCTAAAATTAGAATAGGCGTACTCACAAAGACTGCTTATCTGTATATAAGTAACGGTAAAGCATGATACGAAAGGCTACATAACGCGAGCAATAGTTACGCTTCACATTCTACTTCTAATTTAAAAAAAGAAGTAGTGAATATAATAACAACAATTAAGCACAATATATTTTTGTATGGCACATACGATAATTTCGCGCACAAGCAAAAGATCTAGTGTGACATACGATAAAATATACAGTCAATTTTTGGCGTAACTATAAGAATTTCAGCTACAATATTTTACCAGGTGATGCGTAGTGGGGTATAGATTAAATTTGCATCAAAAAGTCAATTTCGAAAAAATGGCACATACGATAATTTCGCGCACAGGGGTCGATATATTCTTCAACAAAACAGAAATTAGAACAGCTGATTAAAATCGTCAAAGTGTAGCATAGGCAAATGCAAAACAGTCAACATTTTTAAATTACTTAAACACAAAACTGAAATTTTAAACATAAAGGAAATAGATGAAGGTGCAGTTTATAAGTATTTAGGTATGGTGCAAGGAAACAGAGTAGACCAAAAAACCATTAAGAATAAATTGATAAACGAATTTAATTCGCGGATTCATAAAGTCTGTAAAACCAACCTGACGGGGAAGAATTTAATCAAAACGATAAACACATTTGCGATCCCCATACTTACATACAGTTTTGGTATTATTAACTGATATTCAAAATCTCCAACGAAAAATTCGCACAATGTTAACATCTTACAATTTTCATCATCCTAAGTCGTGCTGTGAAAGAATGGTAACAGCAAGAAGAGATGGCGGTCAAGGATTAATTGCTTTACAAACACGGCATGACAATCAAATCCATTCACTCCGCAACTACTTCCAAGAAAAATTAACACGTTCTAGCCTTATCAAAGAGGTAACAGAAGCTGATATAAATCTATCACCACTAAACCTAAACGGTGACTTCGAGCGATTAGCAGAAGACTTCAATATAAGAATGCAAAAATGGACAGTCAAACCAATATACGGCAGGTACTACAGAGTACCTCATTAAATTACCTTTCATATGATATCCATATTTTGGAAATCCATTCAGGGGTTCCCAACTTATAGCGTTTTTTATAAAAGCTATATCCGCAACTTCCGATGGCTATATCTCCTAAGCCAGATCCGAGCGATAATTTTTTTGCAGATTTATTGTTTATTTATAGTACGCTACTTCCCCTAAGAAAATAAATAAAATATGAGAGTTGTCCCTAAAGTAAACTTACGCCAAAAATTCAAATCCACAACTTTTAATTTGAATTGGTCGACTTTTAGAACTAAAATTTTTTAAACGGGCTAAAAACGGCTATTTTCTGGCCAAAATATGACTATTTCGCAGGATCCCGATCCCCTAGAGAACTGAAATTTGAGCTGTGGTGCCATTTATTAAGATTCTTTGACGTATAAAAATTTGAACAAAATCGGATGTTTTCTAAATTTCGTCGATATGTTATATGTACATATGTGCAAATTCATCAGATTTGGCCGTTTAGCTGGCCTAGGTTTTTTTTTTTTTTTTTGGAGTACATCTTTCAGCCATAGTTTTTCTTGAAGCTAAGGCTGTCTTGAATTAATATTCAAGGTTGTTCAATTAAAATTCAGATGCTATTTTTTATATTTAACTTTGTATGTAACTTTTCATGTTTTTTTTTAACTTAAATGCAATTTTAATTACGTCTCCCTTTGAATTTTAATTGTTCCTCCTTGAATATTAACTCAAAATAGTCTTAACTTCAAGAAAAACCATAATTGAAGAGAATGCTCCAAAAAAAAAAAATTTAAGCCATGGTCGAGCTAAGATGACAATTTAATTTTTTTTTTTTTTTTTTTTTTTTTGGAGCAGACTCTTCAAACATGGTTTTTATTGACGTTAAGACTATTTTGAACTAATATTCAAGGAGGAACAATTAAAATTAAAAGGAACACATAGTTAAAATTGCATTTAAGTTAAAAAAAACATGAAATGTTACTTATAAAGTTAAATAAAAAAATAGCTATCTGAATTTTAATTGAACAACCTTGAATATTAATTCAAGACAGCTTTAACTTCAAGAAAAACTATGGCTGAAAAATGAACTCCAAAATAAAAAAAAAACGAGGCCAGCTAAAAGGCCAAATCTGATGGATTTGCACATAACATATGTCATATCATTAAAAACAGTTAGTATGAAATTAAAAAAAAAACCTCTAAGGATTTCTTTCGTTTTAGCATATATCGACTCTAACTTACATTCTTTTATTAAAAGTTGGTTAAAGCCCACCGTGTGTGAGTTACAACAAAAACTTTAATTGGGGATTATTTGGGATGTAATTTCGAGTCGATATATGAAAAATATAAGAAATCCTTAGAGCTTTTTTTTTTAATTCCATATTTACTTTTTTTTATGATATTACATATGCATAACATACGTATGAAATTTAAAAGTTATTCGATTTTCTTCAAATTGACACGTTAAAATACTTTAATAGATAGCACTACGGTCCAAATTTCAGCTTCCTAGGTGGTCGGAGTCTAGAGAAAGAAACATATTTAGACCTGAAAATAGTCGTACTTGGTGCGGTTTAAAAATATTTGTTCTAAAAGCCCTCAAATCTAAATTTAAAGTTGTGGATATCAATTTTTTTTTTTTAGTCATCTTTTATACATAAAAAATAATGTTAAGCCTCTTGACCTTAAGACTTATTTTTGCGACCCGATTAAGTTAAATACGTCTTAGTAAAATATGACTGCTTTGAAAATGGCGTACTAAATCGTAGTCTTATTCATATTACTAAAGACCGATTTTATTATGTTTATCTTTTAAATGTTTCGCTTTTAAATGAGATACAATATAGTGAAAATGTTTGACCAGGCACAGAGATATAAAACATTGAATTTGGCTATTTTCGCAAAAAGTGCGTTTTTTCGAAATTTGACCTAACAGTACTCAAGACCCCGCATATCTAGGGAGCTGAAATTTAGACTGTGAGACTGTCTTTTTAGGTTCTTTAACGTGTCAAAATTTAAGCACATTCGGATGCTTTTTAAATTTCATACGTACGTTAGACACATATTATTTTAGATAATATTACTAAAAAGCAATAAATATGGCATTAAAAAAAAAAGCTCTAAGGATTTTTTTCCTTTTGATGCATTTCTACTTTGAGTAACATCCCAAATAATTCCACATTCAAGTTTTTGTTGTAACTCAACTTGTCATTTAAAGTTGGTTAAAGCGCACCATGACCTCTTTGTATATGACACCAACAATGCTATGGCAGAAAAATGTTCACCATAGAAAAATTTAATGCAATCATCAAATGTATTGATATTGTCGTCTAATTTATTTCTTAAGTTTTCATTCAATTTTAAAAAGTCAGCTTTCTTAAAATTGAATTCGTAAATATTAATGGATGAACATGCATTAGTCAAATTTTCATTGTCAGATTGGTACACAATACTCAAAGTTGGATGATAGGAATCTACCGTAGACAGAGCATGGATAGCATTTCTTATAACAACATTGCTACTATTTGTAGCCAAGACTAAGTCAAGTTGTCGTCCGTATCAATTAGTTATAGGTACAACTTACATGTTGTAAATTTGAAAGTATTTCGTCAACAAAAATCTGTTGTTGTCGAGCTTTTGGACAAGATGCATAAAAATATGTACCATCGTCCGAAGGAGTCCATTTTATGTCAGGCAGATTAAAGTCACCTAACAACAAAATGTCATCATTAGCGCTTAGTTCATTAATAATACATTTTCACAATATGATTTTCAAATGCAAAAAATGTTTGAGCACGAGTCGATCATCGGGTGTTACTTTTCGCTGTCCACCAATTTCTCCTGCCCCTCCGTGTGTTGATAACAGCAAAATATTTGTTGCAGAGTTGACAACATGATCGAACAGTGTAGCTTCACAACAACAACAACCCCGTAAGCTGCAAGCAGTGAACCTAACAAAACAGTCTGATGATCGTTTAATAACGTTAGATGTTGTTTACAACGAACTAGTTGCAATAAGAAATGTGCAAGCGCAAACTCTCTCGATATTTCATGCTCTTCAAGAAGAAAAAAATGAGCTATGTTGAAATTGTGGGTGTGAAGAAATTGTTTAACGAAGGCTTGAAGCTAAACATAAACGATGGTAATATTGATAACTGCTACGTCAAAAAATTAAAAAAACCAGTGATTCTGAGTCGTCGAATGCGACCCTAAATATTTTATGCATAAAATTTGTATCTCGTTTGACTAAATTAAGAGTAATGAGGGAAAAGTACAAAAAAGCTTTTTAATAATGATGATAGGGTTGGAAAGGTATATATCAATGAAAGCTTTTCAAATGAAAAGAGGAATTTGTATAACTCTTGCCGTAAATTAAAAAAAGATAAAAACTATAAATTCCTTTGGATGAATAATGGAAGAGTTTTTATGCGGAAAACTGATAATGCAGAAGTTGTTGCTATTGGTGTATTTGAGGATCTAAAAAAAATAGTTTAGTTATTTTATTTGTTTATTTTAAATTTCTATAATCATCCTGAATATGGATTCTCAAATCAATTATGCGATATGTAACAACGTTATTTTTGATAGAATTTCTTCCATTGAACCTTGCCCTAATAGCTTTTATATTGTATGTCAGAACATAAGAAGTCTAAGGAACAATTTTGACAATTTAGTTCTACATCTTGAATCAGAAGAGGCATCTTTGTTTTCAATATCTGGCTATAAATTTTTTGCTAATTGCAATAGTAGCTACGCTTCCGGAGGTGTAGCCGTCATTGTAAGGGACACTTTGAATTGTGTTTGTGAGTCAGTTAAACTAAGCAGTGCAGATGTGTTAAAAGTTCAATGCACAATAGATAAAAATCCATATAATTTCTACTGCATTTATAGGTTTCACAAAATAGCTACAAGTGAGTCCTTTTTAAGTGACTTACATACTTTACTGTCTAATGACAAATCTGATAACTCAGTGTTGGTAGGAGACATAAATTTAAATTTATTAAGTGATTCTGATCTTTCAGATAGATATTTGATTTTATTATCTTCTCTCGGCTTTGAATCGTGCATCAATGAAGCCACAAGTATTACTGATGTTTCTGCTACGTGTATTGATCACATATTTGTGAGGCTAGGTCGCTCTAGCAAAGTTTCATTGCGTAGTTCTGTGGGTCACTTCAATATTCCTGATCACAGCATGACTTGTCTGCACTTTCAAAATGTTGCTAAACCAAGAAATGAGACTATTTTATGTGATTCATATAAGATAAAAACAGATTTTAGAGCTCTAAATAACTGCTTAACTTACGAATTTTGGGAAAGTGTTTTTGCAGAACCCGACCCGTCACAGGCATTCTTATTATTTAATGATATTTTATTAAAACACGTCAATAACTGCTCAAAAAAGGTGCAAATCAATGATCGCAAACTGAAAAAGTTAAAACCCAGGATATCACATGAGTTACTAAAAAAAATACAGTTGAAAAAAAAATTATTCAAAAAAATGGTAAAAAATCCTAACAAAGCTTTGCTAAAAGCCAATTATAAAAAAATTTGTAAGGAAATCACTGCTGAATGTGAATTTAGCAAAAATAATTTTTATTCCAATAAATTTTTAAAAGCTCAGGACAACATTAAAAAAGAATGGCATCTTGTGAACAATATATTAAATAAAAACTGTTTTCATGAAGAATTGGGTAATTTGAATATTGATGGTCAGTCAACTTCGTCATTACATAAAATAAAATAAATCGATATATTACTTTAAGAAAGTGGTCGCTATTCTTCGTTTGTCGGTGGAAAAGAAAATTATAACAAAATAAATGTCATTAAAAATTAATATTGAACCTTTCGATGTGTAAAATAGTAAATGAAAGATAAAAAATGATATAAATGAAAAGTAGAATAACGCAAATCATTTTAAAAATTGTGAAAAAGTGAACGAAAAAACTTTTGTCGCGTTGGTTGTGAAAAAATTAGCATAGAGCAAATAAAAGAAAAAACGAAGGCCTGTAACGTGCGTGTGTGAGCGTGTGTGTGGCTCGCTGCTTGCTATCAGCAAAAAACAAAACCGGTTTGAACAAACAAATTGAGTATAAAAAAAATGAGTAATTGCGCTAAATGTAACCTGTCAATAAGAGGGGAAAGTGGTGAAGGTGTTTGTGGCAAAGTTTACCATGAAACAAAATGCTCAGGAATTGATAAATATAACCTAAAAATATTAAGTGAATGCAATATGATTAGGTTCATGTGTGAAGAGTGCATTACATACATATATGCAAAATGTGGATATGGTTCTGAACCAAGTGATGGAAAATGTAAAAAGAAATAGCCAAATGTTAAAAGAGTATAAAAATGAGTTTGAGGATGTAACGATGAAAAGCCAAAATGAACTAAAATTATTATTAGAAACTATTGAAGATCGTTATGCTCAAAGAATTTATAAAATGGAAAAAACACAAAAATTATTTGAAGAAAAAATTGGCAATATGAAAAATTTATTTGATATGGTAGAAACAATAAAAAATACAACAGACACAATAGGAAAAGTAAGTGAAAAGGTGCAGAATGAAGTGGAATTAATAAATAACAATGTTAAGACAAGGGGATCACAGCTGACATATGCTGATATTGTGATAAATGTGACATATGCTGATATTAAATAAATGTATTAATTGCGTAAAAGCTAATAATAAACTAAATTTGGGTTTAAATGAAGATCACGATTGTTTTAGTAAACAATGTCCATCGTATTTAAATAAGCTAGAAGCAAGGAAAATGAAACTTGGATATTAGCAATTAAAAAGTGATACTAATGCAAATCGTGAAATGAATCTACCACATAAAGAAATCTCGTAAAAATATTGATTTAAATTGCATATATCTTAATATAAACAGTGTTATAGCAAACAAAGCAGAATTGGAAAGATTTTTTGAAATAAAGTCACCTGATATAGTGTGTGAAGACGAAAGTCGGCAGGACTCGTTTTCGTCCACATTTCACGGCAACGCAAGCCAAGATTATTTATTTTTTTACTTTTATTTTTCAAATTTTTAATTATATTTACATATTTACTTTTTTCTATTATATTAAAGCCATGAAGGCGCCTAAATTAAGATAAAGTTGTTAATTATTAAGTATTTGAATTAGTTAGGGTTAAGATCGCATGGGGCCGCGTGCGAGTCTGAGCTAAGTCGCATTGGATACCCAGGTGGCAACCTAGGCTGTTATGTCAAAGCACCAGCGATGTCAAACGCCAGCGATGTCACAACGATGATGAAAATAAACACAGCTTCTGATATGATCGAACAGCTGATACAGCCATGTGATGGAAAATTAAACGCAGCCACGCTAAATAAAAAGGCTTGCTCAACCAGAAATCGGGACAGTCGTGTCGAACCACCGAGCAGTAATCATCAGTAGCAGCAGCGGCAAGAGCAGTAAGGAAGCAGACAAGTGACAGTAGCAGTAGCATCACAACGCCAGGGACAAGAGGTACATAAATGTGTTAACATGTATACAGTAGTGTAGTGGTTGTGGTTGAGGTAGTAACAATTTGGCCACGGTGAGCGTCGGATTTAGATTACGCGTGCACGTCTGAAGACGATACCCATACAGGCACGCAGATCTTGAGGTTTCCTCAGCACTGTCGCTATACTTATTCGGCAGCTGCGGTGGAACTGAGAGCACAGCGAAGGGTGAGAAATTTGGCCACGGTGAGCGTCGGATTTAGGTTTGTGAGTGCACGCTATCATATTCGTGTTACTCACGGTCTGAAAACCGACACCCACACAGGCACGCGAAACTTGAGGTTTCCACAGTACTGTCGCTATACATATTCGGCAGCTACGGTTGGACTGAGAGCACAGCGAAGGAGTAGCGTAGAACTCAACCACACCCCTCCCACTTATCTCAATGCTACGACGGTTAAAACAAACACGACGGCTGAAAACACGACGCCCTAAAAACCCGCGACGGTTAAAACAAACGCGACGGCTGAGAGTACGACGGCTCGAACCCACGACGGTAGAAAACGCGACGGTGGTAAAGCACGACGATAGAAAGGCACGACGCGTATTTAAATTAAGTAGCTGTTATCGTATATGTATATATATATTGTTATTAAATAAACTTAATTAATATGAAAAAAAAGAAAACCATGAACAATCATTTATTAAGTTAAAGAGCCACTCCTTGCAAAATACAAATTTTTGTGACCGAACCTCTGGACTCCGGCGAGTCAAGACCCCCAGTCGTAGGTTCGTTACAAGTGTTTTGCGCGGAAACTCATACCACTGTAAGTATTATTGACTCACAAATAAATATAAAAGGTTTTGAAATGATAAGATGTGATTCACGTAGTCGCCACACAGGTGGAGTACTTATATATGTTCAAAAGAATATACAGTTTAAGAAAGTTTGTATCAGGAGCATAGAGCAAAATTTATGGTGTATCATAATTAAACTAAAAAACTGTATTATGAAATGGCAAATTGGCATATTGTATCATTCGCCAAATACTAGTGATGCTGATTTTATGATATACCTTAAAGAATTGGTGGACGAATACTTTGATTTATCTAATAATAAATTAATTATTGGAGATTTCAACATTAATATAAATAGATCTTCAACATATACAAATAAATTGAATTCTATATTTACGTCACTTGCTATGTCACAAAAAGTTAGTTTTAATACAAGAATAATAGAGATATCTGAAACAAAAATTGACTTATTATATACAAGCTGTGATGATGTGAAAGCCAAAAAGTTGAATAATTTTAGAATAACAGATCCTGAAATGATTGTTTTTAATTTACTTACACAAAAATCTTTTAAAATGAGAGCTTTCAAAAATATAATATGTTGGGAGAATTATAATAGTGACAATTTATTAAACTTGTTAAGAAACTACAGTTTTGAAGCTGTGATATGGTGATATAAACTCAAAATTAAAAAACCAAAATGATATTCTGATTGATATAATGTATACTCTGACGTATGAAAAAAGAGTGGAAATAAAATTAATGAATAAATGGTATGATCGGGAACTAACAGAATTGAACAAAACTAAACTAGAATTTCGGGATATCGCGATAAGTTCGGGTGAATGGAGAGATTATAACATTATAAAAAAAACTATATAAGACAACAGTTAGGCGAAAGAAAATGAAATACATGGAAAACAAAATTTTGATAAATAAGGGAAGCCAAAAGCTGATGTGGACATTCCTAAAACAAACAATAAATTTACATGAAGAAATAAACATCATAAGCAAGATAGTCTTTAATGGTGAATACATTGAAACTGAACAAACAATAGCAAATGTGCTAAACAACTATTTTGTAAACAGTGTAAAAGAAATCAACAATACAATTGAACCGTGGATATTGATATAGAATACATCGTAAATACTTCAGAATCATTAACGTTTAAAAGTGTAACAGTTGATGATATAGTATTCATAATTCAAAATTTCAAAAACAAAATTGGAGGAAAAACGCTTGTATCTGAAGGGGTTATAAAAGACTCAATTGTGTATACTGGGTATGGTTATGCAAATAAAATAAATGAAAGTTTGCTTACAGGAATAGTTCCGGAGCTGTGGAAATTATCTACAATAGTACCAACAGAAAAAATTAAGGGAACACTAAAGCCTGAAGAGTTTAGACCCATAAATACTCTTCCGAATGATGAAAAAATTATGGAAACAGTAGTTAAAAATCAATTAGTGGAATTTCTAAATGAAAATAGTTTAATTATTCCAGAGCAATCTGGATTCCGCTCAAAACATTCGTGTGAAACAACTTTGAATTTGGTGATTGCAGAATGGAAACAAAGTTTAACAGAAAAACAAATAGTGGTTTCAGTTTTCCTAGACCTTAAAAGAGCTTTTGAAACTGTGGATAGACATTTATTATTAAAGAAACTTTATCATCTTGGCATAAAAGACTTAGCTCTTCAATGGCTTAGCAGCTATCTTACGGACAGGAAACAACAAACAGTAGTTGGTAACAGTATATCATCAGTAGCAGATGTTGAAATAGGACTGCCACAGGGAGCTGTACTAGCTCCTATACTGTTTATTATTTACATAAATGACATTAATAATGTTTGAGATACTGCCAGATACGATTGTTTGCTGATGATGCACTTATAATGATAAGTCATGCCAATATAAATGAAGCTCTTATGAAAATGCAAAGTGACATAAATTCTATATATAAATGGTTATGCTATAATAAATTAAAGGTTAATATAAATAAAACAAAATATGTGATAATAACCAAAAGAATAATTAATGTAGAGAATGTACAATTAAAAATTAAACATGATATAATTCAAAAAGTTCAACAAATTAAGTACCTTGGAGTAATTATTGACGATAAATTAAATTTACAGGAACATATAAGTTATATTGAAGCAAAAATAGCAAAAAAAGTTGGATTTATGTATAGATCTTGTAAATATATTAGTAAATATTATAAAATTTTGGTGTATAAATCTATAATTGAGCCTCATTTTTTATATTGCCCTACTATCCTTTATACAATTAATGATTCTCAATTAAAAAAGCTTCAAAAACAACAGAATAAAGTGATGAGATTTATTTTAAAAAAACCATATGATACTCCTATTGCTGAAATGCTAGAAAGCTTAAAATGGTTAAGCATTAAACAACTTATTTTTTACTTTACTATTAAATTTATACACAATATTATTTTAGGAAATCTGCCAAATTATTTGAATAACAGAATTACATATAATAGAGACATTTACCTAGAATCAGAACAGAATTAGAAAGAAATAGCTTATACTATGAAGAGAATATAATGAATTACCGATCGAAATAAAAACTTGTGATAACGTTAACAGATTTAAAAGGTTACTGCATAATTACTGTAAAGAGTTGCCCTATAGATAATAAGTATTGATTTGTTTTTAGATTTAAATTTATATATTGTATTGATATTTTTTATAATCTAGGTCTTTAAGACCGTAATAAATAAATAAATAAAAAAAAAATTAATAAAAAAGTAAATGTGTTCAACAAGTTTTTTTTCGAAATAGGTAGTAACGTGCTATCAAATAGTCATCTCAATAATTCATCTTGCAATTGTTTGTCAAATGAAGCTACATCATCCCAGAGTTTTTTCTTTATACCTGTATCGTCGTTAGACATATACAGAATAATTAAATCTTTAAAAAATTCGAATTCTCACACTGAAAATGGATTATCCAATAAGTTTGTGAAACAAATTGCTTTCTTCATTGCTGACGTTCTTTGTGACTTAATCAATAAAAGTGTTTTTGCTGGTATATTTTCAAATGATCTAAAAAAAGCTGAGGTCATTAACAACTTTAGGCCTATCTCTATTATTTCGGTTTTTTCTAAAATTTACGAAATAGCTGTAAAAAATAAGATGTTGGACTTTTTGAACAAGACAACATTTTTTAATGAACGCCAATTCGGTTTCCGCAAAGGCAAGTCAACAGAGGAAGCATTGCTAAATTTTTGCAACAACGTTAACGTAAGCCTGAATCAAAAAAAAAGCTTCTGCAGCGCTTTTCGTTGATATTACCAAAGCTTTTGATACGGTAGATCACGATATACTATTGAGAAAACTATTCAAATGCGGGTTTAGGGGTTCCATGTTTAATTGGTTTGAGTCGTATCTTTCCGGGAGAAGGCAAAGGGTTAAAATTGGTAATAATTTTAGTAGTTTTTTGGTGTACTTCAAGGTTCTGTTCTAGGAGCCATACTTTTTCTGATCTTCATCAATACAATTTTTACACAAAATTTCACTAGAAAAATTATTGCGTTCGCCGACGACATGGCCTGCACTTTTCCAAGTGAATCATTGCACAGTTTAACTGCAGATATAAGTAATGACCTGAGCATTCTAAGACATTGGTTTTTGTCTCACAAACTTGTTTTAAGTGACAAGACAAAACATATGCATTTCAGTATTTCGGGAATTGAACGAAAGTTTGAGGAATTGACTTTTCATAACTGCAATAGATATTTAATAGACAGTGTAACGTGTCCTTACTCTTACTATTCAAGAACCTATTACGAGAACCGTGATTGCAATGCTAATTGCTTTAAAATAGATTGGGTTAAATCATACAAGTATCTTGGAGTGGTAGTAGACTGGAAGTTGTCGTGGCTTGATCATACCATTGCCTTAAAAAAATATTTAATGGGTGCCATCAGGCAAATCTTCCATTTAAGAAAATATTGTAATAAGAGGTTACTTTCTTGTATTTATTATGGCATTTTCCATTCGAAACTCCAATATGGGTTGGTTTGCTGAGGAACCAATTTTTGCAAAATAAGTCCTTTACTGAATGCCCAAAAAAACGTTATACGTATTATAAACTATCAAAGCCGTGTAATGAGAAGTCTTACATTATTTCGTAAAATGAATATACTGCCTTTAAAACAGCTCTATTTTTTTAAAGTCCTAAAAGCATTTTATGTTCGAAGTGGTTATCTTGTCAACAGAAATAATACGGAATATGAACTAAGAACGAATAATCGCCACTTAGCATATGTACCTAACCATACCTCACAACATTTTCTTCGTTTTTTCCCTACCATAGCCCCAAGGCTATTTAATCGCCTTCCGGATAGCATAAGGTGTATTCGTAATCAAAATGATTTTGTTAGGGAGGTGAAGCTATGGCTTTTTGGTCTTGAATATCAGGATGTGTATCGTCTGCTGCCGATTGTAGAATGATCTGCAAGGCTTCTACTCCTTTGATTTTTATATGTAAGGGCTATGAGACATTTCCAAAATTGATATATACTTATACTTATTTCCAAATTTTAAAGAAATTGTATTTTTCTAGTTTTAAATTTTTAAGACTATTGTTCAATTGCTTCACAACATCTATTTTTTATCTATATTTGAACTTATTTTTAAGGCCCCACACTAACTTGATTTTAATTTTGCTAATTTATATTTAAGCACAACTGCATTTGCCACTTGTCCCTACGAACACCAAAATGTAGTTTGGTTATTGTAACTTTTTATGAACACTGAAAATAATTAAGAAAAATATTTTGAATTTTGTTATTATTTCATACAAATTACAATAATAAATAAATAATAATAATATAAAAAAAAAAATTCTACGGCCTTCAAAAGGCATTCGCAGACATCTGCGCTACTATTTGGAGGAACATAAGTGTTAAGAATGTATAAATTAGAGTTACAATGTTTAACTTTAACACATGACAGTTCAATATTAGATGCACAGACAATTTCGACTAATGAACTGGTTAATTGATTTTTAATAGCTATTAAGACGCCTCCATCAACAGAAGAAAGATTTTCCAAGTATCTATCCCTTATAAAAACATGAAAACTGCTATCAAAAAGTTCCATATTGAGAAAGCTGTTATTTAACCAATTTTCCGTAGACACGAAATTCTGAGTTGATAAAAAGATATCATGCGTCTTGGAACGCAAACCCCTTACATTTTGATAGTAAAGGGATAGCCGTTTCAGTTTTTTGAAATGGACTCCGGCGTGTAGTGATAGATTCATTTTTCGTCCATTGTTACGAATCGACGCGAAAACTCTTTCGGATTACGCCGAAACAGCTCCAAATTGGCCTCCGAATCGCAGCACCCATCGCGCGAACAGCTTTTTCATTTCCAAATGCTCATGCAAAATATTGAAAATACTGCCGATCGATAACTTCATTATGTCTGCTAGCTCTTTCACTTTCACTTTGCGGCCTTTCAAAATAATCAGATGGATTTTCTTGATGTTTTCTGAAGTAGTAGCCTCATTTGGTCGGTCAGAAAACCATCTGTAAACAGTTGTTTTCGACGGAACAGAATGTTCCGATGATGATGTTTTTCGATCAATTCCAACGTTTTCTTCTCGTTTTTTCCGATCACAAAGCAGTGTTTTTTTATTGTTTACGAAATACCAAAAGTAGCATCACGCATACAGCAATGACTTCAAAACTACTAGATGAAATTTCATCAAATGTCATTTTGAAATGGTCCCATGATAATGAACTCTCAATAAATGCAAATAAGATAAACATTATGCACGTTAAGCAACCACAAGTCTCATACCACGAAATTGAAATAAAACACCACAACTATGTCTGCTTGCATATAAATAGAGTAGACAAAACAAACGATACCTGCAACAACGATACCTGTAACAAGTATAAACATACAAATATTTAGGTGTATTAGTTGACCATAATCTTAAATGGAATGAACACGCAAAAAAAGTTCAAAAGCAGCTAAGGAAAACTTCTTATGCTCACTTTCACCTGAGAAACTGCAGTAATGATATAGCAGTAAGGCAGACCTATCTCTCTCTTGGGGAATTTATATACGACATGGTATCACGGCTTGGGGCTCATCGTCACATTGCAGACAGCTATAGCTGAGTCAAAATAGTATACTAAAGTTGTTAACAGCAAGATGCATATAAAGTCCAAGGAAAAATTTAAAGTTACTCAACGTAGAAAGGCTATATAAATCAACCCTACGTTATGAATTTTGCGATGAAGTGCAGTTTAGAATTGGTATCAATCATCTACATAACACACGACGCAGAACCGATGGTAGATACAAAATAGCAAGATTTTACAACAACTACGGTAAACACACGCTTGATATAAAAATACCAACAATTCTCAATGAACTTCTCACAAATCCTATTAACAGAAAAAAAAAAACAAACCAAAAATCACTACATCAATATATAACCTTCCTGAAAAATAATAAAACATTAAACTAAAACAAATCAGTAAATAAAAACTATTAGGAAAAGTCTAATCTTTTTCCTGCAGACAAGCCCTTTAGGCTTCGTGGGATACGTTAATCTTGTAAATTAACTTTATTTTTTCTAAAGATACACATATGTGGTGCCCCACATTTACACTCTTACATTCACACTTCTACATTTACACTTTTACAATTACACCATATAAAAACACTTATCTTAATTTTACTTTAAAAATTTAATTATTCCTAGATTTAAAAATATGTTTTTCAAATTTTGAATTTTTAATTTTTGTCAAAAAAGTTTTCATTATTAACAAAATACAATCCAAAAAATATTCAAAAATAATTGTTAAACCAAAAACTTAATATAAAAATAAAATACATAAAAAAGAAATATTAATCGTTAAACCAAAAACTTAATATAAAAATAAAATACATAGAACAAGAAATATCCACACTGGCGATCCATCCAGGAGCTTAAATAATAACGATTGAATTTCTACCAATAAACGCAAATCCTCTAAGACGAATTCAACGACAAGATCTTCATATACAAACAGAATTAGCAAAAATTCAACTTTTAAATCCACAAATCTTGATACGCAGATAAAATTGGCAGTTCTCATAAAAAATTAATAAGCTCAGTGAAATTTATACGCAATTACAATAGAAATAACAAAATACTCATTGCAACTTCTGCCAATTGAAGTCACAATTACCACACCCATTTCACATGCAACTAACTTCATCATCGTCAACGACATCTTTAACAAACAGTTCTATTGTAAATTGAACTGCCACCCTTACATCGTTACAATTGATAAATCCTTTATCCATCATCGTCAACAGTCATCGTACACAATCATACACCATCATTACCTGCCATCAACAATCCACATCATCCATATGAATGACCCTTCAATGAATGAGTGAACTAAGCCATACTCTAATGCCCTTAAGTATACCATAATATTATTAAATAATTAAATAATATCTTTAATTTCCAGGCATTTTTAAATTTTTAAAATAAAGATTCTTTGTATTACAATAAGTAATATACTTCTTATCGTAATACATCGAAAGGCATTACACTACACTAGGCACTCGATACACATACACTTAAGTTTCTAATCGACCCAAGCTATCAAACTACCCCTCCTCACCCTACAATGAATCGTACCCCTCCTCACCCTACACTGAACCCCAACCCTATCCAAACTAACCAAACACATAATCCTTACCACCCTAACACACTACCCAACCCCTTCGAATCTCCTTTGGAAATCCATGCTACTTCAGTAAAGCTACCACAATTCTGGACCAATTGTCCAGAAGCATGGTTCATCCAAGCGGATACACAGTTGAACACAAAAAACATAACAACAGACAAAACAAAATACGAACACCTAATCACCGCACTCCCACAAGACGTAATAATCACAGTTAAAACTGTATTATTACTTCATACAGAAACCTCCACTAGATAATCTGTATGAAGTACTAAAACGAGTGCTTATAGAACGTCACTCTTTAAGCGAGAACAAGCGACTCGATAAGATATTTTCTGACACAGAGATAGGTGACCGAAAACCATCTCAGTTCTACAGATCGCTTCTTCTTCTAGCATGTTCTTTGATAGATCCAGAACTCTACTTAAATTATGGATCCAAAAACTACCGAAGAACCTAAACATTGCGTTAACAAGTACAAAAAACAAAGATTTAGAAGAACTTCTAGACTTAGCAGATTGATTATGGGAAATAATGAATGAACACGAAATTTCTGCTATACACAAACAACCAAATTTTCCAAACCACTCACAAAATGATTTCACAATAGCAATACAATCATTCACACAAACAACCCCACAACTTCTTGATAAAATTAGCAAATTAGCACTGGAGGTAGAATCAATTAGATCAGAACGAGATCATGAACGATCATATCGACGTTCAAACTCGAAATCAAGAGGTTTCTCTAGGAACAGATATGACTTCCGAAATAACTCACGTCAACGTTCCCCAAACTGTCTATGTAGATACCATTACAAATTTGGTAAAGACGCCAGACGATGTGAACAACCATGTTCATTCGTCCAACACAATCCTTTAAACTAAAAAACTCCATCATCGCGACGGCCGATGATGAAAGTCTCCATACACTCACACGTCGTCTTTTCATTCACGATATCACAAACAATATAAAATTTCTCGTTGACAGTGGAACAGAAGTTTCTGTTCTCCCATCTTCTAAACTCAAAAACCACAAACAAAAGTTCGACATTATTTTGACAGCCGCTAACGGCACCTCAATAGCAACTTACGGCAAAAAGTTAATAACACTAAATCTAAAATTAAGACGTGACTTACCATTCACCTTTTTAATTGCAGACATTTCCAAGCCAATTTTAGGCGCAGACTTTCTAACAAAATACGGACTACTCATCGACTTAAAACACAAACGTCTCATTGACCCACTCACAAAACTATCTATAAACGCTATTTCAGCATACACAGAAAAACCATTACCAAAATTATTTTCAATCAACAACAAATATATTCAATTACTAAAAAAATTCCCTGCACTCACAATAGAACCCGATTACAATGCACCAGTCAAACATAAAACAGTACACCATGTTACAACACAAGGACAATTACCTTACAACAAACCTCGACGTCTAGATCTGCCAAAAATGAAAATAGCTAAACAAGAATTTGACTTCTTGGTTAAAGCTGCCATCTGCAGACCATCTAATTCAATGACAGCATCTCCATTACACTCAATTCCTAAACGTGAAGCAAACGACTGGAGACCATGCGGAGATGACAGAAGACTAAACACAATAACTGTACCGGACCGCTATCCATTACCACACATACACGATTTTTCAATAAATTTACACAACACTACCATTTATTCAAAACTAGACTTAGTGAGAGCCTATCACCAAATACCAATGGCCTCTGAAGACTTACACAAAACAGCAATCACTACACCTTTCGGAATGTTCGAGTTCCTCCGAATGCCCTTCGGCTTGAGGAACTCAGCGCAAACGTTCCAAAGATTCATAAACGAAGTTATAAACGGACTAGACTTCATATTCGTATACTTAGACGATATACTAATTGCCAGTGAAACAGAAGAACAACATTTACAACACTTAACCCAAGTTTTAATACGTCTTAACAATTATGGACTCAACATCAAACCAAACAAATGCGTTTTCGGAGTTGATAACATAACGTTCCTAAGTTACAACATTTCACAACACGGTATACAACCTTCTACAGAACGAATACAGTGCATATAAGACTACCCAAAACCAACCACAGTCAAACACATGCAAAAATTCATCGGTATGACAAACTATTATCACAGATGCATTCCCAAACTCGCACACACATTAGGACCAATCTATCAAATGGTAACCAACGCATCAAAAACCAAAAACAAACAATTACAATGGACAAAAGACACTCTAGATGCATTTACTTCAATAAAAGATAGCTTCGCTAAGCAAACACTGCTTAATCATGTTAACAGTAAAGCGAAACTATCAATTGCTGTAAATGCATCTAACACAGCAGTTGGTGGAGTCCTACAACAAAAACACAATAACAAATAAGAACCACTAGCTTTTCTAAGAAACTTTCACGCACAGAAACAAAATACAGCACATTCGATCGCGTATTACTTGCCATTTACTTAGCTATTAAACATTTTAGACACCACTTAGAAGGCAACACATTCACAGTATACACCGATCACAAGCCACTAATCAACGCACTTCACTCAAAGACAGAACGCAGTCCAAGACAAACACGTCATTTAGAATACATCGCACAGTTTACCAACACAATAGTACACATTAAAGGTACAGAGAACACTGTTGCCGATGCTCTATCGAGATACGAGGTAGAAGAACTAATAACACCAGACCTCTATCTAAAACAATTGCATATCGAACAAACAAACGATACAGAACGAAGCGACATACTCAACAAAAACATATAAAAATTCAAAAAAATCGATATTCCATTCCTTAACATAAAAATTTGGTGCGAACACTCAACAAAAGATACCCGTCCATACATACCACAAACACAGCGTAAAAAAATATTCGAACAAACACACAACATTTCTCACCCCGGAACTAGAGGTTCCAGACGACTAATTACACAACGATACTTCTGGCCCAACATGAATTCGCAAATCAACAAATGGTCCCAGGAATGTGTTAACTGTCAACGAGCCAAAGTACACAGACACACAAAGACACTACCTCATAAGATACATATTCCACACGGTCGCTTCGAACATATCCACATCGATTTGGTCGGCCCATTACCAATATCAAATAACTATAGATATCTACTAACTGCCATAGACAGGAATACACGTTGGCCCGAAGTATACCCAATAAAAGATACTGATACCAACACAATTGTTGAAACTTTCAACAGAGAATTCATTTCTCTTTTCGGAGTTCCACTCGAGATCACTTCTGATCGAGGACCTCAATTCACCTCTCACACATTTAAACAGTTTATAAAAACACTAGGTACTCACCACATCACTTCAGCATATCACCCACAAGCAAACGGAATAATAGAAAGATTCCACAGAACACTTAAGGCCTCCTTAATAGCCTCTAATAATCAAAAAAACTGGTATTCGGAACTTCCCCTAATTCTATTAGGTCTCAGATCAGCTGTTAAATAAGACATTAAATCATCACCAGCTGAAATGGTTTTTGGTCAAACACTCAGATTACCACAACAACTAACAGTTCAGAAAGTAGAACCATTCAAACCATCAGAGACCTTGTTCAAGCTTAAAGAAAACATAAACAATATTCAATCAAACATTTCACACCATAACGCAAAATACCAACAACACGTACCACAAACATTAAAAGACTGTAAATTCGTTTTTGTACGAAACGATACAATACGACACTCATTACAACACCCATACGATGGACCATTCAGAGTCATCGAAAAATCAGCAAAATTTTTTAAAATAATTAAAAACAATACTACAACAACAATCAACATAGACAGACTTAAGCCAGCTTTTCTAAATACAGAAAATACGCAAAAACTCCCCTCCAAGTAAACCTACCAAAAAAGTACACTTTAATATTCTTAACAACACCATTAAACTCTACAGGGAGGGGGAATAATGTGGTGCCCCACATTTACACTCTTACATTCACACTTCTACATTTACACTTTTACAATAACACCATATAAAAACACTTATCTTAATTTTACTTTAAAAATTTAATTATTTCTAGATTTAAAAATTTGTTTTTCAAATTTTGAATTTTTAATTTTTGTCAAAAAAGTTTTCATTATTAACAAAATACAATCTAAAAAAGATTCAAAAATAATTGTTAAACCAAAAACTTCATATAAAAATAAAATACATAAAAAAGAAATATTAATCGTTAAACCAAAATTTTAATATAAAAATAAAATACATAGAACGAGAATTATCCACACATATGTACATGTAAGAAAAAATGTTCAAATTCTACTACTAAAAATTTGTAATACTTATTTTCTTGGAACTAAAACTAATAAATAAATATAATAATAATAAAAAAAAGTCGAAATTGCTAAAATTGTTAAAAAGTTGCCTCTTCCGAAAAATTAAATCGATGTGAGAGTGGTGGTGCCATCCCACCAAAATTCCCAGAACTTTTTGAGCTATGTAGTACTTTCACTCGAAAACTGAATGAACTTTACTAAAAAAACTCGAACATCACCCAGCCACAACGTTGAGTTGAATACTTTACTGAAATCGATCATTTATTTGGCTATATTTCAATGAATTTTTTTTCCGACTCAAAAACGCTTTTCAGCACTCGAAAGATATTTTTATTTCCTTTCCAACGATATGCTGTTTGCTGGAATCGAATAAGAATCGGAATCGAATCCAGCAAACAACATATCGTTAGAAAGGAAATAAAAATATCTTTCGAGTGCTGAAAAGCGTTTTTGAGTCGAAAAAAAAAATTCATTGAAATATAGCCAAATATATGAAAAAAATGCCAAAAAAGGGGTTTTTTGGGGAAACGATTCTTAAGAAAAAAAATGGTTGCCATTTTTGGAATCTACGCCTCATAATACATGGAAAAAAGTCTATGAGAAACCAGATCTTTTTTCTTGTAAACTAGTGTTATTTTTAAGAAATTATTTCTATTGAAATGCATAGCGAAAAATGGGATTTTGTCGTAGATCGTTCATTATAAAATTTTTTTCTATTGAAATGAGTGACGGCACCATTAATTTTTTTACATATATTCAATCTTAAATACTTAAGGCTTACAACAAAAATACAAATTTTAGTTTTTCGTATCGAGAAGGCAAATTTATAATTGATTTTTTGTTTAAAAGTTATAAGAAATTGTGAAAATATAATTATTAAATTTTGTTTTAGTTATGAATAAAAAGTGCAATTATTTATTAACATGTGTGCCAAGTTTCATAATTTTATGTTAACACCTTTAAGAAGAATTAATTTTTTAATTAAACTTGCCAAAATTTTCATTGCATAAAAAAGCTAGTAACAATTGAAATTTTGATTAATCCTTTGAGGCAAATTATTGTATTGGTAAGTACTTTAGATTGATATATAAAATTTTTAATTCCAAAACAAAGTGGAATTTTGAGTGCCTAGTTGGCGTGATCTGACTCAATATAAGCTGTATTCAAAAAGCTCTACGTATGTTAAATTTCACTAAGTATACGAGATATAATAAAATAGTTAAAAGATTTCATGTAGAAAAGAATTTTATTGCAACGCGTGCAATAAGAAATCACATGCAGCTTAAACAGCAAAGCGAACAAGCATTTTTATCAGTGCTTGCAACTTTGTCATTTCCCTCTCTTTTGAGCGTAAGAAAATATTTGGTATCTGCGCTCTGCCGATCACTGCTCTATGTAATAAACTATATGGGTAATCATAACGCCTACTATAAGTACATTAATTTTTTTTTTAATATGTTGCACCCTTCCGATTTTGATGAAACTTGGCACACTACTAAATGATATATAGAGCAACATTTATTAATTTTCCTGAAGTGGTAACTCAAAATCAAGTCACATAAAAATTAAAATTTTTTTTTCTAAGTGAACTGAAAGTGTATCGAAAATATACTGAAATGCATCGAATGTACTGAAAATGGGCCGAATGTATTGAAAATTTATCGAATGTACTGAACACGATTTTTCACGGCGCATATGGACCGATAAAAAGTATAAATGTACCGAAAATACAGAATATCGTCGATTCTTGATAATGGAAATTTATCTATTTGATCCCCTATAGCAGTGTTCTGCAAAACGTTTGCTGCGGCACACTGGTGTACCGTGGTCATCAGTTGGTGTGCCTCAGAAAAAAGTCAAGGTTTTGTGAAGATAAAACACCTTAAAATAGCTTAGAGGCGGGACAACCTCTACCGCGTGGCGCGCCTCGCTCACAGGCTATCGCCGAACGCAGCACGCATGCATATCGAGTAAGTACCAAAGAAATAGATAATAAAGAACGAGATTCGTTGATTTTCGCCTGTATTTTTTTATTCCTTGCTGTGCGAACCTTAGAACCACTGGGATTTGCAAATTCAAATCCTATTGAATTTTATTCTGATAATTTTCGGCTTTTACAGCGAAACAAACACTTCCTCTGCTCATCCAGTTTTAATTTTAGTTGTAATTCATTTTCTTAAATTCATAAAATTATTTGAATATAAGAAAATAAAAATGAATACAATATAAATTGAAATATCGAAATACGGGAGCTCTTTCTGCAATCTATTCATAACTCAATTTACATAATCTATACTATTATATAAAGAGGTAAGGTTTGTTTGTTTGTTTGTATGTTCAGGGTAATCTCTGGAACTACGGAACCGATTCCAAAAATAGAAAGCTACACTATTCCTGAGTAACATGGGCTATATTTTTTTTTTTGATAAAAGCAAGGGGCGTGGCACTTTACATGCAATTAAAACCTTTAACTCGCTATATCTTGGTTCATATGATAGCAAGAGTCTTAAAATTCGGTATCAGGAAGCACATAGCCTATGTTAAGCACTTCACAAAATATGAACGGGACTAGACACCAGGGCCGTGGTGGCTATAAAACTTTAATTTAGGGTGGCCCTCATACGCAATTTTACAAAGACCACTTAATCGGTTCACATGGAACTTACACAACCTGTCTCTTACATTAAGACCCACAGCTAAGACGATGAAACTTTTATTTAGGGTGTATATTTAGGGTGGCCCTCATACACAAATATTTTAAAAATAGCGATTTCTCAGACAGGTGAATCGATTCTCATGAAACTTACACAGTATGGCTTCTATATTAAGGAGCACAGATAAGAATATAAAAATTTTATTTAGGGTGCATACTTAGGGTGGCCCTCATACAAAAATATTTTTAAATATCATTTTCACAAGGACTGGTAAGTCGATTCACACCGAATTTACACCACGTAGCTCTTATGTTAAGAGGCATAGTTAAGATTACAAAACTTTTATTTAGGGTGGCCCTCAGACAAAAACATTTTTTAAATATCATTTTCTCAAAGACTGCTAAATCGATTCTCTTGGAACTTACACCACATAGCTTTTATATTAAAAGGCACAGACAAACTTACTTTGTTAAGATTACAAAACATTTATTTAGGGTGGCCCTCACACAAAAATATTTTTAGATATCATTTTCTCGAAGACCGCTTAATCGATTCTCATGGAATTTACACCACATGGCTTTTATGTGATAAGACACAGATAAGATTGTAAAAGTTTTTTTTAGGGTGCATACTTAGGGGTGGCCCTCATACAAAAATATTTTTAAATATCATTTTCACAAGGACTGGTAAGTCGATTCACACCGAATTTACACCACGTAGCTCTTATGTTAAGAGAAATAGTTAAAGATACAAGACTTTTATTTAGGGTGGCCCTCAGACAAAAATATTTCTCGAAGACTGCTTAATCGATTTTCTTAGAACTTACACCACATGGCTTTTATATTAAGAGGCACAGATAAGCTTAAAAAAATTTTATTTAGGGTGACCCTCATACAAAAATATTTTTAATTATCATTTTCAAGAAGACAGGTTAGTCGATTCACTCCGAACTAGCACCACGTAGCTCTAATATTAAGAAGCATAGCCTAGGCTACAAAACTTTTATTTAGGGTGCATATGTAGGGTGGCCCTCAAACAAAAATATTTTTAAATATCATTTTCTCGAAGACCGCTTAATCGATTCTCATTGAACTTACGCCACATGGCTTTTATATTAAGAGGCACAGATAAAGTCGTTGAAATTGTATTTAAGGTGCATACTTAGGGTGACCCTCATACAAAAATATTTTCAAATATCATTTTCACGAAGACAGGTTAGCTCTTATGTTAATAGCCATAGCTTAGGCTACAAAACTTTTATTTAGGGTGGTCCTCACACAAAAATATTTTTAAATATCATTTTCTCGAAGACCGCTTAATCGATTCTCATGGAATTTACACCACGTGGTTTTTATATTAAGAGGCACTGCTTAGGTTGAGTGCAGCGATGCGCACAGGGTAATGCTAGTTGTAAATAAAATAATAAGGAGGAAAAACTCTGTTGTGAATTATTTTACCAGGCAACCAGCAAATCCAAAAGCATGACATTTATTTTAACTTCGTTCAAACTTAGAAATTTGCAACCGATCCCGCGTTATTTACATTGTTGTTGGTTTTTTCCTCAAAAAAAAAAAATCTGTTGAAAATAATCCTAAAAATTGAGTGCAATTGATTTGTAATTTGTAGTTTACAACCGATGCCGTTAGTTGCAAAATGGTGTTGAAAAATTCTAATGAAAAAAATGACAAAAATTATATTCATGTTTGCTTGTATGTGTTGAAGCACATTATGATCAATTACAGTCAGGATTTTATATTTTGACTTTTTTTTTGGATTAACTCGTATCGTTTCATCCCTAGTCCTCAGTCGGCTTTGTCGCGCCCAACTGAGTGTACCAGTAACTAACCGTTAAGCAAATCGTTATTCGCCAGTAACTAGCCGGTGATTGTGGCGTCGCGAGTGTAATAGACTTTTTAATAACAAAAAAGTAGCCCATGATACGTGTATATAATGGATAAATTCGTTAAACGTTCCGCAAGTTTGTCAAATGAAACTAATGTAATCCAAGAAGAAACAGAATCAACGAAGAAAAACTTAAGCTTGTTTATCGAAAATATGATGAGAGCTATGTAATTTATGGCTTTACATATTGTGGAAACGAATCATGCCCAATTCCAAAATGTTTTGGTTGTAAAAATGAATGCAATATAAATTGAAATATCGAAAGACAGGAGATCTTACGGAAATCTATTCATAATGTTCGATGGTGCCCAGTAAACTTTTACGACATTTAACTACTAAACACCAGGGATGATATTGGCATATTTGTAAAAGGGCCAAAATTCGAACTAAAATAGGGCTTTTTTTGACATAAATAGGGCTTCTGTAAATCAAATCGTATATAACCATTTATATTACAACCAAATTTTTTCTTTTTATAAAATTTATTATGTTGCTTAAATTTAATTGTAAACATAAATTTTGCATATGAACATTTAAGCGTTTAAGATTTTTCAGTTAAAATGCTGACCCTGAAATATCTGATTTTTTGAGTTATGACGTTATTGAAGAAAATGAGCGATATATTGAAGATCTAACTATGGTGAGATCGATTTTTAGAGACTTCTTCAAAAGGAAATGCCGAAACAAACGACATATTTGCAGACTTAGCACTCAAATTTAAACATTACTCAGGTCAACAAATCGAAAAAATATTTGGTGCCGAGATATGGTTAGTCGTATTGTATTAAGTATATACTGACAACATTAAAAATATTTTTGATTTATTTTTCCTACGTGTCATTTTTATTAAGCGTCAGTTTTGAATATTCGCTGTAATCGACAGATTTCTATAAATAAATTGATTTTTATATCATGTCTTCATCGCGAAGAAGTTGTCTCAATGATCTATGTGTTTTGTTACATTTGTGGTGAATACACAGTGAAAAAGTTCAGACAACCTATAACAGATTTTATAAAAAGTGCTAATTTTGCTTACTTTAAGTCGAAAATTGTGGATGAATACAAGCCGTGGATATGCTAAATTGTTTGTAAAATGTGCTATGGACACTTGCATTAGTGGTAAAAGAAACCATATGAGGTTCGGAATGCCTATGCAATGGAAAGAACAAAAAAATCACTTCGATGACTGTTACTTCTCCTGTATTAATTTGCGTGGTGGAAACGTTAAAATAATGATTTATCCAGACTTAGATTCTGCTAGAAGACCCTTACCACATTCAGAGGAAGTACCTGTTCCAGCATTTTGTTCCATTCGTGAATCATCAATTGAAGAAGTCATTAATGAAGTGAGTAGCGACAGCGATTTCAAAGGAATGCCATATACAGGACCTAAAAACTATGGAAGAAAGATACCGAGGCCGATGGGATCGCCATATGATGGATGACTATTGCTGGGGGATGCAACGTGATAGTCCCTACTACACCTCATTCACGAAAGTAGTGAAAAATAAAGTTTTTACTGAAATAATGTAAGTTGTTTTTCGTGTAAACTTTTTTTTTTAAGTCAAAATCTAGAAAACTATACGTAGGATATTAAAATGTTTGCTAATAATGTAACCAATATAAGGTTCTTAATTAAAATAAAAGTGTGTTATAAGTCAAATAAAACTTTTTTCATGTAAAAATATCTCTGGTTTTTGATTTGAAATAATTTCAATTTGAAGTTTAAAAGTCAAAAACCATCGTATTACTTAACATCATGACACTTAAATTTTATCTCAGTCGACAATCACTTATCCCAGTAAGATGTCCTTTGAAAAATAAAAAATTGTGATTATTTTTCGGTAGAGTTTCGCAAAAAGGGCCAACAATGAATAAAAAGAGCCACGGGGCTTTTCAAAATTAAAAGGGCTCAAAAAAGCCCCCAAATATCATCCCTGCTAAACACCCATTGATAGCTAAGAAATACAAAGCCTTTTCAACGTAATGGGGTTCAAACGTTTTATTTCTTTTAATTTTTTTTATTAATTCAAACAGTTCAATTTTACTTTTATAATATCAAATTTAGAAACTCTACTTTAATTTAATTTTTAACGTATGCAACCGATCGCTTGCGACTCTCTTCTTCGAATGGACCGAAGTCTTCTTTTTTCTGCAGTTACGTTAAGCTATTGGTTGTCTTCTTTTGTTCCCTTTTTGATGAGAAAGCTTTCGGAGCTGCATCGTAATATTCTCTTTGCATATTTTGTTATAAGAGGACATAAATTTAAAGCTACGTGAATTCATAGCCCATGAAACCGTACAGGGTGTAAATATAGAAAAAATTTACAGCAACCTGTATATCATTTTAATGGGAATCAATTAAGATTTCTTAAGATGCTAAAATTTCAGAAAAATCGTAATATTTCCAAAATTATAGGTCAAATTTCAAAACTTTGCTTACCATTATTGTAGGTCATTAAATTATCCTTCTTATGACACCCATACTTTCCATTTTACATTCAGGGGTTCCTAACTTAAAATCATTTTTCCAAAAGCAATATCCGCAACTTCCGATGTCTATATCTCCGATACTAGATCCAAGCGATTTTTTTTTAAATTTTATATTTTTTGTTCTTAACTCCCTTTTACAAAAAAAAAAACTAAATAAAATTGGACAATGCCAGCTAAAGTAAACCTGTTCCGTTTTTTTATAATAAAATTATTTTTATACTAATTTTGGACGATAATAATTTTAAGGAAAACGTGGGCTCAGTTACCGAGGCAATAAAATGGAAGCTGCGTATACTTTAGAACATGAACACTTAGATCACGGAAATTTTCTTGAAATTATGCTACTTTTAGGAAAATATGATCCTCTTTTGGAAAGTCACATTAAAGAGTGAATTGATTAAAGTAAAAAAATCATTATTTAAAACCTGCAGATAAAGTAGGCAGAGGTAACTTTGTAAGTATGATGTCGAAAACAACTATTAATCACATTTTGGATATCATTTCCAATCTTGCAAAGAATACTATCGCTAAAGAAATAAACGAAACGAATATATATGTTTTCTATACAAATTGATACGACACAAGATATAACAAGTAAAGATCAATGTTCTATTATTACGCGTTATGTATACAACAATATTGTTTATGAAAGATTATTAAGTATGGTTCAGTGTCGGGATCCTTCTGGTAAAGGCCTTAAAGAGCTAGTGGAAAGAACTCTCAAATCTTGTAACATTGATATTAAAAAATGTGTCGGAACTTCAACAGACGGCGCATCAAATATGCAGGGTGAATATAAGGGCTATACTGCATGGCTATCTTCGGAGTCTCCATCATTGATGTATGTATGGTGCTACAGCCATTTATTAAACCTTGTAATGATTGATGCAACAAGTAGCACTATATGTTGCGAATCATTATTGGGATTGTTCAATAAAACAGCTGCATTTATTCGAGATTCTTATAACAGAATGGACGTTTGGGTTTCATCGTTATCATTTAATGATAACAGAAGATTAAACTTGATAAGACAAACAAGATGGTGGGCAAAAGATACTGCGCTAACAAAAATATTCGGACCTACTGGAAAATTTGAAAAATCCCTATTCGTTGTGCTTATTACTGCACTTGAAAAAATTGAAAATGACACTAGATCAAAATCGGAAACATGTGTAAACGCTAAGTCTTACAGAGAAGCATTTTTTAAATATGAAACAGTTTTGAATGCGTTCATTTTCGTTCTATATTTGACATTACCACGCATATCAAACTACCTTCAAACAAGTGGACTTGATATTTTAAAAGCTTTTAATATGGTACAAGTAACAATTAAAAATTAAAAACTCTTAGAACGAAATTTGATGATATGAAAACAACGGCCGTTAATTTTACTAACTGGAAAAACACGCAATTAGAAGAAAAAGATCTGGAATCAAAATAAGAAAATTGTTTGCCTCAAAAGAGACTAAGAAGAAAAAAACGAATTCATGGAGAAAATGCTATTGATGAAAGTATTTCTGGCCCAGACAAAGCATTTAGGGTAAATATTTTTTATGTAACCATCGACACAGTCGTATCAACCTTAGAGCGTCGCTTTGAGATATTTAACAACAAGCTATATGCAGATCTTGCTTGGTTAGATCCGAGAAGCCTCAATGATATAAGAGACAAATGATTAGAAGCGCCATCCCTTGAAGCTCTTAGCGGAAAACTGATTACTTTTTAACCAAAACTAACTGCTGAAAATTTACGCCATGAATTAATAAGCTTAGCTGCTCAATGTAACGTACTTAAAACAACACATTTAGAAGATTCAATTTTGTATCAATTTTGAAAACTATGACATTGAAGCATCAGTAGATAATTAGGGTGGTGAAGATTCAGTGAAAGAATTTGGAGGAAAGCACGTTTCATGTAAAAATTGCGTAATTTGTTGTTACCGACTATTAAACAGGTATACTATAATTTATTGACGGGAACGTTTCTCCTCATTGGTATAGCATATAAGTATATGCTTACTTTATCATTTACCCAAGTAACTTATAAAAAGTCATTCAGTATTTTAAAATTTATCAAAAACGATTAAGAAGTACTTTGACACAATACAGACTAGAAGCGTTTAGGCTTGAGAAGTGAAAAAGATATTATACAAAGTATTTCGCTAAAAGTGATAATAAACAGCATTGTACAAAAAAGTTCAGTCTTCCAAAAATTTTAATTGTATTAAAAATAATAAAATAAATAAGTAGTTAGTTATTTTGTATGACTTGTAATTAACTGCGTTCAATTATTCCAAAACACATACCCTATGCTGTTTTCCGGCATCATTAAGTTCATTCTTATTTCATATTAAAGAATTATTTGAATTTGATTATTAACATTTTTTATTGCAAATCGCTGAGCGTGGTGTAATTAGATATAAGACTTATGCCCGGTTTCACCAATCAATTTTAAAATTTAGCGGGCTGTTAAAATTTAAAATATTTAAATTTCGTTTCATCAAACACTTTTAGCGCTAACAGCCTGTTAAACTATCTGATAAGCTAACAGGCCGTTTTTCTGCTGTTAAATTTTTAAAATTTCGTTTCAAACCTACAAAAAAGTAAAAATAAAACGACTAGAACTGAATTTTGGAAATTATTACATATTTTGGAACAAAATGAACACGTAAGACATTTCTGAAATATGTTTTTAGTATTGTTTTATTAATAATATAATTATTAGAATTCTGGAATAATCATCTTCCTCTTCATCTGAGCAGCAAGTTAAACGTCCCCGAGTTCTTAGAGACCATAGAAATCCAATGGAAGAATATGATGATATCGACTTCAAAATGAGGTTTCGTATTTCGAAAGAAACTGTTACGAAGTTACTTAACTTAATTGGTCACAACTTGGAGCCACAAAATGGAAGAAACTGTCCCGTCAGTGCAGTAAATCAATTGCTTGTTACGTTACGGTTTTATGCAACGGGATGGTTCCAACTATGTATTGCTGATATATTTATGGTATCCACATCAGGCGCGGATCCAAGGGGGGGGATCACGGGGGTCATGACCCCCCCCCCAAAACAGCCCGCATTTCAAAAAATAGAATTGAAACAATATTTTGCAAACCGAAAAACAAAAAAAAAACAAACGAACAAAACCTAGTTTTTGCAAACTTAAAAACCTGAAACTAACCAAACGACCAAAATTAACTTATTTTTTTGCACTCTGAAAAAATTGGAATCAAAAAATGACTAAATCAACAAATTTGACTAATTTTCTTAAACAAGACTGACTTTTTTTATTATTTTTTCTATATTTGGATTGTAGCTTTACTTGATATACTATCATCTGTTTACAATCTGTTTACAAGTTCCAACTAAAAGCATCATTTATAAAACAAAATCCAATCTTCTATTTTGTTTCGCAAATCTGTTAATGATCGCATCGATGTCCAATGAAAATTCGAAATAAAAATATTCATCAGCTAAGACATTTCTTAGTTTTAAGAGTACATTTTTTATATAAAAAAGTTTATAATTTTATATAAACAATAAATATATATATACATGTAATGAATTTTCAAGTAAAACAAATTGGACAAGTTTTTCATTTCATTTCTTTATTAAGCCTTTGGATTACATTTCCTTACAGACTAGAAGAGTCTTTAGACCAGGGGTCGGCAAAACACAATGTGTGTGATGTACTTAAGCTCAATTGCTTTAGACATCGAAAAATCAAATTCATTTATGGATGACAATCTATTGAATAATGAGAGAGCTCTTAATATAGGCTCATTCTGAGCATAATTAGTTTTATGTTTTTTTATGAGGAATAAATCAAAATGACGCAACTGTCTAGGTGGGATATAAAAACCAATTAACTGAAGTAACTCCGGACATTCAATATTACTATTAACTATATCATAAATAAATATTAAGGACATAACCTTCCGCCTCGATTCAAGGGTATTTATGCCCAAAAGCAGGCAACGTGAATTATATGATGGCCTTGAATCACCAAAATACAAAGAACGTAATGCAAATCTAGAAAAAGTTTTCTGAATTCGTTCAATTCTAGCACAATGATTTGCATAAAACGGATTCCAAACAAAAGAGGCATATTCCAATCTAGATCTTACAAATGCAAAGTAAAGGCTCTTAATGGTATGTGGATCCATAAAATCAGAGCTGTGTCTACGAACAAAAGCCAAAATTGCATAGGGATGATAAAATTCAAATGCTCAATAAATGTAAACTTAGCATCGAAAACTACGCCTAAGTCCTTTATAAGATTGATTGACTTAAGAAGTTTACCCTGAATTGAGAAATAACAATCGAGTATATTATTTGATTTTGCAAATGTGCAGGGAAAGCATTTCCCAATATTTAAAGGTAACTGATTAAGTTTACTCCAGTTACTCACATTGGACAAGTAACGTTGTAAGGTTTCAACGTCACCTACATTCCGTATACGACTGAATAATTTTAAATCATCAGCGTAAAGCAAAAATTTTGAGCTCTGAAAGCAACTATGAATATCATTCATGAACAAAATAAAGAACAGAGGTCCAAGGATACTACCCTGAGTACTCCAGACGACGCTACAAAATTATAAGATTTAGTATTATTAACAAGTACAACACACAGTCTATTATTCAGATAGGATTTAATCCAATCCAAAAATGAACCATGAAATCCAATTTTAGCTAGTTTAGCAATTAAAGCACTATGCTTAACCTTATCAAAGGCTTTTGCGAAATCAGCATAGAGCACATCCACTTGATAGCCACGTTCAAAAGAGGATACACAATAATTAGAGAATAATGATAAATTTGTTATTGTGGATCGACCAGATACAAAGCCATGTTGCTCTGGGCAAATATGACACTTAATTAAAAAGTAAAGCTTATCTTTTATAATGCTTTCAAATAATTTAGAGACAATTGTTAATTTAGAAATGGGACGATAGTTCGCGACATTGTTTTTAAGCCCATTTTTGAAAATAGGGGTAATACATGCTACCTTCCAGGGCTCAATAAAAGTTCCGGAATTTAAAGATTTATTGAAAATCAGACACAGTGGCTTACACAAAGCCTGAGCACATTTTAATAATACTATAGAGGATAATCCATCGACATCCAGTTTAGCAGAAATCTTCAACTTTTATAATGCGTTAAAAACGTCTGTTTCACTCAAAGTAATAGAACCAACATCCACGAAAGAATTGATGTTTTGCAGGATAGAGGGCTCATACCATGGAGCATCTTCAGTATAATTTGATTTAAAATAGTCGGCAAATAAATTAACTGTGTCTGCAATTGTACACGAACTAATATTATTGAAAAACATAGAAGTGGGGATGAAAGATCCACACTTTTTCGATTGTACGAAATTCCAAAACGATTTCGGATTCAATTTGATATTGGTTTCCGTTTTCAAAATAAACTGCTTGTATAAAAACTTATTCAAAAAGTTGAATTCTCTCATGTAATGCACATACTTCTCCTTATACTCTAAGTTCCCAGTGGATTTAAAAAGTTTTAGAAATTTATTGCGCATATTTTTCAGTTTTTTAAGGCCAGAATTATACCATGGAAGCTTATATACCTTATGAGGGCAAATTGGAATATGGTCATGACAGATTTGTGACACATTAAATTTAAACAAATCAAAACAAGTTGCGGCATTTTTACCATTAAATAAATTTTTCCAATTTATATCATTTATATTATTACTTATTTAAAAATTCAAAATCACATAATTTAAAGTTAAATACATGTTTAGCAGGCTGAGGCTCAATAAATTCATAAAATTCTATATCGAGAACAATTGGAACATGGTGCATATTAGATGGTGAAATTGGGCAAAAACATTCAGATAAATTGTATTTAATATTATACGAAATAAAAATTAAATCCAAAATTTTGTCAAGATTATTAAGTACTTATTTTATTAATTTGAACTAATTCAATACTTAAGAAGCTATCAATAAGATTGATTTCATGAGGATGATTGATATTTGTTGGCGTCAAGTCATCGGCGAGGTGAGTCCACATTACTTTGTTTAAATTGAAATCCCCCAATATGCAAATCTGACTTTTATGGTCAAACGATGAATGTAACGATAAAATGTTACTTACATGTGCATCGTAAATTTCATCAGAACTATTTGGCGGGATATACGAGGCACAAATATATAAAGAGCCTGATGAGCCAGAAATGGAGACACTTAATTGTTCGTACAAACTGTCCGCATTCTGAAGGATGCAAGCTGTTGTACAGAAAAAACGTTTGATGGCAATTAGAACACCACCTCCTCGACTACAACCTGTTTTTATAGCGTCACGTTCCTTTCTGTATACTTGATATATATTTGTATCAAAGAATTCTCCATCGAAAAATTCATTATTTAGCCAGGTCTCAACAAATACGATGACATCAAAATCTCCAGCCGCGGTATAATAATAAATGGAATTGGATTTAGTTCTGATCCCAGACATATTTTGGAAATAAATCCGAAATTGTGAAGTTTTACCTAACTGATTGTTAAGCTGAGCGGATGAATATTTAGTAAAATTAGCTAAGTTATTGCATTGATGTTAAGCTTTTTATATAATAAAATATTCGACTCAGCATAAACTCGTCCGCACCTTTTGAATTCACGACTAGGAGTGAATTCTGGCTTAGTTTTTATTCATTGAAGAAATTCGGCTTGCTTTGTTTATTTGGTTATTCTTGTTATTTTTGATTTTTTTCTATCCTGTGACCCCCCCCAGAAAAAAATTCTAGATCCGCGCCTGATCCACATCAACAGTTTGTTGCATAGTTCGCAAAGTTACTCATTACATCGCGGCATTGCGACCTCATTTTATTTCCATGCCGGTAGAACGCGGTGATATCATAAAAATTCATAATGATTTTTATGAAATTGTAAGATTCCCAAATGTACTTGGCGCAATTGATTGCACACACATTAGAATCCAATCGCCATGTGGAGATGAAGCGGAAGTTTATAGGAATAGAAAAGGGTGGTTTTCTATAAACACTCAATGTGTATGTGATACCCATTTAAAATTCATGGACATACATAGTAGCAAGATGTCCAGGAAGTGCGCATGATGCAAATATATTTGATGATTCACTATTAAGGGCAAAACTGGAAAACAATGAATATCCAAATTGCTACCTCTTGGGCGACGGTGGATACGCATGTAGAAAGTACATGCTAACGCCACTACTAAATCCTCAAACCAATGCAGAAATTACTTATAATAAATCACAGATTAGAACGAGGAATACTATCGAAAGAGCATTTGAAGTTTGGAAAAGACGATTTCCTTGTCTTTCGATGGGTATGCGAGTGAATTTAGAGACAACATTTGCAATCATAGTTACAACTGCTATTTTGCACAATATTGCTATCATCGTTGGAGAGAACGGGCTTGAAAACGATCCAGATGCTATTATACTAGTTCCTAACGAAATTGAAGTCACAAGAATTCACGAGAATCATTCAGCAGTGCGCAGTGGGCTAATTGAAACAACATTCAGCAGGTATGTTATGTATAGTATTTATTTAAATTTAGTCTATAGGTACTATAATATTTCTTATTTGTTGTGACTTTAGCTCTTCTTTTTTTATTTGAAGCTCAATTTTTTTAACCTCTAATTCAGCATCCAATAGTTGGATTTGCTTTTCTAATCTAATTTTTTTGAGTGCAGTAATTTCGTCGCAGCTTTTATTAGACTGTGTCACCGTTTCCGATTTTCTTTTTTTTGCTCGAATACTTTGAATAAAATATTTCTGTTTTATTTTCACAGGAGGTGATTCCAGGTCAACTGTATCTGCATGGACATCACAACTAAGCTCCTCGACCACACATGGCTCAAGGGCAGACTTTTTACATCCAGCTACTGCTGAGGGTTTCCTGCAGTTGGAAAATTCATGTAAAAAGTCTGCATTTGAGTCAGAAATGTTTTCGGCTGAGGTAAACTGCATGCCACCCATTGCAGCAACTTTCTCCTGCAGTCCGCTCAAATTTAAAATTGATTGTTCCGGTCCACCTCCGGTTTTATACAGCTCCATCTGAAGTTAAAAACATACCATGAAAATTACATAACTTATAACAAATAAAAATAAAAAGTTCACCTTTTGACTAGATATTTGTTTTTTTATTTTGCACTTCATCGTCTCATACAACTGTTTTAGCTGGTGAGGACTCCTTTCTCCCGATTTGGCAAAACTGCTGTTATATTTAACGGCTACTTGCTGCCAGGTTGTTGCCTTTTCTACGATTGCAACTCCGTCGGTGGCTTTATTTTCTATTGTATCCTTATATTAGCTCACAATATCAATAAGATTATTTTTTTCCTCCTCCAGGTAATTCCTGCCTCGTTCTTTTTTTTAGTTTGCCCAGTCTCGCTCATATTTTATGTTTTGAATAATTTTGAATAGCAAATTGAATAATTAATTTATTTGACATAACATACATATGTCAATCAACAAAAACTATTTTCATTTCATTCTTTCGCATTCAATCAGAGTGATTTGTGTAAAGTATGTATATCTGCTTCATTCTATCGTGTGCAATCGGCTAACAGGCTGTTAACTAAAAGTACAACTTTTGATGTTGGTGAAACAGAATTAATTTTAACAGCTATATACATTTTAAAAGCCTGTCAGTTAAAAGTGATTTTAATTGATTTTGGTGAAACCGGGCATTAAAGTTTTATTGTTTGAATAATTTGAAAATTGGTGAAAATGGATTAGTTGGATTTAGGACTTAAGGTGTAGTTGTGCGTGGGGCGATAAGGTTTAGGATTTCAACTTTAAAATTTTTTTTAGAGGTTTGAGGGCCGCAAGTTTCATTTTCCCGGGCCGCTTTGGGATCCCAGTCCATCCCTGCATCAGTCATAGACCCTCTTTTAGTAAGCTTCTGTGAAGTCAAAAAAGAAGTTGCTAATAAAATAAATTCCAGAAAAGCTTCGGGAAACAAAGAAGTCACTGGCAAAATACTTAAAGAATTTTATACATCACCAATGTGTAATCCCACAACACCAATTTTGATTCCGAAAAAGACATGGATCAATCGAACAAGTACATAAGATCTGTAGAGAAATATACGATGCCTTTCAAAACAAAATATGCTGCACTGCTATGTATCTAGACGTTGCAAAAGCATTCGATAAAGTCTGGTCTGAGGAATTTGTTGGTTTACCAATATTAATAAAAAGTTGTATGATTTCCATCAAAGTTTATTTAAATTCTTTTTAATGAAAAAGTATGACTCGTCAAGAAATGTGTGATATCAAAGAGATTACAAGGTCAATTGCATTAAAATGTAGAAGTTTTTGTTTTGTTTACTGCTGTGATTCTTAACAGATCAACGCAAGAAACATTACATAGTAGGCTTGTAGAACTACTACACTTCGGCTAACAAAGCTTACTGATGATATGACGTAGCGGTCATTGAAACTAGTATAAGCAGCTCGTTGCCCATTTTGATGCATTTTGCGCTTGTAATTTTTTTGTTGTTTTTTGCACTAAAAGTACTGAACAAGAAGCTCTGTACAAAAATATTAATATTATGAAATTTTGTTCCAAAAACACAAATAAAAAAAAAAAGTATGACGTTTTAGCAAATGAATTGAATGTAAATTAAAAATACAATAATGAAAATTTAAGGAACAATTTTTGTAAAGTAGAATCCCAACATTCCTTCGGTCTTCATTCTTAATCTCTCCGATCTTCGAAGGGAATTGGATCAAAGGATTTTAGGTCTCATTCGCAATCTTTTTAACTCTCGTAGAGGTGAACCAACATCAGTTGAAACTTTTTTGTTTGATGGTAACATCCGTGTCGAATTGTTTGCCTGCTGAGTATCTACTGGAGTTTGCGAAGAACTCTTTTCAATATAAATTGAAGTTTTATGTTTGGGTGAAGTTTTTATTGAAATTAGAGGATTAAAATTAGTATCAGGTAAACCGATTTCAAATTTTCATCATTTCCTTCTGTGGAAGCTCTTGGTGATATAATATTTTGTCTCTCTCACAGTTGATTTTTATGACGACGTAATAAACCATACTCTGTACTACAGAGTAGTAATAATGTACATTTTTCGACCACAAACTTTGTTTATACGACCTGGAGTCCATCGATTCCTATCATTAAAAATACGAGCATAAATGGGTTGATCAATTGTAAATTTAGATGAGTATTTTTCTGTTGGTGCCGTAGTTGGAAATAAAGCTGACAAAACAGTTCTTGGTTGCCGTCCGTGTATCAACTCTGCAGGCGACTTTCTCGTTAAAGGATTCGGAACCACTCCATAAGTTGACAAATATTTGTACATTGCTCGTTCTCTATCATTCTCTTCAACCATGACTTTGCTAAAGGATTCTTAAATGTTCTAACAAATCTTTCCGCTAAGCCGTTTGAAGCTGGATGGAAAGGTGCTGTGGTCAAATGCTCAATAGAATTTAAGTCACAAAATTGATTGAATTGATGGGATATGAATTGAGCACCATTATCAGTTACAATAATTTTTGGTAAGCCTTCTATAGAAAATATAGTCTACAGAGCTCTTATTGTGGTCGCGAGAAAAAAAATGAACCGGAAAAATCGGCACGTACCCTTTCCCAAGGTTCAACTGCTTCAGGCCAAGCCTAAAATTCTCGCCTAGGGCTGCTAGCTAACTTTTGACAAGTATCGAAGTTTTTGCACATAATTTCAATTTCTCCATCTAGCTTGGGAAACCAAACGTACCTACGCGCCATTTGTTTCATTCGATTTTGTCCTCAATGACCTTCGTGAAGCATTTCTAAAATTTTTCGTTGGAGAGCTTGAGTAACTATGACACGAGCATGCTCTGTTTTGAAAAGCAAAGCCCCACCTTTAATTGTTAAACAAAGTCTTCTATCGAAATAAGGTTTTAAGTAATTTTCATTTTTAGCCAAGGAATCGGGCCAGCCCTCAGTAACAAAACGATACTTTTTTAAGAATAATGTCATTTTCAGTGTATTCTGCAATTGTGGCAGCACTTATGGAAAACTTATTAATTGTAGATTGATAAATTTCTTCACAATTCAACATAGTCCTCCAATAGTCTTCACCAATAGGTAGACGAGAAAGAGCATCTGCGTTAGCATGATGAATCATGTTTTTATATCGAATAGAATAATGATAAGCTTGAGGTACTATTGCCCATCTTTGTAACCGGTGAAGAGTCATCACTGGCAATTTTTTACAAGGGTGAAATAAAGTTGTTAGAGCTTGATGATCTGTAACTAGTTCAAATCACCTACCGTATAGATATTGATGAAATTTAGTAACTCCAAAAATTATTGTTAAAGCCTCTTTTTCTATCTGTGAATTAGTTTTTCTTGTGAAGTAAACACTAAATCAATATTATGTTTTGAAAAAATTGTTTTCAATTTATTGGTAACAATTGGAGCGAAATGTATTTTAACATATTTCCTGTCATCTGTGGTGTATGATTTAAAATACATTTCGCTCCAATTGTTACCAACAAATTGAAAACAATTTTTTCAAAACATAATATTGATTTAGTGTTTACTTCACAAGAAAAACTAAAATATAAACTAGGATCAACAAAAAAAAAGACAAAACAGAAAACATTAAGAATGCCGGTATATATGAAATTAGCTGTAGTGAATGCGAACAGAAATATTATGGACAAACAAAACGAAATATTGAAACTAGGTTCAACGAACACATGGCGAATATAAAATATGAAAAGCCGCACAAGTCAGCTGTTGCTTTACATGCAATAGAAAATCTGCACAGCTTTAACATAAACAATTTAAAATTGGTCAAGCACATTAGCGAAGAAAAAAGTCTGGATGCATACGAAAGCATTTACATGCATAAAAACAAATACAACTTGATGAATACGATGAAAGCGCCGATCAAGTCATCGCTGTTTAGTGTGCTTAAAAAATAAAGCTCTCTTTGCCGAAGTCTTTTGTTCTATGTTTTTTAATTTGCATTGTTTTTATTTTGATTGTCATTTCAATTTTTTTTTTTTTTTTCCCTCTAATGTTTACCAATGTCTTATGTTGTTTTATGCTTTGTACGTAAAGATTAATGTTAGGTGCAATATTTATTTTTGTAATTGGTTTTAGTTAGTCTTTAATTCACTCAATGCGAGTCGAAATGCATTCAAATTAAATAAATAAATTTAAAACGTGAACGTGTGTTTTTGTTTCGTTTGTTTATTTTAAATAAAGGCGCAGTCGGTTAAGGCGGTTTAGAGATTTTTAATTTCTTTAAAAAATGTGCATATATAAGTAATATGGAGTTTTTTAATGTATGAGTTTATATAAAAATACACAGTTCCTGAAACTTAGATAAGAATTAATGTCAACTCCAAGAATCCTTTTCTTATACTCAGACACATGATCATATTTGCGCAAGCCATTCACATATCGTGTGGCATGATTAAAAGCAATCTGGAGTTTCAGTTGAGACTGTGAATCGTGCTTACTATATACTAATTCAGAGTATGTTATAATAGGGATATAACGAGTTGTATAACGAGTTTACATTTGGTGTCAATGGGTAATGGTGTTTCCATGGAACAACATGAACAACATACTGGATTTGCGCTTCAGCATTACAACATTTGTCCTCCCTGCATAGCAAGCCATGACGCTTTAATCGATCAAAAAGCATCTTAACATTATTCAAATGATCCTCGTCATTATTTCCGGCAACGATCATATCATCTAAATAAACAGCGAATCAAGAGATACCACCTACCACCTCTTCCATAAAACGTTGAAAAATCCCGGGTGCACTGGAAACTCCAAATGGTAGTCTTTGATATTGGAAAAGTCCAAACGGTGTATTAATTACCATACATTGCTTTGAGTTTTCTGACAGTCTTATCACTTAAATCAATCTTTTTGAAAAATTGACCTCCTTGTAGCTTATGAAACAAGTCTTCAATTTGAGGTATTGGCTGTTACTTTGAAATTTGCACAAAGTCTAATGGATCCATTTGATTTCTTGACTATTACAATGGGTGCAGCCCAATTACTCGAATTAATGGCTTTGAGTACGCCAGAAGAAAGAAGTCGACCAATTTCAGCGCGAACAGCACTATGTTGTGAAAATGGTAAATTATATGGTTTGAAAAATTTTGGGCTAGTGCCTCTTTTCAACACGATTTCCGCTTCAAATGAGAAGCAAGCGCTAAGACCATTTTCAAACAAAGAAGAATATTCTTCTGTAACATTTTGAAGTGTTTTTATCAAATTTTTTTGTAGCTGAATATTTGAAAATATGAATTGCAATGAACAACTTTAGTATCAAAAGACGAAATATGAATACCGTAGTTGAGTTTTTTAAACCAATCTAAGCCAAGTATGTTCGTTGTTTTATTGCTGTCAACTACTAACAATGATAGATTTTGTAGTTCTTTATTGCAAAAAAAAACGTTAATGCTTATGGTTCCTTTTAATGCAAGCTGAAAACCTCCATAAGTTTTCAAAATTTTGTCTGTTTGAATGCATCGTGGTTTTCCTAGCATTCATGACTAGGGAGCCCAATCAAAGAGCATGTTGCTCCAGTGTCAACTTGAAATTGAAAAAACATTTCATTTACAATTTGTGTTGACAGAGCATATTGCAAGTAATTTGTCATTTATTCTAAAATATTCCAGGGTATCCTGTACGTACTTCGATATTATATCAGATGATTCTCCTGGAAGTTCCTTACTCTCCAATATTTTTACAAGAATACCTTTTTGTGGCGGAAAATAACGTATTTTGGGCATAACTTTATATTGCCATGATTAGAACACTCAGTGTAAATAGTTCGGTCATTCTTTTAATAACTGCACTTTGTTTTTTTTAACGTTTTTGAACATTTTTTGAAATTATAAGTTTAGACGTACAATCATTAGATCTGAATGAATGGTTGTGTTGAATTGAGTGGTAAGCCCAGGTGCCATCATTTATCGCATTCTTCCTTGCAAATATTTTGGGCTGAGAAAGTCGTGCAAAGTATTGCACGAAGCGGCGTCAACGTAGGAGTCTTTGTGTTTCTTCATATTGATATGTTGCTCGATGTCATATTTTCCACCACTAGCTATTGAGAATATTGATATACATTTGCAGCATTGAAATTACACTTTCTTTTTGGTGGCATGATTTTTGTTTTCTTGGGAGTTACTTGAAAAAGCTAACTAGGTTTTCTTCAGTTAATATTTGAATTTGAAGAAGTGAATGAAGTTGAATTAAATCTCAATGACAAGTTCTAAACACAATGAATGTGAGATAGATAACTGGAATATGTCTATCTTTTGGAGCTTGACAAGCTGAATGAATGCGTTCAGCAAGTATACAAATATATATAATTGTAATAGATGTATAGCTGTAGTAGTAGATATGGAACTACTGGGTGATTAAAATAATAATAATTTAAACATTATTTTAAGAAAACAGTCAATATGCAAATACAGGACAAAAAATAAAATACGGGACATTTGTACGTCCCGTATTTTTTCAAAAAAAAAAAAAAAAACAGGACTATCCCGGAAAATACTGGACGGTCACCGTACATATGCTTTACCTGTATATAAGGTTTTCAGTAAATTTCCATTCCCTTGATTTGTCTTTATTTTGTATGTTTTTTTCTTTTATTATATGAAACTAAGGGAAATTTTTTGTATTTATTTGTATCATGTATGTAAATTCTTACGTATGCCCCACCAGCAAGACTTATGACTTCGGTTAACTATAATGATATTTTTGAAAATTTTTGATTTCAACAACTAAATTGAAGTTAATTGCTCAATAAAGTTATCTATTTGCCAAACAAAAAACAAAAATTTAATTTTACTCCATATAAAGTATATAGAGGGTAGCCTGTCACACTGTTGAAGGTGTAAAAAGAAAAATGGTATGACAGGCTCCCTCAAACTGATCGGGTGAAACTACTCATACTTTTTCACAGCCATAGCACAACATAATCGCTCAATTTTTTTTTGTTGGAAAGGTTGTGAAGAGAAGGGGGGACGTGTATACTTTTTTTTAATAGTAGGCTGTGTCACGCCTCTAAAGAGGAAAAACGTTTCCATGGCTAAACTAATATAAAAATATATTTTTTTAGTGGGTGGTGCCACGCCTCTTACGGGAAAATACGTCGTTACTACTAAACTAAGTTACCGATTTTGATGAAATTTTGTTAGGATATAGACTGAACCCTAAAAAAGTTTTCTAAAAGCTCAAATTTTTTAGGAGGCGTGGCAGCGCCTCTAACAGGAAAAAGCCTTTTCACTGCTAAGCTATTGAGCCGATTTCGATAGAATTTGGTACAGAGATAGGATGAACCCTGAGGAAACCTATTTGTTTTCACGGCTATTGAACCGATTTTGATTAAATTTGGTGTGGAGATAGATTGATTTCTAAGGAAGAGAAGAGCAACATAATACCATGATTTTAATTTTTGAAAGCGATGACAAAAAATAAGCTCTTTCTAGTTTAGCGTTTGTAACTAAAAAACAATTTTTAACACTTTTATGCAAGATTCTTTAGAACATACCTTTATGATTTGAGCTTAGCCGATCTTCCACACAATCGAAAATAGAGTTGAGACATACAAAAGCTTCGTACTCTGTATTTGTGAGAGAGTGAGGACTATCTTTACATAAATAGGCAGTTGCAAAACGGCTTCATCCTTTTTTAACTACCATAACACATCATAATCGCTTAATTTTTTTTTTTTTTGTAAAGGTTATGAAAAAGAGCAGTGCAGAATTTGGTTTTTTCTTAATAGTAGGCAGAGCCACACGTTCAACAGGAAAATACGTTTCCACGGTTAAATAAGTGGACTGCTGTTGATGAAATTTGGTTTGATTGCACCCTAAGAAAAGGTATTACAATATTCAATTTCTTTGAGGAGGCATCGCCCATAATAGGAAAAAAGGCTGTGCCACTACACCGATTTTGATGAAATTTGGTATGCAGATAAATAAATTGAATCTTGATTAAAGACATTTGTTTTGAGTGGGCAGTACAACGCGTCTAACAGGTAAAAACGTTTTATGGTTAAGCTAATGGGCCGATTTTGATGAAATTTGATACGGAAATAGATTGAACCCTGAGGAAACGTATATGTTTAAAGTGAAGAGTGCCACCCTTTCAATAGGAAAATATTTTTGCACAACTTAACTCATTGACCGATTTTGATAAAATTTGGAATGAAGATAGATTGAAGCTTTATTTTTATGTGAGTGGTGCCACGCTCTTAACAGGAAAATATGTTTTCTTATCTAAACTAATTGACTGATTTTGATGAAATTCGGTATGGAGATGTGTGTACTGAACTTTAGGAAGGGATAATAGATATAGGGACAGGGCAACAGGGTTGAATTTCAACCACTGGGCAAAGATTTCCGCAAAAAAAAAAACCCTTTTTTTGCACATTTTTCATTTATTTGGCTATATCTCCATAAATTTTTTTCGACTAAAAAACGTTTTTCAGTATTCTAAAGATAACGAAAATACATACGTACGTTTATGTGTGTGGCTCTTTACTTTTATCCTTCATTTCTTTTTAAATAGAAGCATACAAGTTTCGTTTGATTTTATTTTAAGCCTTTTACTGTATTTTCGAATATCTTCTACATTTTTAGTCCAATTTCCGCAAAATTATACTTAAATATTTGCAAAAAAATAATGTTTCATTTTTAATCTTAAAAATATGAAAGGAAAGATTTTTTTTGAAATTTAGTGATTTTTAAAAAAAGACCAAAAAATCAGTTTTCTTGTACTTTTAGCGCTCGTAACTCCATCGAATCTTATTCGATTCACGCAAACAGCATACTGTTAAAAAGTATATAAGAATATCTTTCGAATGCTGAAAAGCGTTTTTCAGTCGAAAAAAATTCATGAAGATATAGCCAAAGAAATGAAGAAAGTGCAAAAAAGAGTTTTTTTGGGGATATGTATCTCGAAAACGATTCTTAAGAAAAAAAAAAATATATAAAAAAGTATACATAATGGAAGAGAGAGATTGGTGCTCACGCCAGATTCATGTTACTGGCTATCGCGTCCAAACGATAGAACGATATACATTTGTAGCTTTCGATACGACGCCTCAGAATTTTTTAGCAGCATCAAATCTGCTGCGAAACCGAAACGAAATTTCTTATTGATATTTCTTTTCATTTTCGTTTTTCTGATTTCTTATTTTGTTTTAATATGGCTAATTTCTTATTTTATCTTCTCATATGAAAATATGACTGATTTATTCTTATTGCTATTTCACGCATATCTGCAAATCCATCAGATTGGGCCTTTTAGCTGGCCTCGTTTTTTTTTTTTTTTTTTTGGCGCACATCTTCCAGCCATAGTTTTTCTTGAAGCTAAGGGTATCTTGAACTCATAATAAAGGTTGTTCAATTGAAATTCAGATAGCTATTTTTTTTATTTAACTTTGTATGTAACTTTTCATGTTTTTTAACTTAAATGGAATTTTAACTATGTCTCCCTTTGAATTTTAATTGTTCCTCCTTGAATATTAATTAAAGATATTCTTAACTTCAAGAAAAACCATGTTTGAAGAGTCTGCTCCAAAAAAAAAAAATAAAAAAAAATCGAAGCCATGGTCGAGGTAAGATGACAATTTCGATTTTTAATAAAAGTGATCTTATTAATAGACTTTGTCCAAGGGAGTCAAAATTATATTTTGTCCCTATTATTTTTTCCAGCTTAAATGTGAACTGAGCAAATTCAAGACGCTTTCATGCAAAATGTGTGCGCTTTCAAACTTGTTTGATTTTGCTAAATTAAGTCCCTTTAAATATCGTAACTTTACAGTCAATTCCATTCAAAACAGATTGTAGCATAAAAAAATATTCCAATAACAAATATTTTGCTGCGTTTGTCCCTATTTTTTTTCCAACACTGTATATTTTTTTTATTTTCAAAAATATTTATATTTTTTTGAGTTGAGTTTTGTCGAATTTACAAAAATGATTTCCCAAATGCAAGGAAGCTTTAAGCATTTAATTATTTCCATTAGTTGTCACGATCTTCAAATAAGGGATGATTTTCTATTTATACGCATAACAAAAAGGTAAACAAACAAGCGCATATGTGCATATCCATCAGACTAGGCCTTTTAGCTGGCCTCGTTTTTTTTCCAGCCATAGTTTTTCTTGAAGCTAAGGCTATCTTGAACTCATAATAAAGGTTGTTCAATTGAAATTCAGATAACTATTTTTTTAATTTGCATTTAAAGTAAGAAATATGTGAAACTTTTCGTGTTTTTTAAAAATTGTCAATTTATTGGGTTTTTACGCTGTAGTCTAAAGACTGATGAGTACTTCTTTCAGCCATAGTTTTTTTTGAAGCTAAGGCTGTCTTGAACTTATAATAAAGGTTGTTCAATTGAAATTCAGATAGCTATTTGGTTGGTTGTGATGTTCCAGTGTTACGAGACATATTTAGACTTCGACCTAGCAATAACAACAATCCCGCAATAATTGTAAAACTCTCTTCGTCTTTTGAGCGAAACAACTTGTTCAAAGCTGTTGCAGCATGTTGTAAGCTGAAGAAGAGGCAGCTTATGCTTAGTGATATTGAGTGTGGTGGTGAGCAAAAGTTCTATCTACATGAGAGCTTAACCAAAAATAATCGTGCCGTACTGCTTTATGCGAGCCAAAAGAAACGAGAGAAACGAGTATTTGCTGTGTTCTCTGTTCGTGGGAAGGTGTATGTGAGAGTTAATCGTGAGAGCGAAGCTGTATTGGTATGCAGTAAAGACGGTGTTGATTGCGTCGCTGGACCTGCAGCTTAGGGTGATTTGAAAATAATCAAAATGAAATGCTTAAACATTTTTTTTCATTTTTGCATATTTTCTATTTAGCATTTATGCTAAATTTTAGTATTATTTTTTTAAGATATTTATATATATTATTAGGTTTTACTTCTTTTTTGCTATTTATGTCTTTTATTTTTATTAGTTACGTTTTGTTTGAAGCGGCGGTTTGCTGTTCTTGCCCAATTGAATTTGCCTAATCTTTCTAATGGTGTTAGTGAAGGTTATAAAACTCTGGTTAATGTGCTTTGTAAGCAATATAAAGGATTGAATGTAATACACTTCAATGCCAGAAGTTTAAATGGTGTGAAGCTTGATTGTGCCAAGTATATTTTCGAAAACTCTTCCGTTGATGTTATTTGTGTTACTGAGACCTGGTTTAAGAGTGGTGTACCTGATTCCCAGTATGATTTTTTTGGATTTAATTTGTATAGAAATGATAGGTGTGATAAAAGGGGTGGCGGAGTAGCGATTTATTGTAAATCTGGCCTGAATTCTAGGTTTGTTAGTCAAAGTTATGGTGTTATTGGTTTTTGTGAGCATTTGAATGTAGAAATTTTTGATAGTAGTACTAACATTTTAATATCTTGTGTCTACAACCCTCATAGGAACCACAGTCTTGAACCCTTTTTTGATGACCTCAGCTTAAAGCTCACTGATTATGACTTCTTAATTGTTTTCTGGTGATTTCAACGTTAATTTACTCATTGCAGATGCCATAACTGATTCTTTTAGTCACAGATTCACGTCATGTGGGCTAAAATTAGTAAATTCATGTTTACCTACTCGTTACTCTAACAATTGTGAACCAAGTCTTTTGGATGTTTTTATTGTGTCTGATATTTCCATTTTGTTAAAATATGATCAATTATCCTTTCTGTCTGACCATGATCTAATCTATTGTTGCCTGAATATTGATATAGGTCAAGTCCCTCCTCTTGTAAGCTTTTCATACCGTGACTACAATGCAATAGATATGAATGCAATGAATTCTGTACTGTCTGGGATGTGCTGGAATGATTGCTGGTTTCAAAGCTCTGTTGATGATAAGCTTGAACTTTTTACAAGCAAAGTAAAATATGCTTTGACCGCTTTGTACCTTTACGTTCTGTCAATGTTATTAATTCTAGTTGTTCATGGTTTACGTTTCGTGTTCTGAATGCCCTAAGGAAAAGGAATAAACTTCAATCCAAATGGAGAGCTATTCGCACAGTAGCAAACTGGGAAGAGTTTAGAAGGGCTCGGAATGTAGCTAACCTTATTATTAGGCAGGAAAAAAGAAATTTCTTCAAATCTAAACTTAACCCAAACTTAACGTCGAGGCAGTTGTGGCAGAATATTCGGAAATATAAAGTCTACACTAAAAACATGAAGGAAACTAATTTGGACCCTGAGGTACTTAACGACCATTTCTTAGTAGGTAGTCCACTGAGACGAGTATCTAATGTGATTTAATGTGAATCTGAAATGCCATCTCCTGACAATCTATTCTGTTTTGCTGCTGTCAATGAAGAAAAAGTGGCAAGAAGTGTTTTGGAAATTGATTCTAATGCTGTAGGAAGCGATGGCATTCCTATTAAATTTATAAAAATAATTTTGCCTCATATATTGTCTTCTTTCACTCATATTATTAATTTTTGTCTTACTTGCTCCTGTTTTCCTAATAGTTGGAAAATCGCTACTGTTATCCCAATTGCTAAATCGTCCGCTGCTTCTTTGCCCAGTGATTTTAGGCCCATTAGTATTTTACCTGCCTTAGGAAAAGTATGTGAACGAATTATCTATGATCAAATCAACTCACACATCAACCAATATGATCTCTTATCTTCTCTTCAGTCTGGTTTCAGGGAAGGTCATAGCTGTTCGACTGCAATAGTGAAAGTTATTGATGATATTCGCTCCTATTATGACCAGGATCTCCTAACACTTCTTTGCCTCCTCGATTTTTCCAAAGCTTTTGATTCAGTCGACCATTCCTTACTTTGCTTTAAATTAAAGTCTTTTTTTAATTTTAGTGATAGTGCAGTTAGTATGTTGGCAAACTATTTGGGAAGTCGATCTCAGAAGGTTGTAGTTGGGAATATATCATCATCTCTTAGACCAGTTAATATTAGAGTTCCACAGGGTTCCATTTTGGGCCCTTTACTATTCTCCATGTTTCTTAATGATGTCTTCTCAGTTTGCAAACATGCTACTGTACACGCTTATGCTGATGATATTCAGCTCTATTTATCACGACCAATTGGGCTTGTAGAAGACCTGTCCTATAGACTTAACCTCGACTTGTTTTCTATAAACAAATGGGCTAGGGAAAATTTTCTTTTTATTAACCCTTCCAAATCTAAAGTTCTGCCTATAGCAAGAAGTGATTTAAGTCTGGTGGGGATTCCTCAGTTGTCCATTGGGTCTTCTAATTTAGAATTTGTAAATAAAGTAAGAAACCTTGGATTCATTTTAAATTCTAAATTGACATGTACCGATCATGTGAATAACATTGTTAGTAAGGTTTATGGTACCTTGCGTCAGTTACGTGTTTCTAGTAACTTTACTCCAACTGATATCAGGCGTAGACTTGTACTGCAGCTAATAATGCCGCACATATTGTACAGTAATTTTGTTTACAGTAGGCTTGACTCACAGTCCTTACACAAGCTTACTGTTGCATTTAATAATGCTGTCAGATATGTTTTTGGCTTAAGACGTTTTGACCACATTTCGGAGAGAAGTAGGAGCATTCTAGGTTGTAGCCTAAATGTTTACTTGGATATACGCAATATTACTTTTTTGCATAAGCTCATTCATTCCCGAACTCCTCCATATCTGTTCAACAAATTACTTACAATTTTGCCAATCAACAAGGTCGTTGTGTCTAATTGTTCCTAGATACAACTACCTTAATTCATCCAGATATTTCTTTATTAGCACCATTAGGCTGTGAAACTCTTTACCAGCTGATGTTAAACATATTAGAGCGAACCTCAACTTCAAACGAACTATTTGTAACTATTTTAGTTCCAATATTTGAACTACTTTTAGTATTTTATTAGCTTTCTTCTATTCTCTATCAATTCTTTTTATTGTGTTTATACTCTCTTTTGATTTTTTATTATTAAGTTATTAGCTTATAAATAGTATTTAAGTATTTAATTGGCTTTTCATTTTAATATGTATTTTAACTCATTTTTTAATGTGTAACATCATTGATGTACTATAAAAGACTAAGTCTTATTGTGCAACACAATTATGAATAATAAATTAATAAATTAAAATTAAATTAAATTAATTAAATTAATAAATTAAATTAAAATTAAATTAAATTTTTTTATTTAACTTTATATGCAACATTTCATGTTGTTTTTAACTAAAATGCAATTTTAACTATGTCTCCCTTTGAATTTTAATTGTTCCTCCTTGAATATTAATTAAAGATAGTCTAAACTTCAAGAAAAACCATGTTTGAAGAGTCTGCTCCAAAAAAAAAATTAAAAAAAATTCCAAATTGTCATCTTACCTCGACCATGGCTTCGATTTTTTTTTTTGAGCAGACTCTTCAAACATGGTTTTTCTTGAAGATAAGACTATCTTTAATTAATATTCAAGGAGAAACAATTAAAATTCAAAGGGAGACATAGTTAAAATTGCATTTAAGTTAAAAAAAAACATGAAAAGTTACATACAAAGTTAAATAAAAAAATAGCTATCTGAATTTTAATTGAACAACCTTGAATATTAATTCAAGACAGTCTTAGCTTCAAGAAAAACTATGGGTGAACGGTGTACACCAAAAAAAAAAAAAACGAGGCCAGCTAAAAGGCCAAATCTGATGGATTTCCACATGCTACAGTATCAAAAATTCGATTTTTTTTTTATTTTTTTTTTATATTTTTTTTTTTTAAAGCAGACTCATCAAACATGGTTTTTCTTGAAGTTAAGAATATCTTCAATTAATATTCAAGGAGGAACAATTAAAATTCAAAGGGAGACACAATTAAAATTCCATTTAAGTTTAAAAAAAACATGAAAAGTTACATACAAAGTTAAATAAAAAAAATAGCTATCTGAATTTCAATTGAACAACCTTTATTATGAGTTCAAGATAGCCTTAGCTTCAAGAAAAACTATAGCTGGAAGATGTACTCCAAAAAAAAAAAAAAAACGAGGCCAGCTAAAAGGCCCAATCTGATGGATTTGCAGATATGTGTGAAATAGCAATAAGAATAAATCAGTCATATTTTCATATGAGAAGACAAAATAAGAAATTAGCCATATCAAAACAAAATAAGAAATCAGAAAAACGAAAATGAAAAGAAATATCAATAAGAAATTTCGTTTCAGTTTCGCAGCAGATTTGATGCTGCTAAAAAATTATGAGGCGTCGGATCGAAAGCTTCAAATGTATATCGTTCTATCGTTTGGACGCGATAGCCAGTAACATGAATCTGGCGTGAGCACCAATCTCTCTCTTCCATTATATATACTTTTTGCATAATGTCCACGTAAATTACATATGTAACATTTACCGTCTTTTCTATTATTACTGTAGTTACTGGTTCTAACGGCACCAGGATTTGGATTATATTTTGCGTTTTTATACTTATTATTTTTGTTACCATGTCGATTGTTGTAATTATTGTTTTTGTAATGGGCTACATATGCTTGCTGCTGTTGTTGTTGTTGTTGTTCCGAAATATTCCGATTTTTCTCCTTTCAAATTCTTCTATAATTTTTATTTTTAACGAAGAATATTCATATTGCTTAGGCAAACTGGATAACAATATGATAACCAACATTTCATCGGTGAGTTGTATGTCGACCTCTGCCAACTTTTCAACAATTTCCGAAAATGAATCCAAAAACTCCATTGCATTACCGTCTTCCGACATACGGAGACTTAATAAACTTTTATATAATGTTACCTTGCGGGCAGGCCCTTTTGGCTTATATACAGATTCCAACTTTTTCCATGCTTATTCTGACGTTTTACAATTTTGTATATGAGTTGGTTTGACTGACAAAACCAATATAGCCAAAGCTTTATCATCCAGAAGATCCAATTTGTTGCAGTTCTTTTTAATTTTCCGCAAACTACCTTCCACAATTCTGAGTGTTCCAAGAATCATAATTCTCGTCATCCAATTTTTCAATATTAAATAAGCTCGACATTGGAAAGTGTTCTATATTACTTTCTGTGATCGTGGTGTCTATCAAATCAATCACATTTGATATGCTCGGTCACTATTTTCACTATATGAGTCTTCTTTTTGTTCTTGTGTTTTATTTCGGATCATTACAATACATTACTTTTTGTTTTGTTATTTTTTTTTTTAATTAAATTTTAATAGGTGCTTTGCCCATAACCTGTTTGATAGAATAAAAAATCAACGCGCAGACATACTTCAAACTTCATTTATTCAAACTAATATAAAGACTAAACTAGAGAAATGTAAGAACTAGAGAACATACTTAAGTTAGTATACTGAGTATGAATGTACAATGTTTGAACATAAGTGCTACTGTAAAAGAATGATGTTAGGGTTGCCAAGAGTTCTTAAATATTTCCAACATTAACATTTCAAAATACCAAAACAAAAATATTACACATTGGTATCTACAGATGTAATTATAATTATAATAATAATAGTTTCAATCATCTTTGTATCATGTATAAAAAGAACGCAATCAATACAAATTTCGTCGGAGCCTCAATCCATTGGTGGGGGTGTTATAATAAAACCCTACATTTAAAGCACTTGCAACATAGGTCTGTGTGGGCCATATGTAATTCCACATAAACTACATTTTGCATTTTGTATTTTATTTTCCAAGTAGAAGTATTTTATTTTTCATGTGAAGTGCAATCATAAATTAGACCATTGCACTCCACATATCAAGTTCATGCACTTGCCAGTTCTGAAGAATCAATTTCGGCAATTTTGCCTATGTTAACTTTTCCATTTCACAATCTTTCCGGGCCTTTGCCTTATCCATATTCCACAAAGTAATTTACGAAATCACAATCTAGACCACCAGACATTTTCATGAGAATTTGAACCATAATTCACACTTCACATATGCCGCAATCCGATTCCAAAGAATCTTTACTACAACACAATTTCGGCACCACGTCAGGTCTTCAATTTCACAAACATTGTACCGTCTACGTCAGAGATACGCAATGAATAGCTCGTGTTTATTTTTTTTCCGTAATTCATTGCCTTTCATATGCAATCGTTGACAACAAGAGCTTCGTTTACTGTGCCGCACTGTTGACGCATGCTCAAAATGAATTGTTATGAGTTTCGCTGCTCACGACTGCGAATCATCAAAAAGGCAATGAAAAAGCAGCGAATGGTTAGTAGCATTCGTGAAACTTCATACTGTTGATGCGAAAGGTTGCCATACATCGCCAATCAATAAAGATAAAATAAAAAAGAACAAAACACAATAATTGACAATGCCGACATTACCATGCTGTACATGTAGTGTTATAATAATATAATAGTAATACAAATAACTTTGGATTTATTTGTATGAATAAATCAAAGTCTGTACACTATAAAGCTATAATTTTATTTGTTTTGAGTGGACTTTAATTTTGGGGGGCAAATATGTTGTTAGGTAAAAAATTAGCGTTATTCAAAATGTTTGTGATATTTTCATAAATGGCAGCCCTAGGCAGGGCATGCTATTCTGCTGCGTTTACTTTAGCGTTAATGGTTACTATTGAAATCGCCTGGGATCACAAACAGTCAGCGACATTTTTTTTTTTGAATTCAATATTTAAATACGAACAGACGTAGGCGTCAAAAATCAAAACTATACAATATTGATCAGCAAAGATGAAAAATTGGTAATTTTTACTTTATTAAATGCTACTTACAAGTTTTACGTTTAAGTTTTATTTCAGAACGTAAACTTAGTTTTTATCCTGTGGAATAACGGAATATGTACACTTACATATGTATGACCATACATCGAATAGCAAAACACTTTTTTTGTTTTATTTTATTAAAAAATGTGATTTTTTCGAGCCTTCTATTTTTAATTTTATTTTCTATTTTATTTTATGCAAAAAACTTAATTCATGAGATTCCAAAATTACTTTTTTTTACTCATTAATAATGTTTTTTACTTATTTATAATGAATAAATGAAAATATCCACACAAAATCTTCGAACTTTTCACTTAATATTCATTTAAGTAATTGGCAATGCATGGCAACCTTCTATCATCAACAGAATGAAGTTACACGAATGCTACTTACCATTCGCTGCTTTTTCATTGCCTTTTTGATGATTCACAGTCGTGAGCAGCGAAGCTCATAACATTTCACTGACAACTGTCGTGCTTTCATTCGTTTCGTTTTTAGTGAATGTTTCATTGCTGCGTAAGAATGCATTCGCGCTCATCTCTGGTCTACATACGCGAAACGTAAAACTAGAACAATGCACTTGTCGCATGAATTGCTTAATAAAAAAAAAAAGAACAACTTCCAAGTAATTTTTACGGCGCCTTACCGACAACCACATAAATACACAAATTGGTTTATTCCTATATCAGCAGAAATATACCAACTTGTGTAAAGCAAAACAAAATATGAAAAAACACTTACGTTGTATTGATTGTGATAGGTTAAGAACAATTTTTTAAGATGTATAAGCTCTGTAATTTTTAGAGTAAGACAGTTTAATTTTAGAATTCAATAAAGAAGTTTCACTTCCAATAAAAAATGTAAACATCATTTTTTTATTTAACATTTTTGTGAAACCGGTTATACCGATTACCGCTGAATTCGGAAATGAAAGTTAAGTTTTTTATTGTACAGTTTTTGAGATATTGTGGTTTTTCAATTTGTTCGACCTCTTTTCACTAAAAAATTCATATCTCGAGCTAGAAATGCACAATTTAGTCGTTCTTAGAACCAAATTAAAGGTACTAAAATGGCAAACAAACTTACTTGATTAGATTTTTCATTGAATTAGCAGTTGAAAAATTATCGATGAAAATTAACCAGATTTTGAAAAAATTCAAGCTTTACAGCTGACTCTGTGGCCACGAAAAAATGGAAATGTGGGTTTTTGGACCTATTTTCTTTCAGCAGTAACCGGTGCTTTCTAAGTTATCAGAAGTTTTAAAAAAACTCATTCCGATAATACTTAAATACCAAAAAACATTGAAAATCGCAAGCGATTAAACTCAACAAATTGTCGAAAAAAATGAATTTATTAAGAAAATGTAGGACTTGGAATTATTCATTCAATCGATCCCAACTTTGTAATTTTACGGTCGATTTTCTTCTAGTTAGTCTAATTTTTTACATAAAAGTGTTAGTATTTTGCAAATAAAGTGAAATTGAAAGATTTTTACCGATTTCTATTTTCTCGTTGCCACAGAATACACTGTAAAATTTGATTTTTATAAAAATCTGATCCATTTACATCGATATCTTTCGAACCGCGTATTAAATAAAAGATTTTATATTATACGTTTGTTTGTCATTTAAATACCTTTAATTTGGTATGAAGAACAATTAAATGTAGCTTGTTTGTCATTAAAATACCTTTAATTTGGTATCAAGAACAATTAAATTTAGTATTTTTAGCTTGAGATATGAAAAAATGAAAAAAACCACAATATCTCAAAAACTGTACCATAAAAAAAGTAACTTTCATTTCCGAATTCAGCGGAAAAAAGTACATAAGAAAAATAAACTCTCATCAAAGGAACAAAACAAACATTTTTTTTGTAACGCTTAGACTCAACAAATTGGCGGAAAAATTATTATATTCAGAAAATGTGGGACTTGGATTCATTCATTCAATCGCTTCTAACGTTGTCGTTTTACGGTCGATTTTCTTCTGGTATGTTTTAATTTTTGTGTAAAAGTATCAGCTCTACGTATAAGAAGTAAAATTATTTTTTTTTTATTTTATTTCTATTTTTTCGGGGCCGCAGAATCAAATGTAAAATTTTATTTTTTTTAAAATCCGGTCTGTTTTCATCGATATCTTTTGAATCACTTTTTTGATAAAAAATGTACATAATTACACAAGTTTGTTTGTCATTGGACATAACTAGCTCAAGATATGAATTTTAAAGTGAAAAGAGGTCGAAAAAACCACAATGTTTCGAAAACTGTACCATTTAAAAAATTTTCATTTTCGAATTCAGCAGGAAAAAGTACGTAAGAAAAGTAACCTCAGATCAATGGAACAAAAAAAAATATTTTGTAAACTAGTGTAATTATAATAATTGGTGATTCCACCTATAACAGCAATTATGGCTTGTATGCGTCGGGCATGCTCTGTATACAATTTTTTTGGATGTTGTTGGAGCTCGGTGTTGTGATGCCATTCTCAGACAATTGCTTCAATCAAGTTCCGCTTGGTGGTTTTCAATTCTTTGACGATCGCCTGTTTGGTTAGCTCCCACATGTTGTGAATGGGGTTCAAGTCAATTAAGTTCCGAGCCAAGGCACATAGCTAATATTTTTGACAGCTAGAATTACAGTTATACTCCTGGCTTTATGACAAGGTGTCGAATAGTGCAAAAAAAGGTACTCTCGTCACCAGGGAACCATTCTTCGAGCTGTGACAGGAGGCGAGTTCCTAGTATTCGCTTGTGTTGGTCCTGCCTTATGGTCCCTACCAAGATGTATAGGGGAGACATGCCTTTGGCTGAGATCATCGGCCACACCATGATGCTAGCCAGGTACTTAGCCCTCTCTACAAGGCTGTCAGGGTGGAACTACTCTCCAGGTCATCATCGAAAAAATTTACTTTTGTCAACCAAAAGTTGGAATTTTGACACGTCAGAGAAGTATACCTGTAAAACACGATTATTAAAAAAAAAAGTGACTAGTTCACGAACTACTCTATTTTAAGAAGTATCACGTACTCGATTCCATTATTTGGCCCATTGCAGTCGCTTCTTCATCATGGCATCGGTCAGGCACCTTTTCTTGATAGGACGACAAGCGATCAAGTTCTATTCTGTCAAATGCAGCCGACCTGTCCCTTTGGAGACAATAATTTCCTGGTCGTTTATCATCGTGGTTAAGTGAGCCATGCTTTTCTTATAATTTTCGAGGCAGATGAGCATAGTTTTACGGTCGGTACGAGTTGTGGTGATTCTTTTTCTACCACATTTCCCTTCGCGGTTTGCGTTCAGAGGCTCGTTTTGATCTATTTTTTTTAATGCGGTTAAAAACTGACTTTTAAACACCTGCAAATGTAGCTATGTCTCTCTGGAAATATGATGAGCGACATAACTACGTCTGTATTTCTCTATATTTTCTTATAGACGGGTCTGAAGACTTGTCCATTCAGAAATAAAACGCTTTTGAAGTTACACCTCATATCGTTGTCCAAATATGAATTAATTCATGAAACTTAGTAAGACTTATTAAATAAGAACCATTATTTACATTTTGAGCATTACGGACAGGAAAGGTGGACAAAAAATTATTTGTTTAAACTTTAAAGGACTAAACTACAACAGCACGTTTTACCAAATAAGAAATAATCTCACTTAACCCAAACGCCTCGTAGTACCGCCAGGAACCAACGGCTTTAAAACAAATTTTAATGTATTTCACGTACAATTTTTAAACTTTGCGTCACATACATACACGCTCGGCAGAATTAGTTGAGAATATAAGAAAAAAAAATAATTCGCAATCTGACAGCGGAATATTGTTGAACACGCTCTTGTAAAAGATGACAAAAAAATCGAACCGATTTTTCTCTGACAAAAAAGTTTCTATGGAGCTGAAACTTGGGCAAAAGATACTTTCTAGTGTAACTCAAAGGCAGTAATTTTTTCAGACGGAAATATTTAGAGGTTCTTGTTAAATTTAATTTTTAAGCTAAAAAACCGAAATTTTTAACTGAGCGTGTTCAACAATATTCCGCTGTCAGATTGCGAATTATTTTTTTTTCTTATATTCTCAACTAATTCTGCCGAGCGTGTATGTATGTGACGCAAAGTTTAAAAATTGTACGTGAAATACATTAAAATTTTTTTTAAAGCCGTTGGTTCCTGGCGGTACTACGAGGCGTTTGGGTTAAGTGAGATTATTTCTTATTTGGTAAAACGTGCTGTTGTAGTTTAGTCCTTTAAAGTTTGAACAAATAATTTTTTGTCCACCTTTCCTGTCCGTAATGCTCAAAATGTAAATAATGGTTCTTATTTAATAAGTCTTACTAAGTTTCATGAATTAATTCATATTTGGACAACGATATGAGGTGTAACTTCAAAAGCGTTTTATTTCTGAATGGACAAGTCTTCAGACCCGTCTATAAGAAAATATAGAGAAATACAGACGTAGTTATGTCGCTCATCATATTCCCAGAGAGACATAGCTACATTTGCAGGTGTTTAAAAGTCAGTTTTTAACCGCATTAAAAAAAATAGATCAAAACGAGCCTCTGAACGCAAACCGCGAAGGGAAATGTGGTAGAAAAAGAATCACCACAACTCGTACCGACCGTAAAACTATGCTCATCTGCCTCGAAAACAGGTTTCCAGCCATTTTTTCGAAAAATTTTGAGGTTAAGGTGAAAATGATAAGTACAAAAGTTGTAGATCTTCTTATTTCCCACAACTTTTGCGTTGACATTTTTTTTGATATGATGTTCAGTTTAGCCAGAAATCGTGAAAAACTGTGTTCGACCTCAAAAAGTGCACGCCATTCCACCCCGGATAGCTGCTGTCGGTTCGATTTTTTGTCCTCTAATCTGCTAATATTTCGTATTTAAGTAGTAGATGACGCAGACTACTAATGTTGCCGCTTATCAAAAACAACAATGATGATACAAGCAGCAAAAGCAAGTTAATAAACTTTAGAAAACTAATTTATGTGCTCAAAAAATTAGGATAAACTAGAAAATAAAAAAATTTTAGTACTGTCCCCAATAATTTGGACTGTAGGTTCTTAATTTGTCTGAAATGTTTTGGCAATATTGGCTTTGTGGTTGTGGTGAAACTTATACAACTTAATATGAGATGGATGAATGCTTTGATGCTGGAAGTTCGCAGAGACAAGCCTAGTACCCAAAATTAGGATGTAATTTCTTGCAAAAATTGTAAACTTGGAATAAGTTTACAATTTTTAAAGACCGAAAATGAGAAGAAATGGGAGTTAGTCTAAATTGAATTTTATTTTCGGACAATGAAAATTGTGCTTACCGTACAATTTGCTGGTTGGTTTTACAAATTTTTTTAGTTTTGTCTCGTAACTTCGTATGTTATGCTTTAAATATGTTACCAAACAACAACTATTAAAATTAAAAAAATGAATTCTTAAATAAACGGATAATGGATAAATTAATAGCGAGTAATGTTTTTAAATACTAATCCTAAAACTAGACTATGAGTATGTTTGACATAAACATTGCCGCCCGCCTTGCAGTAGGTACGGCTGCAAAAAAGGAAAAATTAATTCACAAATTCTTGTTATTTAAATACAAAGTTTATCTGGGAACAGACCTTTAATTTTAAAGATATATGTATGTAAATATTATTTTAAAATATATATGATTTCAAATAAAACTTAAAATACGGAAAAACTTAATTAATACGTTTGCATTTATAGATAATAGTTCAGTACTTCATTGAATATTTTTAAATTTATGGAAACGGAAAATTTTTTGAGTAATGGTTTTTTATACTGCGATGTTTCCTGAAAGGATCCATCCAAAGATAGTGTTTTGTGCGACTGGAAGACCAGTATTGCTAGGAATAACCCCAGTTAGAATAATTTTTTGATAAAGGTCCGCGCCCAAAACTAAAGCGATCGGAGATGACACATGAAAATTTGGGTCAGCGAGTAGCAAATTTGAAAAGCTATTTATTGCTGTGGAACATAAAGATTTTGCAGGAGTTTTCATATTTATACGGTCATCGACACGCATTATTGCCTCTATTTTAACATTCCGATTCGAATACGCTCGAATTGTTATAGTACAAACTTTATCATTTCCAAGAGTGGAAATTGGAATCTTGAGCTGCTGTACCAGCTTCATGGAAATTCTGCTTGCAGGAGCACAAGAGTCAATTAAAGTCCTGGCCATATGCGTACTTCCATTAAGTTGCAACTGGACTAATGCCGTAGGTAACAATGTTACAACATGTTGGCGCAGCATTGAAGAAATGGTTGGAGCCTCGTTAAGTCGTGGAGTTAATATACCATTGGAATGGTCTCTTAGGCTCTCATGCATATGCAATAGAGTATGGTGCTCTTCATGGCAGTAATGGCATCCTGTCTTGCTGAAATATTTTGACCTTTTCGAGTGTTGATGTGCCAAGCAGTTTGGGCAGTATTTGTGTAACAGTACTGCTCTCATCCTCTTATCAGTGTTCATTTCCAAAAATTTCGGACAAAATCTTAGTGCATGATTGCGCCTGCAAACTCGACATTGAAAAATTCTAAATTTATATGCATTCATGTTGGCAACGATGCCGTGGTTGTTTTTGTTGAAACGAGAATTCATAATATTGCTACATAAGGAAAAGATAAAATAGATTGGAGACACAATTGTACATCGCATTTCATTTTAGTTTCCGGAAAGAACTACTAATTTTACAATTGGATGCGTAATATTACCACGGATAGTGCGAATATCTGCTACGCGTACGCGCTTGTCGTTGCCGAAATAAACTTTTACTACCCTACCTAAGCGCCATTCATTTGGAGGAAGATTTTCTTCACGCACGACAACTAAAGTGTTAACTTCGATATTTAATTGTGGATTTTTCCATTTATTACGTTTATGGAGTTCCCTTAAACATTCATTTTTCCACTGTGAACAAAGAGTTTGTTGTAGAGCTTTTACCAACGATTTATAATGGAGATTGCCTGTTCTGGAATTTTAGGCTCAGTTGGGGCCAAGAGTGGACCTCCAATGAGGAAATGGCCAGGGGCCAGAGCCGAGGGATCGTCAGGATTTTCCGACATTGGCGATATTGGACGGGAATTGAGGCAGGCTTCTATTTTGGATAGTAGAGTAGAGAACTCTTCGAAAGTGTACCGGAAGGAACCGGCAACTTTCCGAAAATGAGTTTTGAAACTTTTTACCCCAGCTTCTCACAAACCACCCATGTGAGGAGAGCCAGGTGGAATAAAGTTCCAGGATATATTTTGGTGAACGAAATTGGAGCAAATGTTTGATTCTAAACTTTTATTGAAGTCGCGTGCCATCTCTTTTGAAGCACCAACGAAGTTTTTTCCGTTATCGGAGTATAGGTGAGTTGGACAGCCGCGTCTAGCCACAAATCGATTAAAAGCTGCTAAAAATGTTGGAGTTGAAAGAGTACTGGTGGCTTCCAAATGTATTGCTTTTGTGGAAAAGCACACAAACACACAAACGTACCCTTTTGTTATCAGGCAAGCTCTGCCGGTGTAATTCTTAATCTCGAATGGACCAGCAAAGTCTAACCCAGTGTGAGCAAATGAACGACTTAAGACAGTGCGCTCTGGCGGCAGCACACCCATCAGCTGCGTTCTTATTTTTTTCTTGTAGAGAACACAAGTTTTGCAGTTATTGATGGTTGTCTTAATAAGATTTTTGACTTTAGGTATCCAAAACTGCAGACGAACTAGTCGTAACATCAGTTGGTTTCCACCATGAAGAGAAATTTCGTGAGTAAATTTAAATGACAATTATAGGGAAGTATCATAGGATGTCGCTCGTCATATTGCATCACAGGAGAATCCACAAGACGGCCACATACTCGAAGCTCATTTTTTCCATCTAGAATAGGATTAAGATTTAGCAAACTGTTTGACGATGAAACATTTTCTTTTCGTGAAAGTGCTTGATACTCATTGGGATAGGCAACTTTTTGGCTCAAAATGATTAGGCGAGTTTTAATGGCCATAACTTCGCAATGTGTTATCTCTTGAGACGTGTACACAGATGAAGAGCGATACACAGGATGTGCAGGATTGAAAAAACGAAAAATGTATGCAACTACACGGATAGCTTTTGAAAGACTGGAAAATCGTTCAAGGATATCTTCATAATTTTTGAAAAAAGTAAAATGCGATTGAATAGGCTTCGTCTCAAGTTGAGTTTCGAGATTTTGCATGAAATTAGATGTTGGCCAAAAACTTGGCTCAAACTTAAGCCACTCAGGCCCACACCACCACAGATTATGATTTAATAAATCTTGAGGTTGCACGCCACGGCTTACTAGATCAGCTGGATTACTTTGTGAGTTTACGTGAAACCAATTAGAAATAGTAATACTTTGCGTGATTTTCGACACACGATTTGCAACGAACGTTTTCCATTGGCATGCTGGCTTTTGTAACCAAGCCAAGACAATAGTGGAATCTGTCCAGCAAAACAATTATGATTTCGAAATATTTAGCTGTGGTATAATAGATTCGACCATGTCAGCTAACAAAACAGCGCCGCATAGTTCCAATCGTGGAATAGAAATGGTTTTTACCGGAGCAACTTTTGTTTTTGCAGCCAATAAATGCGTACTAATGGAACCAGATTTTGACAATACACGAATATACAAACATTCAGCATATGCTTTTTCCGAAGCATCGCAGAATGCATGATATTGGATCTCACACTCAGGAGTAAAATTAACCCATCTTGGAATACGAATTTGATTAATCGTTGGAAAGCTGGCAAGAAAACTCTGCCAAGATTGAAGGCTTTTGCTTGGTAAATTTTCATCCCAGCCAACTTTTTGCATCCATATACTTTGCATAAGAATTTTTGCTAGGACTATAATGGAGCAAGCCAACCAGCAGGATCAAATAGTTTGGAAATCTGGGAAAGAACTTCACGTTTTGTAAACTCAGATTTTTGATCAAGAGGCTTTGCGGTGAAGTAAAAATAGTCACCATGAGCGTTCCAACACACACCTGATGTTTTTGCATTGCTACTTGCATCCAATTCTAAAAATTCCTCATTAAAAAGATGGTCTCGTGGAAGATCATGCAAAATGCTTTTGGAATTGGAGGTCCACTTTCGTAAAGGGAACCCCGCAGATTGGAGAGCAGCGATTAGTTCATCTCGTGCTTTTATCGCTGCAGAAATGCTAACGCAGCTAACGCATCATCAACATACATTGAAGTGCGTAGGATACTGCTAGCAAGAGGTAAGGATTTCTCAACATCTTTTGCTAGTTGAAGTAGCGTGCGAATCGCTAAATAAGGAGCACAGTTGACACCGAATGTCACTGTTTTTAGTTCGTAGGAATTAATTTCATTATTAAATGAGTCTCGATATAGAATTCGTTGAAAGGAAGTTTGCTCAGGGTTGACAAGAATTTGGCGATACATTTTCTGTATATCACAATTAAAAACGAATTTATAAAATCGCCACTTTAAGATAAGCAAGGTCAGATCTGCTTGTAATACTGGACCGGTATACAAAATGTCATTTAGACTTATTCCATTTGACGATGGACAAGATGCATTGAATACCACACGCACCTTAGTGAATGCGCTGTCCGGGTTAATAACAGCATGATGTGGTAAGTAATAATTTGGAGATGACCAAATTTTTGGATAAATCTTGTCCATATGACCTAAGTCTAAGTATTCGCTCACCACGTTGTCGTATTCGCTTTTGAAATCAGTATTTTTGCACAAACGTGTTTCATTCCTAAGAAACTGTGCGAATGCTATTGAACGTGATTGACCGAGCTGTAATTTCATAGGAAATTCTTCCTTGAAAGGAAGAGATACAATGTATCTGCCGTCTTTATTTCTTTTTGTTGATTTCACATACAACTCTTCACAAAAACGGTCAGAATTGAAAATGAATGACATTTGGGGAAGATCTTCCACCTCCCAAAAACGAGAAATTTCCTTGTCCAGAGAACTTCATTGAAATTCACTTAATAAGTAACAGAGCAAGCATTTACCTTACTTGTTACCGGACCAGTAAGAATCCATCCGAAAATGGTTTCTTGAGCGAGAAGTGAATCGCAAACGTTTCGTTTTATACCATCAAGAATTATAGAAGGAAATAAATCGCCGCCTATTAATAGGTCAACGTGTGAACTCTTGTAGAACTCAGCATCAGCAAGTTGTATATTTGGAAGAAATTTGACCACTGCTGGGTCAACCGAACACGTTGGCAGATTTCCTGTCAAATGTGGAAGAACTAATGCTGATGCCAAAATTTGGATATTTGAGTCAGAAGCAGATCCTAAAACAAAAGAACATATTTTTTGGGTCTTTGCGGAAATGGTGCTATTCAGCCCCGAAATTTGAGCTTGAATAGCCTTTGTAGGAAGTTTTAGTAAACGATGCAAGCGCTCAGAAATTAATGTTGCTTCCGACCCGGAATCTAACAGTGCTCTTGCTGAATAAGTGGTTCCAAGATGATGGATATTTACGATAGCTGTGCCTAGTAGAACATGCTTTGTACTGGATGCAAAACATGTTTGCACATTATTAGTGGAGCTACCCTTTTCAGTGGACTGTATCTGTGAAACGTGTGCTCGCTGTACTGCAGAACCTCTGTTATGGTTTATCGCGTTTGATGTTGAAGGTAAAGATGGTGGACTAGTGTTAGTAAATTCACGGTGCAAAAGAGTATGATGTCTCTTATGACACGTGAAGCAATTGTGAAGGCTCTTGCAGTCTCTTACTGAATGAGCGCGTGCAAGGCAATTTATGCATAAACCTAACTTTTTAACGCATGACAATCTCTTTCGAATTCAAAAAATCGTGTGCCTTCCAAAAAAGTCAACGCGTATCACGCAAGTTCTTCGAATCTACAATGTCAGCTTTGTCCAAAAGAGCAACATACATTACGTCAATGCCCTAACTTTTTAAAAATGAATCCTTGTTTATGAAAACTTATAGCTTGTGTCTTTTTCACGCATAAAATAAATTGAAGATATCTTAAATGTAAACAACCATTAAAAATATTTAAAATTTTGAGTTATTCTGATTCTAAATTTGTTGTGAAAGTTTGTTTTGACTTCATGTGAAGTAGAAGTGAATTTTAAAAAAAAAAAATGTGAATCTATTTTATCTCCTCATAAAACAATTCTTTTCCAGATTTCAAAAAGTAGTATTTTATAATCGGCTTATATTTTTATTTTTCAAATTATAAAACATTTCATAATTTTTTCTTTGTTTAAGCCTATGTGTGAAATTTGTTTAATTTTGAAAATTTCTGCATTATTTTTTTTGTGGTTGAATGGATTAGTTTGACAAATTGTAATTTTTTATACGAATTCTTTCTGCGGTATTATTTTTTTTACGAAATATATTTTCAGTTCCATTTCAAATAAATTGCGTGATTTATTTGTATTTATCGTGAATTTTCCTATAGTAAAAATTTTATATGTGAATCATATTTATTCGATTTTATTAATAATTTGGATCCTCTTTGCAATTTTTTCTCTTCACCTTTTTATACACGCGTGAAATAACTTAAACTAAGTGGTAGTTTTAGTGAATTTTCTTTTAAAAATCGATTCGTGAAGTTGAATTTATTTGACTTTGGACATTCGTCCCTTTGTTCATTTGAGAATTTTCTTCGCATTTTTTTGCCATTTTCGTCTTTTTTCATTTACGCGTGAAATTATTTAAAAGCTATGGCCACTCTTGAAACCTTTATTCGCGTGACTGACGACCTGATAGAATTTGACGCTGAGTTCGCAGATTTAACGCAGGAAATCTACACGAAACATTCATTGGAGGTGCATCGCGATGAAGTCCGATCAATTTGGGATAAAGTCAAGACAGCATATGAAGGCTGCTTGGATGAGCTCGATGTCTCCAAGAGTGATGGAAAAGATAAGGATCTAGCTGTAGATGTCGAAACCCTGAAGTCTCGTTACAGATCATCCTATCAGACCTACGTGCGTTGTGTATCTCAGATAGGGGAACTTATTCAACAAGTATCTGTTCCGGAAGTTCCAGTATCAGCAGGAGTCAGTCAAAGAAATTCAGAGTCAGCAAAAGACGAAAATGGCAAAAAAATGCGAAGAAAATTCTCAAATGAACAAAGGGACGAATGTCCAAAGTCAAATAAATTCAACTTCACGAATCGATTTTTAAAAGAAAATTCACTAAAACTACCACTTAGTTTAAGTTATTTCACGCGTGTATAAAAAGGTGAAGAGAAAAAATTGCAAGAGGATCCAAATTATTAATAAAATCGAATAAATATAGATTCACATATAAAATTTTTACTATAGGAAAATTCACGATAAATACAAATAAATCACGCAATTTATTTGAAATGAAACTGAAAATATATTTCGTAAAAAAAATAATACCACAGAAAGAATTCGTATAAAAAATTACAATTTGTCAAAGTAAATCCATTCAACCACAAAAAAAAATAATGCAGAAATTTTCAAAATTAAACAAATTTTACACATAGGCTTAAACATAGAAAAAATTATGAAATGTTTTATAATTTGAAAAAAAAAAAATATAAGCCGATTATAAATACTACTTTTTGAAATCTGGAAAAGAATTGTTTTATGAGGAGATAAAATAGATTCAAAATTTTTTTTTTTAAATATTCACTTCTACTTCACATGAAGTCAAAAAAAACTTTCACAACAAATTTAGAATCAGAATAACTCAAAATTTTAAATATTTTTAATGGTTGTTTATATTTAAGATATCTTCAATTTATTTTATGCGTGAAAAAGACACAAGCTATAAGTTTTCATAAACAAGATAAGAAAAAAAACCAAAACTGCTTAAAATTGAACTGCTTCAAATTGAACTGGATACATATGTATGTCATACATATATTAAATAATTTGGTTGGAGAAATTTGAAAAATGTTATCGAAACATAAATATTATAGTAACACTGAAAATTTTAAATCGCAGTTCTCATACGCGATTAAAAAAATCCATAGATCATTTATATTCTGTTTTGTTTTGATTATACTTTTTCGGAACATAGGAAAACAAAAGTGAAATAAAATGTTTTAAGACCCCTTACCGCTTGTGGGGGGAAGCCTTAATACTTATTTTATTCTTCAGCAAACAAAACTGCTTACCACTGGTGGGGGCAAGTTTAGCTGCAATGAAACACTATATTTTTGGGTTAAAATGATAATGAATGTTTTAATTAATTTTACTTGGCCTTTTATACAATAATTATTTACAATAAATTGCTAAGTCAGTGATTTACCTTACCAACAAAAATACTCTACTTAAATAATCGCTTACTCAGCACATGCTAAGCAAGCAGTAGCAAATTATTGAACTTAAATAAATGCTAGGTAAGCAGTACTAAATAATTAAATTTAAATATGTGTCTGCTTAGCAAAATAATGTGCAATACAAAACACTGTGCAACAAAATACTATTACTATTTTATCATACAATACACTATTAAACAAAATAATGAAAGAACAATAGCAATGTAAAAAAAATTAACATAAATGTTAAATAAAATTGAATTTATTATTTTATGTTATGTTGATTCATCAACATTTTGGCGCCTCAGACGGAGAAACAGTTAACCCCAGGCTACATTGAAATCGCTTATTTTTTCGACTGCCTGTGAAGCGACAGCTGATGATTCAACCGGATGGTTGGCTGGAGATCTGGGGCGACCAAGATATCGACAACAGAAGATCGTAATGGTTATGAATGTCAGCAACCCTAAGACACCGACACCCCAAGCTGTCCAATATTTGTGTGGTATTATGGTTTTCCAATTCACTTCTGATAACTCTTCAAGATTGTTGACAGCATCCTTGTTGTTATCGCTTAATACTCTTGCAAAATCATGGCTTAATGGTAACATTGTTTCATTGAAAATGTGAGGTATTCTGTAGGAATTAATTGTGGAATTCTTCATGAGTACAGGCTTAACATAATGTGTTACTGTTTGAATTTCTTTCATTAGTTTCCCTTCAAGCTGAATAGTTTTAGATCGGATTATGCAATCTGGAGTGATATGAAGAATGCCGGTACCGTTCAGGACTACTTCTTCTCTCCCCATATGGCATATAACGAACACAGTTGACAAAGTTGGTGAGATAAAGATCCAGGCGTTGTGGGTCCACAATTCCTTCCAAATAGTATTGTGTACTTATTCCACCTGGGGCACCGCATTTTGGCGGAATCTGGGAGTCAGGAGTAAGGTCTGTTAAATATCACTTGGTTCGTGTTGTTGGAGATCAAGTCCTGACATATGAAGAGATCAACACGGTTTTAGTGCAAATAGAAGGATGCCTAAATTCGAGACCATTATGTCCATCTTCTGACAACATAGAAGAAATAGATGCACTGACCCCGGGTCATTTCCTCATAGGATCTACCATATTGACTCCAACACACGATACACTTTTGGAGGGAAATAGCGGTAGTCTTAAAAGATGGAAATTAGTACAAAAGATTCAAGAAGACGTCTGCAAAAGATGGCAACGAGAGTATGTGCGTGGCACGCTTCAACGGATGCCCAAATGGACAAAGGAACAACCCAATATAGAGGTCGGACAACTAGTCCTCTTAAAAGACGAATCAACAAATCGCTCCGGTTGGCCAATGGGCAGAATTGTGCAACTGCATAAAGGAGACGACAATCTGGTGCGAGTGGTCACCGTTAAAACCACCAAGGGTATAATCAAACGGTCCATCCAAAAAATATGTCTACTACCTCATGAGGACAACTTAGCCAAAGGGGACCCTGATCAAGTTCGTAAGAAACAATCAACTGCCTCAAAGGTTATCTCCACAGCCCTTACAATCTTACTACTGTTCGTGTTTATGCCAGCCACGCTATCGAAACATACCATTGAGTATCCAGAAGCAGGATTATTTATTGAAAGGCTAGGAGTGGCAAAGATTCAGCGCGGAATTCTTCGTACATCCACCCTATTTCCGATGGAAGCTATTATAAGAGACGAGTCCAATATCAACAACACAGTAACTGAAATGAAAAATTTGTGTAGCAGAGCAAAGACTTTTGGAGGCGCAGAAGTTCAGTGCGACGAACTAGTCACACATATGATATACGAAGTACGCAATTTACAGACAATATTCAACAAGCTGAAGGTGGTTACTACTCATAAACGACAAAAAAGAGGCTTGGTTGGAACAATACTCACATCTCTATTCGGAGTAAACGATGAAGTATACCACGACATTGAATCTCTAGATCAGAACCAGAAGGAGTTAATCAAGGTAACAAAATCAAATGCAAGGCTCATGTTATCCACTTTAGCGACAGTCAACAATACCGAAGAAAGAATTACAAACCGAATAAATCTTTTTACCAAGAAACTGAATGATGGTTTAAAGGCAATCAATCAGATGCAAGGATATCACGAGCTTTCTGAAAACAACAAAATTAACGTACATTTATTGAATTCATACCTTGTAGCATCCAGCTACATAAGAGAAGTGGAAACAAAATACAATAGACTATTGAACGCTTACTTGAAGCGCAGTCATCTCTACGAATTTTTAACCCACGAAGAAATTAACAACATTACAGAGAATTGCAACGCAAAAATTGGGCCAGAGTTACACGTACTTCCGGATCCACTTGATCGGTTGGAATTTGTTGAAGATTCTACAAACATAATCATTTATGGATATTTCACCATCAGCGACACTGAAACGTATGAAGTAATCAAAGGCAATACAGTACCGAAAAAGCTGGGGAATAATACATACCAGGAGATCTTGGCGTCTACATCAATCTACGGTGTCAATTATGATAAAAACCGATACTTTGAAACAACTATTACTGATATAAATCAAGCACCCAAGCTTGATGCATCAACATTTTTAATGCATCCAGCAATCTTTTATAATCTAGACCAAAGCCGCAATTGCATTATGCAGCAACTGTATAGAAAAATCACTTACGAGGAATGCGCCACACGGAAGTTTCTTAACATGGGAACTATTAGAAGGCAAAAATATGTTCAAGATCCAAGCTTGATGCATCAACATTTTTAATGCATCCAGCAATCTTTTATAATCTAGACCAAAGCCGCAATTGCATTATGCAGCAACTATATAGAAAAATCACTTACGAGGAATGCGCCACACGGAAGTTTCAAGTACACAATACTATTTGGAAGGAATTGTGGACCCACAACGCCTGGATCTTTATCTCACCAACTTTGTCAACTGTGTTCGTTATATGCCATATGGGGAGAGAAGAAGTAGTCCTGAACGGTACCGGCATTCTTCATATCACTCCAGATTGCATAATCCGATCTAAAACTATTCAGCTTGAAGGGAAACTAATGAAAGAAATTCAAACAGTAACACATTATGTTAAGCCTGTACTCATGAAGAATTCCACAATTAATTCCTACAGAATACCTCACATTTTCAATGAAACAATGTTACCATTAAGCCATGATTTTGCAAGAGTATTAAGCGATAACAACAAGGATGCTGTCAACAATCTTGAAGAGTTATCAGAAGTGAATTGGAAAACCATAATACCACACAAATATTGGACAGCTTGGGGTGTCGGTGTCTTAGGGTTGCTGACATTCATAACCATTACGATCTTCTGTTGTCGATATCTTGGTCGCCCCAGATCTCCAGCCAACCATCCGGTTGAATCATCAGCTGTCGCTTCACAGGCAGTCGAAAAAATAAGCGATTTCAATGTAGCCTGGGGTTAACTGTTTCTCCGTCTGAGGCGCCAAAATGTTGATGAATCAACATAACATAAAATAATAAATTCAGTTTTATTTAACATTTATGTTAATTTTTTTTACATTGCTATTGTTCTTTCATTATTTTGTTTAATAGTGTATTGTATGATAAAATAGTAATAGTATTTTGTTGCACAGTGTTTTGTATTGCACATTATTTTGCTAAAGCAGACACATATTTAAATTTAATTATTTAGTACTGCTTACCTAGCATTTATTTAAGTTCAATAATTTGCTACTGCTTGCTTAGCATGTGCTGAGTAAGCGATTATTTAAGTAGAGTATTTTTGTTGGTAAGGTAAATCACTGACTTAGCAATTTATTGTAAATAATTATTGTATAAAAGGCCAAGTAAAATTAATTAAAACATTCATTATCATTTTAACCCAAAAATATAGTGTTTCATTGCAGCTAAACTTGCCCCCACCAGTGGTAAGCAGTTTTGTTTGCTGAAGAATAAAATAAGTATTAAGGCTTCCCCCCACAAGCGGTAAGGGGTCTTAAAAGGGGGAAGCCTTAATACTTATTTTATTCTTAAGCAAACAAAACTGCTTACCACTGGTGGGGGCAAGTTTTGCTGCAATGAAACACTATATTTTTGGGTTAAAATGATAATGAAGTTGACGCACAAAACTGACAGTCGCTTGAATATCAAATTTTCCTTGACGTCTCCGTGCTGTTGCTGCTGTTGCTGAGCAAGTTGCTGTACTGGATCCTGGGGTGATCGCCCTGCATTATCCTTTTTTAGAATGTCCAGTTTGTCCGTGTAATTCTTTAATAGGTCATAATATCTTTGCTCTACTTGAATGAAGAAATTTTTGTTGAAATAGTCATGCGTGGGGTAATCCCCTCGATGCTCTTCAATTGCTTCATTGTTGGACCAAAACTCAGACCATACCTTCTCTAGTTCCTCAATTCTTTTTGAGAAATAGGTTATTGTGTTCCTCTCAGCTGGAGTTTTTTTAAAATTCGTCCACATCTTCTGTAACTGTTCAGACAGTTTGAGCTGGTTGTTGGTCAGCTCCTCAAATTGAGCTTGGGCCACCATAGTGTTTGTTGATGCGTGGACTCGAATTCAACAGGCTGTGTTACTGCTGGCGCAATTTAGTTGGAGGCTGTGTGCTCCTGGGCGCAGGCTGTGGTGCTGCTGGTTTATTGGAGGCTGTATGCTCCTGGGCGCTGGCTGTAGTGCTGCAAATTAGATGGAGGCTGTTTGCTCCTGGGCGCAGGCTATAATGCTGCTGGTTGGGCGGAGGCTGTATGCTCCTGGGCGCAGGTAGTTATGCTGCTGCTTTATTGCAGGCTATCTGCTTCTGGGCGCAGGCTATGCTGTTGGTTTATTGGAGGCTGTATGCTCCTGGGCGCAGGCTGTAGTGCTGCAAATTAGATGGAGGCTGTTTGCTCCTTAGCGCAGGCTATTATGCTGTCGCTTGAGCGGAGGCTGTATGCTCCGGACTGTGGCGCTGCTGAAAGATGTCGCAGGATTCGAGATTCCAATTTTTAAGAAAATTGAACTAGACCGTTGTCAAAAGTTATCAGGCTTGTCTATATTTTACTGAAAGATGCCGAAGGATTCGAGATACCAATGTGTAGTAAATTGGGCTAGACCGTTGGCTAAAGTTTTCAGGCTGGTTGAATGATGGACTGTATTTTACTGCTGGGTAGAGTTGCAGGATGCCGTAAGTCAGCTGCTAGGTTGAGTTGCAGGATTATATCGAATTAAAGATGTTTTTTTTTTTTTTTTTTTTTTCACTGTACCGTTCTTAAAGCGACGGGACACTTATCACTCACAAATTTTCACTATTCCGTTCTTAAAGCGACGGAACGCTTGTCACAAAAAAAATCCTTAATACAACACCTGACATCCGGCTCGAAGGACCATGAAATAAAATGTTTTAAGACCCCTTACCGCTTGTGGGGGGAAGCCTTAATACTTATTTTATTCTTCAGCAAACAAAACTGCTTACCACTGGTGGGGGCAAGTTTAGCTGCAATGAAACACTATATTTTTGGGTTAAAATGATAATGAATGTTTTAATTAATTTTACTTGGCCTTTTATACAATAATTATTTACAATAAATTGCTAAGTCAATGATTTACCTTACCAACAAAAATACTCTACTTAAATAATCGCTTACTCAGCACATGCTAAGCAAGCAGTAGCAAATTATTGAACTTAAATAAATGCTAGGTAAGCAGTACTAAATAATTAAATTTAAATATGTGTCTGCTTAGCAAAATAATGTGCAATACAAAACACTGTGCAACAAAATACTATTACTATTTTATCATACAATACACTATTAAACAAAATAATGAAAGAACAATAGCAATGTAAAAAAAATTAACATAAATGTTAAATAAAATTGAATTTATTATTTTATGTTATGTTGATTCATCAACAAAAAGGTTACTGCACTTTGCTGGCAATTGGAAACCATTTATAAAAAAGAGTAAATATCAATATTCGAAAATATATATCAATGCGCTGTGATTTCATTTACAGTAGTGTAAGCGAAACAAAAAACCTCAGAAAAGGAATATGTCGTAATGTACGGAGAGCTTTGCATTAATTCGAAAGAAAGAAAACAAAGATAACGATTTCTTAAAAAGTGAGGTGAAAAAATGTTGCTAAGCAAATATTTCGAAATAGAGGAATGACAAAATATGTTGTCGACTATAAAGTTCGACTTAGAAAAAAAACGAAGAGAAAGTCTCGCTCAAAAACCCGAACCAAAGCAGTAAATTCGAATAACCGCGCTTTTGCTATATATCATACGGAACTTGCATATAGCAACAAAGAAATAAATTGTACTGAAAATTATCGCGCTTTTTTGTTATATACACGTAAAACGAAAACTGTACAACTTCATATGTATATACATATGTATTTATAAATATATATATATATATATATTTTTTGCAATTTCATAAAATTTAAGAAAACTGTACCTTAATTTTTCTTGATTTTTCTTCCCGATTTGATTGTTGAAATATGGTTATCCAATAGTTTTTTCGTTTTCAAAATGCACTTAATTTAACCTTCAAAAATTTTATTTACTTTTTTATGACTTTTTCACTCTTTTTATGCCCTTTTTCCAAACAATTTAAAGCACAATTTTTCCAACTAAGTGACCAATTTTTCGTTTTTCAAACTCTAATTAACCTTTACTTATTAAATTTATCACTTTGCCTTCGCTTTTCTCTGAAGGGTCAAATTTTTGAAGGTTATTATTTTTTTCCTTTAAATAAATATGTAATTTTGTACTTTTGGACCACTTTTTATGTTTTTTAACACTATTTCTGATTTTCTAATTGAAAAAATACAAAGGTTAGGTTGCGCGAGGGAGTTTTTTAAGGAACTTTTCTAATAGAGTTTCTGTATTGGACGGAAAACATTTGTTTTTATATATAAAAAACGAGCAATTTTGCACTTTTGGACCACTTTTTAACACTGTTTCTGTGGCGGACAGAAAATATATGTTTATATACGAAAAAAAACTAGATTTTCTAATTGAAAAAAAATACGACGCTTAGGTTGCGCGAGGGAGTTTCTGAACGCACTTTTCGGCAACGACCGCACGCACTGACATAAAAAACCTACTGAAGTACTGATACTTGAATAAAATGCAAACGTTCCTTTGTGGTGAGTTCTACACCGCCAAAAATCGAAAGAAGAGAGCTTGGAGTAATGCTGAAAACTTGATGTGGTATTCCAATTGCTTAGAATTCTTCTTCTGTGAACTCAATATCCGGATCGAAGGACCAATGTGGTTGTGGTGAAACTTATACAACTTAATATGAGATGGATGAATGCTTTGATGCTGGAAGTTCGCAGAGAGAAGCCTAGTACCCAAAATTAGGATGTAATTTCTTGTAAAAATTGTAAACTTGGAATAAGTTTACAATTTTTAAAGACCGAAAATGAGAAGAAATGGGAGTTAGTCTAAATTGAATTTTATTTTCGGACAATGAAAATTGTGCTTACCGTACAATTTGCTGGTTGGTTTTACAAATTTTTTTAGTTTTGTCTCGTAACTTCGTATGTTATGCTTTAAATATGTTACCAAACAACAGCTATTAAAATTAACAAAATGAATTCTTAAATAAACGGATAATGGATAAATTAATAGCGAGTAATGTTTTTAAATACTAATCCTAAAACTAGACTATGAGTATGTTTGACATAAACAGACTTACTGTCTTTACTTCACTTTCAGTGATCAATCTATTCTTTACTTTGTCCGTTAATTTTGTTTGTAAGGTGAACTTTACTAGTTTTGCCATTTCAGCCTCATTTTTAAGTGAGTCTGAGAAAAATTCTATCATGCCAACAAAGTTTTTTAAAGTCCTCGTATCCCTATTGAACTCGGGTATTATTTTAACTGCTGTTGCAGTATCAAATTATGCCATTTTGTCTTCGTTCGCTAATGTATCTGATACTAAAGATTCCTCAGATTCTATGTCTGAAGCTATCTATCTTGTCCACTATCTGCTCTCCCTTTTTTACCTCCTTTAAATCTTTGAAATTGTTCTTTGTTTCCGCAGTATATTTTTTACTATATGTATGTGCATATCCGCCAAAAAAGCCTTTTAGCTGGCCTCGTTTTGCTTTTTTTTTATTGTAGCACATCCTTCAGCCATAGTTTTTCTTGAAGCTAATGCTGTCTTGAGTTCATATACAAGGTTGTTCAATTAAAATTCAGATAGCTATTTTTTATTTAACTTTGTATAGTATGTAACTTTTCGTGTTTTTTTTTCAACTTAAATGCAATTTTAACTATCTGCTAATAATGTACAATATTGTTGCTTATATATCAACTACCGCTACCACACATACTAAGTTGTTAAAATCATTTCTGCTCTCACTACTACAGCTGCTATTGTTGTTGGTCGCTATTACCTTCTCATTACCAAACCAACCCATGTTTACTGTCTTTGAGGGGTTTATTTTTTTGAAAATCTTATAATCTCGTATGCGGCCAATCTTGGTGATTTCCTTAGGGTTTCGTCACATATTCTATTTTCAATATTTTCTTCAGTTTCCTTTATGGCTTAAGAAGCCTCCAAATTCTCAAAAGGAGATTCGAAGTCGGCAGGATCGCCATGTAATGTTTGCCTTGGAAAGGGCTGTAAAAGAGAAGGCCTGACTTCTCAGTTTTCCTAAAGTTTTTTCTTGGTTTTTGTCGCAATTATTAAGTCTTCTTACAGCCATGCAAATGAGAAGTAATAGTGAATCGTTATGATCAAAATTAAGTCTGATTTTATTTACAGGTGGTATGAGTATTTATATTAAAAATATGACTTAAGTCTATTACTAAAATTTATATTTCCACTACATATTTTTGCCTGGTCAGCAATTTTCACATTTGAAACACAAATATTTCGTAACATATGAATTGCACATGACACCACGCCAATGCATTTTGCAAGTAATACATTTGACCACCTAATGTCATAGCACAATTCATATATGGGACGTTCCACGTCAACCGGGACAGTGGTCTGCCCAAAATTGAGAGCAGCGGAAAAACGTTTTTAAGCTGTCAAAATGTTCGTATGCTCAAGAGCTTTCATATGAGAACGGGTGTTGTCGAATTTTTTTTTTTTAAGGAAATGGCGACCATAAAACGGCGTCTACATATACTCGTAGATATCTATGTGTTAATAGGCAGTTGGTAAGCAGCCATAATCATAATCGCTTATTTATTTTATTTTGTAGGAAGGCTGTGAAGAGAGGAAGTGTAGTGTAAACTTTTTGTTCAATAGTAGGTGGTTCCACGCCCCAAACGGAAAATACGTTGTCACGGGTAAGCTAATGGACCGATTTTAATAAAATTAGGTTTATAGATAGACTGAACCATAAGAAAAGTAATTAGAAGCTCTGAATTCTTAAATATGGCGTAGCATCAATAATAGGAGAAAACGCTGTTTCGGCTGAACCGCGTAATCAATTTTGATAAAATTTGATATGGTACTAGATTGAATTCTTAGTAAAGATATTTTTTTTGAGTGGGCGATGCCACGCCTCTAATAAGAAAAAAACGTTTTTACTGCTAGGTAGGACGGTGACACGCCCATAATAGAAAAATATGTTGGCGCAGGTAAATTAAATCCTGACCAAATTTTATCAAAATCGGTCCATTAGTTTAGCAGTGAAAGCGTTTTTTCTTATTAGAGGCGTGGCACCGCTCAATAAAAAAGAATATCTTTACTCAGAACTCAATTTAGCACCATACCAAATTTTATCAAAATCGATGACGCGCTTCAGCTGAAACAGCGCTTTTTCATATTTAAGGTAATGCCACGCCCCATTTAAGAACTCTGAGCTTTTAATTACTTTTCTTATGATTCAGTCTATCTCCAAACCTAATTTTATGAAAATCGGTTTATTAGTTTAAACGTGGCTACGTATTTTCCGGTAGGGGCGTGGCACCACCTACTATTGAAAAAAAAAGTTAACACTGCACTCCCTCTCTTCACAGCCTTTCTGCAAAACAAAAACATTAAGCGATTATGGTTATGGCTGTTTACCAACTGCATATTTACACATTGATATCTACATATGTGCATATCCATCAGATTGGGCCTTTTAGCTGGCATCGTTTTTTTTTTTTTTTTTTTTTTTGGAGTACATCTTCCAGCCATAGTTTTTCTTGAAGCTAAGGCTATCTTGAACTCATAATAAAGGTTGTTCAATTGAAATTCAGATAGCTGTTTTTTTTATTCAACTTTGTATGTAACTTTTCATGTTTTTTTTAACTTAAATGCAATTTTAACTATGTCTCCCTTAAAATTTTAATTGTTCCTCCTTGAATATTAATTAAAGATAGTCTTAACTTCAAGAAAAACCATGTTTGAAGAATCTCCACAAAAAAAAAAAAAAAAAAAAAAAATCGAAGCCATGGTCGAGGTAAGATGACAATTTCGATTTTTTTTTTATTTTTTTTTTTGGAGCAGACTCTTCAAACATGGTTTTTCTCGAAGTTTAGACTATCTTTAATTAATATTCAAGGAGGAACAATAAAAATTCAAAGGGAGACATAGTTAAAATTGGATTTTAGTTAAAAACAACATGAAATGTTACATATAAAGTTATATAAAAAAAATAGTTATCTGAATTTCAATTGAACAACCTTTATTATGAGTTCAAGACAGTCTTAGCTTCAAAAAAAAACTATATCTGAAAGATGTACTCAACAGTCTTTAGACTACAGCGTAAAAACCCAATAAATTGACAATTTTTAAAAAACACGAAAAGTTTCACATATTTCTTACTTTAAATGCAAATTAAAAAAATAAGTATCTAAATTTTAATTGAACAACCTTTAATATGAGTTCAAGACAGCCTAAGCTTCAAAAAAAAACTATGGCTGAAAGATGTACTCAACAGTCTTTAGACTACAGCGTAAAAACCCAATAAATTGACAATTTTTAAAAAACACGAAAAGTTTCACATATTTCTTACTTTAAATGCAAATTAAAAAAATAGCTATCTGAATTTCAATTGAACGACCTTTATTATGAGTTCAAGATAGCCTTAGCTTCAAGAAAAACTATGGCTGGAAGATGTACTTCAAAAAAAAAAAAAAAAAACAACGAGGCCAGCTAAAAGGCCCAATCTGATGGATATGCACATATATGTATGTAGGCGCCGTTTTATGGTCGCCATTTCTTAAAAAAAAAAATTCGAAAACACCCGTTCTCATATGAAAGCTCTTGTGCATACGAACATTTTGACACCTAAAATACGTTTTCCGCTGCGCTCAATTTTGGCAAGACCACTGTCCCGGTTGACATGGAACGTCCCATATACTCTTTAACTGTAAAACATTGGCCTTTAGTTATAGTCGCAAAATTAAGAGCGCTCTTAGTTAAAACCTAGTTTTTACCTAAAACAGAACAGAGTGACCCCACTACTTACAAGTATTGAACTCGCGCACTATGAGCTATGAGTTCACCGTCCTAACCAGTTCGCCACGCAGTGTGAGATTTTGCCAATCTGGATAGGAACAAATTGAGAAAAAAAAAGTTCTCTAAACTCGATGATTTTTTAGTACTTGTTGGAAAATTGTCCCTTTGTTATGAAAACAAACCCAAAACAGAATAAAAATAAATACATCAGCAAGATGGCGCTTATCAAACATGAGCTATTAGAATGCACGCAAAAAATAACTTTAGAACTGAAATAATTCCCAAACTTCAATCGATTAAGACTTAGTCGCCCGTTTATTGTTTTCAAAATAATTTTCTATTTTATAATTCTCAATAGTTGAACCTAAAGTTTTCAAATAAAGTGTTTTAATATCATCATCAGCTAAAAAGTAAAAAAATTTCAACAGTCTTATAACTTTTATAGACTACAACTTAAAAATTCCACCGTTTTCCATGTTCTCACCATATAGAGATAATCGGAGAAGTTCTCATTGTTAATTTAGAGAAAAAAGATTTTGCGCTGCTTGCCGTCTTCAAGCTTTTTATCATACCTTTTATTCACTGTGTCTTCAATGTTTTATGTCAATAACGGGTTATCAATTTTTAAAGAATTTCTCATAATTTAATGTTTTAGTATTTAAAGTTTTTCATTTTTTATGGGATCACTGTGTATGTTATGTTTAGGTAAAAACTAGGATTTAATTTAGAACGCTCTTAATTTTGCGACTATAACTATCCAGCGTAACCCAATCGTTCGTATTATGAAATAACTTAGTGTGAACACTTCACACTAAGTGATATGCATCATTGTTTGCTTGAAGCTTGGCAAAATAAGTAGTGGTGAGATTAGAGGCACACTACATGTATGAAAAGTGCATTGTTGCGCTTCATGAAAATTGTTTTGTAAAATTTCATAGTAAATAGAAAATAAAAAAACCAAAATTCCATTTTGAAATGTATTAACTCATTTAGATTGTATATGAAAATAAAAATTCTTTTGAATCCCATCTTCCCAGTGATGAGTTTGCTTGTTTTGGAAGTTCCTACTGTCAAATAATAACTACCTTCTAAAAAATTAACTTTAAATTGCAAAATTTTTTTGTGCTGGGATCTAACTGGTTAGCACAATATATCAGAGGCAGACGCGATAAAATAGTCTTATGTACTTTTTTTGCAACTTCAAAATTCATTTAAAAATGAGCGGGGCTGTCTTCACTTAACACTTATTTTTGTACTAAACTACATTGCATTTCAATATCAAAGACGATAAAATCATATAAATAAAATGTTCACCGGGTCTCTAGCTACATACATATGTATATTATTTTTCAATAAATTTTTTTTACGTTGATCACTATTATGCAAAACAAATTGTTTTTCCATTGCCAATACATTCATAGCTATTATATAATTTAAAAAACATATTTTTTATGTTGTTTGAAAAAAGTTTCAAAGGGTTTCAATGGAAAGGGTTGTTCCGGGTCTCATATGAAACTGATTTTGGTCCATTTTCGAAAAATGGGACCACCCCTGGTGACGGCCAATGTCCATTTTCAAACGCTTTCCAATGATCGGTGAAAAAAAAAATTGTCAAAAATTCGCACTTTCAGGACGCAGCACCATCTCTCTAAATCGGTTGGCGCAAAAAAAAAATACAAAAATTGGAGGCTCTTTGAAGACTTTTTTTTAACGACAATATAAAAATAAAAATTTTTTCCAAATTACATAATAGTTACTGGTAATGAATCAACGTAAAAAAAACGGCGGGTTGCACTCCGGGAGTGCCGACAGAAGTGAAAACAAATCGTTTAATGGCAAGTTAGTGTGTTAGTTGGTATGTGTGCGTTTTCTTTCTGTATGGCAATGCAATGGAAGACAAAAACGGAATATGTATCCAAATTTTACTCTCGCTCTCATTCTCAATTTGTCAACGCAACAACGCGGAATTTGAAAGAAACAAACATGTAAGCATAACAATCGTTGAATGAGAATGGAATGTGTCAGTTAGTGTGTCTGCTTTGCTTTTTGTCTTCCACTTGGAATACTTACGAGTTTATACTTTTTTCCTCAGCCGCACAACGTGCCATAAGAAGTTTTCACTTCAAAAATCCGTTGATAAATATAATAATAGTTACTGGCGATAGAAAAACAATTTATGTATGTATTTCAGTCTACGGATTATTTAATCTAACAGACAATTTACATTAATTAATACATGTATATATGGGACGTACCATGTCAACCGGGACAGTGGTCTGCCCAAAATTGAGTGGAGCGAAGAAACGTTTCAAAGGTGTCAAAATGTTCGTATGCTCAAGAGCTTTCTTATAAGAACGGGTCATCTATTTTGATAAAATGTGGTATGATGCTAAATTGAATCCATAGTAAAAATATTTCTTTTGAGTGGGCGGTGCTACGCCTCTAATAAGAAAAAACGTTTTCACTATTTAAACACTTTTTTCGGTGAAGCGGAACTTTGATATAACCAGTAGAAACAAAAAAATATGACAAAGGCTGAACTTAAGGAAACAGAATTAGCTCCACTTGTTAATTAAATCCAATTGTTCTACCCAGCCATAAAACAGACGCCACACATCTCATTGTCATAGCCTTGCACAAAGCAGACCTTGAAACTTTTATACTTTTATTCAAAAAGTTTTCAAAATAAAAGTTTCTTAAAACTTTTTTGTTACAATAAAAGTTTTTTTTAAAAGTTTTTTTTTACTTTTTTTAATAAAAGTTTTTTTAAAAGTTTTTTTTAAATTATATTTTTAACAGTCACATGCAAAGAGTTTTTTTGACTTTTATTTTTCAAAAGACGAAAATAAAAGTTTTTTTTGTACGAAAAAACGACGAAAATCCTAAAGTAATATCTTGGATCACTAAGCAAAAAATTTCAAAGGAGAACACTTAGGATTATTGATTATAAAATCAAAAGGAAAATACTTAACATATGTATATCTGAAAAGAAAAAAATTTATGATAATTATGCACTTATATTTTTCAAAAATTGTGCTCAACGCATCAATGGGAAAAGGCCGAAAATGGATTTTGAAGGTGACAAGTGAGGTCCCCGGCCCTTCTAAAAGGATTTTTTGGACCCATTTTTGGAAAAAAATTTTACTGGCCGAAAATGGATTTTAAAGGTGACAAGTGTGGTCCCCGACCCTCCTAAAAGGGTTTTTTGGACCCATTTTTGTCGAAAAAAAATTTTTTGCCAGATTCGATGGGAAAAGGCCTAAAATGGATTTTGACAATGACAGAATAGGTCCTCGACCTTCTTAAAAGGGTTTTTTGGACCCATTTTTCGAAAAAAATTTTTATTGCACGAAATCTGGCAACGCTATGTTAGAGTAGTACGTGAAATTTTAAGTCGTCGGTCAAAGTTACATTTTTGTAGTCAATTTTATCTTTTATTTCAATAAATTAACAAGTTGTTATATTTTTTTGATTTTCCTGCTGTGGGTGATTAATTTAATCAATTGTTCTCGCTGCCTTTTACTGAAAAACGTGCTGTGTGCTGATTGCTATTTTTTCTCTTTGCTGTTGTTGCTGCTTTCTGCTGTTTGCTGCCATTTTGTTATTATACTTTTTTTTCCTGCATAAGATGCCTGCAAAACATAATCTGGCGTGTCCAATTTGCGCTAAGAATATTGGCAAGCAACAATCCAGTGTTGGCTGCGTAATGTGTGGCAATTGGCTTCATTTAATATGTGCCGACGTGTCACAGGAGCAACATGCTTTCCTGCTAAAAAACAGAAACTTCTCATTTATATGCAGGGACTGTAAGGAAAACCCACCCTCTGCTGAGGTCTCTTCTCTTCGGGAGGAGCTTCGTAAGGGGTTATCTGACATCAAGCAGTGGTTTAGCGAGACCATTGAAGAAATTAAATCGGAATGGACAACCAAAATTGATGTTAAGTTTAACAAGCTTGTTGATAACGCCATATCAAACAAGTTGCACAAACTTGAGTTTCAAAACAATGTGCTGCATCGCAGACTAAATCGTGCTGACATCATTATAAGTGGTCTACCCTCTGGTATGGTTGACACTCACCTACCGGTGATGTCTCTTTCTAATTTACTCAAGGTTAACATAAATGAGCAAGACATACAGCAGTGCTCTTATATCAACAATCAAAAAGCGGTGCTTGTGAAATTTAATAATATTCGGTTACGTGATAATATTATGAAAAATTATTTCAAGCGACCGAATCTAAAATTGTGTGACCTTATCGGAGGTGAGATTCGTTCCAGGGTATATCTTAACGATCACTATACTCCTGCTGCAAGACACTTAACTTATGTTTGTCGTAAGTTAATAAAGGAGGGAAAAATTAAAAAATTCAAGCTAATTAACAATGATGTACCCAAAGTAAAGGTGACTAATTTGGACGGCCATGAAAAGAGCCTTGATGCACAACAATGTTCTTCCTTGCTAAATAATGAGGATGCTGATTCTGCATCTAACGTTACTGTTTCTGTTCTCGCTGCTGCTGCCACCGATGTAAACTGTTAATCGTAATATGTTTGATTTATTTTACTTTGATCGATTACTTAAGCTATTAATTAATCTAGTAATTAGTTTTGTGAACTATATTGCTTCTGAAGCATTAAACTAAAATTATTTTTTTCTTTAAATTAAGTTAGTTTATACTGTTCCTTATATTTACTGCTTTCGAATATGTCACTACATAATAATTTGGGTCCCATCGTCAGCGATAACTCTGAATTATGTCACAAATTACACAAACATAATCTTAATGTAGGCCACTTAAATGCTCAAAGTCTCAAACCCTCTTTTCCGTCATCCAAACTAGATGAAATCAGATGCATTCTTAGTGGATGTATTTTGGATGTGGTTGGCATTTCTGAGACTTGGCTTAAGCCTTACAATTCTAATCAGTCGGTTGATATTCCCGGATATAATTTTTGTAGGAATGACCGACCACACGGTAGAGGTGGAGGAGTAGGTTTCTTTATTTCAAAACAAATTAAATATAAAATTGTCTTCAAGTCTACTGATTATGGTATCTGTGAATCCTTGTTAGTTGAAATATGCTACAATACGAAAAAGTTTTTAATTGGTGTAGTTTACTTACCTCATGGTGATATTTCGTTTTTTGAATATTCTGTGTCAGATTTGTTTGTAAGGTACTCTGATATTATTATTGTTGGGGACTTCAATCACAATCTATTTGACATCAACAAAGCTATTAGCCTTCGCTCTCTATGTCTGCGTTGTAATTTCTCTCCCGTACACAACTCACTTCCCACTCATTACGATGTGCATAACAATACTACAACATTAATTGATTACTTTTTAATTAGTGATCCGTCATTAGTGAAACATTCAGGACAAATGCTATCTGTAGCAATTTCTCACCACGCTATAATATATGTTGCTATTAATTTTACAATTTCTCGTGAGAATGAATTTATTGAGTTTCGTAACTATAAAGGCATTAACTTTGACTCTTTAAACCTTTTCTTAAGTAATTTTGATTGTCGGGATATTTATTCTACTAATGACGTTGATGAACAGCTATCAGTCCTTAACTCACTCATAACACAAGCATTTACTTTTGTTCCTATTACCCGGCAACCAATGAAATATAAGAGGTGTTCATTAAACTCTAGAGAGATAATTCATGCTAAGTCTTTACGTGATCTCGCCTTTAAAGCATACTTAGATGATAAGAGTTCATCTAATTGGAAAATTTTTTGCAAATATCGGAATCGAACCAAGTCTGTCATTCGTAAAGCGAAGAAGTTGAATGATGCTCGTCTTTTTAGTGGCCTTAATAGTAAGCAAATGTGGAATACTTTGAGAAATAATGGATGCATTGATTCACCAACGCAAATTGATGGAGTAGATGCAAATACGATTAATCAATACTTTCTTAGCCATCAGACTCCAAACGACTATGACCCTTTCGATTTTGATGCTCACATTGATAATGATAACTGTTTTTTATTTAGTAATATCAACTTTGTAGATCTAGAGGATGCTATTCTTAAGGTCAAATCTAATGCAATTGGATATGATAATATACCGATAAAATTTATTAAAATTATTTTGCCTTTTATTCAAAATCATTTATTGTACTTTATAAATAGCATTCTCACTACTTCGAAATTTCCCTTGGCTTGGAAGGTAGCACGTGTTGTACCTTTACCAAAAAACAATTCTGTTAACTCTGTTAATAACCTGAGACCTATTAGTATTTTACCAGCGCTTTCTAAAATAGTTGAAAATATTATTAAAAAACAAATACTGCAGTACACTAATCGTTACTCTCTTATTGATGATTCGCAATCTGGATTTAGAAATGGATACAGTACTAGCTCCCTTTTTCTTGGACTCACCGATTCAATCAGAGAAAATACAAACTCTAATAAAATTAGTATTCTTGTGTCACTAGACATAACGAAGGCGTTCGATACTATAAACCACACTCTTCTCATTCAAAAATTAAAACTAAAATATAATTTTTCAAACGCTGCTTGTAAGATGATGTTATCCTATTTAGGTGACCGGTATCAATTTGTCTCGAATTGTGGTAGTGTGTCGGATCTACTCCGTTGTTTATCTGGTGTCCCTCAAGGATCCGTGCTTGGTCCTATACTCTTTATGATGTATTTAAATGATGTAGTGAATGTCATTGACTTAAATTTATGCAAAATATTTATTTTTGCAGATGATATCCAATTACTGTTTTCTGGAGAATGTCAGTATTGTGACAAGCTTGAATCTGTAATTAACTTTAATCTCAATAATTTGTCTTCATGGATGTTATCCAATCAATTAATATTAAACCCTGAGAAAACTAAGGCTATTAAATTCAATCCTTCCAGGTCTGTTACTTTGCCTATATGCATTCATCTTCATAGCGAACAAATTGAGTTCGTCGATAACATGAAGTGCCTTGGTGTAATTATTGATAGCAAATTAACGTTTGAACATCATATTGATGCCATATGCGGTAAAGTAGGCTTTACATTAAGGAAACTCTATAGCACCAATTTGTATTTACCTTTGTATGTTAAATACACAATTGCCCACTCTCTTTTGATGTCTGGTCTGCCTTACTGTATTGAAGTGTATTCCGGTACTGTGGGTTATAATGTTCGGAAAGTTGAAGTCAGTTTTAACAAAATTGTTCGCTTTGTATTTGGTATTCGTTGGCGCGATCATGTCTCGTTGTACGTTCTAAAATTTTTGCAATGTTCTTTTCGTAATTTCATCAAATTACGTTCTTTATTATTCTTCTATAAAATTATTAAAACCAAGACTCCTAGATATTTGCTACAAAATTTTTTCTTCTCACGCTCGACGAGAAATCCACAAATTATTATACCAAGAATTTCTTCCTCGGTTTTTGAACGGTCGTTTTGCATACGAACAGCTCGATGCTGGAACAAACTCCCAATTAGTTTGCGCTCATTTTCCTTACATTCGAATACTCTTAAAACTAAAATCATTCAATATGCTCAAAATAATGAACTTTAAATTTGACTTAAGTAGTATTGTTGCTTTTGATTTTGTTGCTGGTCATGTCAAATAATACTAATATTAAGATGTATTTTCTTTTATGTACTACAGAAAATCTCTTGTGGTATGGAAGCCCTTTATTATTATTATTACTAGGCTCTTACTTATATTTATATTATTTTTCTTATTTAGTGTTAAGAACTCTAACTTATCTTCTATCTGTAATATTTTATTTTAGGCCAACAAGGCTTTTTATATTACATGTTGAATAAATGAAATGAAATGAAATGAAACGATGGGCAAAGGCCGAAAATGGATTTATAAGGTGGCAAGGTCCCCGACCCTCCTAAAAGCTTTTTTTGGACCCATTTTTCGAAAAAAATTTTGTTGCACGATTCGATGGGAAAAGGCCGAAAATGGATTTTGACAGTTACAGAAGAGGTCCTCGATCCTCTTAAAAGGGTTTTTTGGACCCATTTTTCGAAAAAAATTTTATTGCATGAATAGATGGGCAAAGGCCGAAAATGGATTTTTAAGGTGACAAGTGAGGTCCCCGACCCTCCTAAAAGGGTTTTTTGGACCCATTTTTTGAAAAAAATTTTGTTGCACTGAGAAAAAGCCTAAAATGGATTTTGACAATGACAGAATAGGTCCACGACCCTCTTAAAAGGGTTTTTTGGACCCATTTTTCGAAAAAAAATTTTATTGCACGAAACGATGGGCAAAGGCCGAAAATGGATTTTTAAGGTGACAAGTGAGGTCCCCGACCCTCCTCAAAAGGGTTTTTGGACCCATTTTTCGAAAAAAAATTTACTGCACGAATCGATGGGCAAAGGCCGAAAATGGAGTTTTAAGGTGACAGGAGAGGTCCCCGACCTGTTTTGGATCCATATTATGCAAACAACGTTGCAGCCGAAAATTGATTTTTTGAGGCAAAAAAATATATCAAAAGCCAAAGGAAATATTGCTTTTCGAATATTTAATTTTTCGAAGCCACCTTCCTGCTGCATCCTTTTTTTAAAATTTATTTTGAGCGTATTGCTTTTTTTCGGTAAACTAAAATCCTAATGAATTATCGCATTAGAATCAATTTCCATGTCAACAAAAAAACTAAAGGAATTTGCATAACGGAATGGGTAATAAAAAGTTTCATAAATGAAGGAGGCAATAAATTTCTATTTGTTTTTTTTTCGAGATATTCAGATATCGAAACTACCTGTTTTACTCGGGTTACCTGCAAATCCAAGTTTTTAATCTATTCATTTTACCCACAAGTGTTTTTATTTACTAGTGTAGTCGGTTAAGGTTGTACATATGGAGTATACCTGAGTTAATCTTTCTCTGTACGTTTTTTTTTTCTCTAATGCCTTAATGAAAATAATATGCAGGACAAATAAAAAACGAACGCTTTTCTGACACAATAAAAACGTTGGTGACAAAATAAGGTTAAATTTTTTCGTGCAGTATAATTGTGAATGAACAAAAGAAACTTTGTTTAACTTAGAAATACAATGTAAAGTAAGTAACCTTAAAAATCCATTTTCGGCATTTGCCCATCGATTCGCGCAACAAAATTTTGTTGCACAATTCAATGGGAAAAGGCCGAAAATGGATTTTGAAGGTGACAAGTTAGGTCCCCGAACCTCCTAAAAGGGTTTTTCGGACCCATTTTTCTAGGTTTAGGATTTTCCTCGTTTTTTCATACAAAAAAAACTTTTATTTTCGCCTTTTGAAAAATAAAAGTCAAAAAAAAAACTCTTTGCATGTGACTGTTAAAAATATAAGTTAAAAAAAACTTTTATTAATAAAAGTCAAAAAAACTTTTATTAATAAAAGTCAAAAAAACTTTTATTTATTTATCTTCGGATATAAGAGTTTTAAGGAAACTTTTACTTTTATTTCACAAATATAAAAGTTTAAAGTTTAATTTTACCTAATATAAAACTTTTATAAAAGTTTATTTCAAGCTCTGGCACAAAGTGCACCATCGAAATATCTTTAAGCACCTTACGCTTTGTAAAGATTTGGTTACGGTCAACAATGACAGAAAATCGTCTTCTCGTCATCTGTATGATGAGTGTGCATAAGAAAAGAATCAGGAATATATGGTAGAACAGAAATTTTCACAACGTTTAGCCAGTCAACGGGGCAGACTTGAAATATGTTTATGAATGGTTGGAATATCATTGCACCCATGTAATTTTAATGTTTTCAAGCTTTCAAATATAGCCATTTATAGTACTTTAGATATTTTGAATGGTCGAATTTTCGCCCGACCCTGAAGCGAACCCTGGCTACGCCCATGTATATACAGTTGCGGTAAAAATAATAGCACCGACATGACATTTTGTTCCAAAAAATAACTTTCTAGGTTTGTTCTTATATTGAGTAATTTGTAATTTCAAACGGTAAGAATAATAGCACTGTCCAACTCCTTTACTTCTCAAGATTAGGTATTTACTCTTATTAAAAAAAATTGATTGTAACAAGTAAGTTCTATTATTTTTGTATAATACTCCAGTGATTTTTTCGAGTTTTTGAACTTAAGTGGGCCGTGGAAAGCATTCTACGACAGAGCAAAGTAAAATTATAAGAAATTCCATTTCGCAATGTAAACCTTCAAGCAAATTTAAAATTTTATCGGATGCTCTGCGAAAATGGTTTCAAATACGATAAAATACACAAATAAACGAAAAACACGAAGCCGAATGCCTTCCATGTCCCCCCGGGACGTGAATTGTTCGAAAAGGCTTTCGATACATAATCCGTTTTTGTCTGCTACGGAAAGAAAGAAACTACTTAATATAGCAGCGAGTATAGAAAACGTTAAAAGAAAACTCAGAGAAATCAATTTGAGTGCCCAAAATCTACGACGAGTTTCATTGTTAAAAAAAAATACATATCACAAAGATATCGGACTTTGTGAACGGGTACTTGGTGTGGCCGCTTGCTTGTTATATTGAAAATATTTTGAGAAAAATGTTTTTAATTAAAAAAATTAGTGTTTTAAAAAATTTATTTAAATTTTTTTATAAAGTTATAGTGTTGCTTAACAAATGATTTTTATCGTATCTTCTATAATTTTTGAGATATTTCAAAAAATGTTCAAAACCGTAAAAAAAAACATACATACTTACATACATAAAACTAGTTGAATAACTTAAAAAGATTTATTTAAATTCATGTTCAGTTACATTAAAATTTATTAATGAAGAGATACTATTGCATAATTTAATGCATCGTGATATAGGTTCATTAATAGTATAATTAGATCTATGTAATTCTTCAACAAAAATGCGATTATTTCTCAAATTTCTAGGAGGATTATAAATAGTAAACAAATTCGATAACTCCGTACATTTTAATTTTTCAGATAGTATATTGTAAACTAACATCAGAGAAAAGTAAATTCTTCTTTTAAAAAAATCTTCTAAAGATTGAAGCCCAAGGAGCTTACGTCTAGCATCGTAAGATGCTCGAGATGATCTAGTAAACTTTTTCAATGTGGTTAATGTGTTCATTATAATATGGATTCAAATGATAGCACAATAATCTAAATGACTTCTTACTAAAGGTATGTAAAAAGCTTTAACAGTTAAAGGATCTTTAAAATTTCAGTCATCGACTGACTGTGCTGAGTGAAAGATGTCGCAAAAGCTGAGATCACGCTGTTTAGTTTGCTGTAAATCAACAGCTGAGTCTAATATTGTTGCTTGCAATTTTCGTAAGAATATTTGCCATAGAGCTTGTGCTAAAATTGATGACAAGCTTCATGAAGTAATAAATAATCATTCGAACATTAATTACTCTTGCGACAGTTGTTTAATTTATTCAAATAATTTGATTGCAACCATATCTAATTTGATTAGTGTCTCTTTTGTCTAAAAATTGCAAAACCAAAAACTCTGAAGTTATTAATATGAGTAACAAAAACGATAATAATAATAACAGCAATAGTAACAACAAAGCTACGGCTGCTAAAACAAGTGTTGCTTCTAATTTGTCATCTCCCGCTTTGATATCTCTTTCGGCTTCGAAAACCGGTTTTGAGAAAGCTAATTTTGCAATTACAAATTGCTCTGATGCTGTATGTGTAACTAATACAGAAAGTTTTACTCAAACTGATTTGACTCTGCACTCATCATCGGCTGCTGTCTCATTTTATGCTGCTGCGCTTATGGTGTCTCCTGTTGTTGCGTCTGATGTTGGATCTGATGTTGGTTCGGCTGCAGTTTCTGTTGCTTTGTCTGCTGATCCGTCTGCTGAGTGGGAAACAGTTCGAAGTAACAAAAAAAATAGAATAAAAAGAAATAATTATGTTGTTGGTCACAGTGAAAATCTAGAACTGGATGTAACTTTTTCAAAAAAAACACTGCACATCTCTTTGTTTAAACCGTCTGTTAATGCAGATAATATAATTGAATATGTTTCAACGCGAACTAATATTAGTAAGCAACAAATTAGTGAAGAAGAATGTTGATGTAGCTAGTTTAAAAAGAGTAAACTTTAAGCTTATTATTCCTGCTTCATTTTTTGAAAAAGTTTTTAATCCTGAAGAAGAATTTTTTAATTTGTTTTAGTCGACTAAATGTTATTAATTAATTTGAAATTTTTAATCGAACTTTACAGTCAATTGCAGTAACCAATATTCTTGTGAAATTTCACAAATCGGTTAATGCTTTATAAACAAACATGACAAAGACAACAAATGGAACAATTTAACCTTGTAATTGGTGACATATGTTTCGGCTATTACCACATATATACACATATTCATATGTAAATACATAGCCTCATCAGACCAGTTTTGGTTAATTTGTAATGTGATTCGAACCCCCGACCATTCCATGAATTATATGTGGACGGCCGCTCAAACACTTGAGCCACTGAGGTTGTGCTGAACGACATGTACAAAGTGCAACTTATATTATGCGATTGCGCCATCTGTTGTAATTTTATTGTCATTTCTCGTTTGCTGCATAGCTTTGTTAAACCATCGGTTTAAGGGCTTGCTATATGATGTAGCTTTATTATTTCGAATTTCGGGCTTCCGCCACTTTTCTTCGAATAATTGTTGGACGTGTTCTTCCGGTTTTTTAGAAATTTTAATTTGTTTTAGTCGACTGAATGTTATTAATTAATTTGAAATTTTTAATCGAACTTTACAGTCAATTGCAGTAACCAATATTCTTGTGAAATTTCACAAATCGGTTAATGCTTTATAAACAAACATGACAAAGACAACAAATGGAACAATTTATCCTGGTAATTGGTGACATATGTTTCGGCTATTACCACATATATACATATATAAGTGCAATTTATATTATGCGATTGCGCCATCTGTTGTAATTTTATTGTCATTTCTAGTTTGTCATTTCGCATAATATAAATTGCACTTTGTACATGTCGTTCAGCACAACCTCCGTGGCTCAAGTGTTTGAGCGGCCGTCCACATATAATTCATGGAATTTTTTTTTTTTTTTTTTTTTTTTTTTGCGATCGGTCCCTGCGGTCCCACTTACCCGCCTAACCGCACGAGAGGCGCATCCGTCTATCGTACGGATCGGTGACCGACTACGAACAGCCCGGACTGCTCTGCGTTCATTAGGCGAAACCGTACGTGAGGCACATCCGTCTATCGTACGGATTGGTGACCGGGACTGCACTATTTCTCTGAACGAAATGATGGGTAGAGCAATTTCCGATCACAGATTGAGCACAATTTCTACTAAGCCCATAGGCTATGCAGCAGAAACAAAGGAAAAAGTACAGTTTCAAGTATTTAAGAAAATAATTATTTTTTGCTTTATAATATTGTGAGAGTCCATGGGTGAAATAATATGACAAAGGTTATTATAATTATTACATATACACCGAAATGGACAAAAATGAGCATAGTTAGAATTACATATATCAAGTCTTAAGAAACGAAAGTGTCTCAAATCCCTTCCAGGATTGTTAAAGTTGAAAAAACCTAGCAACAACTCAGAGTTCATTGAGCCGGAGAACAGTTTATTTAAAAAAGTTACGTTAAGCATAATTCTTCGGCTGCGCAGTGTTGGTAAACGTATTAGTTTGAGGCGGCTTTCATATGAAATTAAATTTGAGTCCGTATTCCAAGGTAGCCGACGAAGTGCAAACAATAGAAATTGTTTCTGCACCGACTCCAGCATATCAATGTATATATTATATTGGGGGTTCCACACCACTGACGCATATTCCAATATTGGTCTAACAAGTGAAGTGAAAAGCAACTTCGTCGTATAGGGGTCGTCAAATTCTTTAGACCATCGTTTAATAAATCCAAGGACGCCTTTTGCTTTGTTTACCATTAAACCAATATGCACGTTGAAGCGAAGTTTTTTATCCATAGTGACGCCTAAATCTACAAAATTGTCAACCTTTTCCAGTTTTAAACCGTTTATTGAATATGAAGTCTCAAATTCTTTACTTCTTGAAAAAGTCATTTGCTTACACTTTTTGAGATTTAATGTCATCAAGTTTACATCACACCATTTAACAAGTTCATTTAGGTTTCTTTGTAGAGTTTTATGATTAAAGTGATCATTAAAAGAGTTAAAAAGTTTTACATCATCAGCATACATTAGAATATGGAACGAATTTGTAGCAGAAGGTAGGTCATTTATAAATAATAGAAATAATGTGGGGCCAAGATGGCTGCCCTGGGGAACTCCAGATGAAACATTATATGTTTAGAAAACATGTTGTTCAATAAAACTTGTTGCTTCCTATTCGTCAGATACTATCGTCAGATAATATCGTTGAAGGAAATCCTATTAAATATAACTTTTTTAAAAGTAGGCTATGACTTACGCAGTCGGGGGTTCGAATCACATTACAAATTAACCAAAACTGGTCTGATGAGGCTATGTATATACATATGAATATGTGTATATATGTGGTAATAGCCGAAACATATGTCACCAATTACCAGGTTAAACTGTTCCATTTGTTGTCTTTGTCATGTTTGTTTATAAAGCATTAACCGATTTGTGAAATTTCACAAGAATATTGGTTACTGCAATTGACTGTAAAGTTCGATTAAAAATTTCAAATTACTGAAGAAGAATGTTGATGTAGCTAGTTTAAAAAGAGTAAACTTTAAGCTTATTATTCCTGCTTCTTTTTTTGAAAAAGTTTTTAATCCTGCTATATGGTCTGCAGCAGTTATTGTACGTCCGTTTTTTTTTAGCAAAAGAAGGTATTCCTCAGCCCAAAAGTTAAAAAACCCCTTAACCATACAATTCCACACGGAGGGAATTCATTTCTAAAATAGAAGTAGAATTTACGTTGAATCAAGAAATCGTAGTACGATTCTCGTCCAAACAGATTATTATTTAATTCAAACATTTTCTCTTCTTGATTCAAGAATCACTTAAAACAAATAAAATTACGAAATACTTCTTAAATCAAAGCATAATTATTAGAACTTCTGAGAATTAATCAGAACTTTTTTCTAGAATCCAGAAATAATAATTAGACCTTTAAAAAATTAATAAGAAATTTTTTCTGGCGTCTAGAAATAGTTACTAGAAATTTCAAAAATAAATAAGAACTCTTTTCTGGAGTCGAGAAATTATTACTAGGGGTTCAAAGATAGAACAAGAAATTATTTCTTGAATTGAGAAATAGTTGGTAGAACTGGTTAACATGATTTTTATTAACTTTTGATTTTAAAAAGAAATGGTTGAATTTCATAGCACATTGTTTTGCTAAAGACAATGATAAATTAACTCTACACGACGTGGCATTCGTGTAATTTTTCATTTCTCTATCCTTATACTCAACAGTTATATGAAATTATGTCGAAAAATATTATTTTCATTCATTTGAAAATGACATAATAATGTACATGTGAAAGTTTCGTATTTGTACAGTAGGTGACATAGGTTTTGTTTTACAAGAAAAAAGTATTTGAATCAAGAAAGTTTAAAGTTTGTTTAGATCAAAACATAGTTCAACTAAAATTTGATTGAATCGAGTCTCGTTGCTTTGAATAAATTTTGTAAAAAATGTAGAAAACGCAAGAAATTTTTACTTGTTTCAAGAACTTCACTACTGATTCAAACTCAAGCAGATAATACGTGTTATCAAATAAAAAGTGCTTAATATTAGAAAATTCGAATATTTCGAGTACAAAAAGTAACCAACAATATACTTCTTAATATAAGAAATTATAGCTTGTGTAGCTGCAAAGTTTAATTTATGTGTATCAAGAAAGCGTTTCTGAATCTGAGTAAAAATTAATCAATACAAATCAAATAAGATTAAATTAAAAACAATTTGTTTGTTTTTGGATTTTCTTAGTTTGAGAAACGAAATGGATTGATTTAGAAAATATCATTCTCTCCGTGTATTTTCATTAGCAATGATTTTAAATTCAACTAAGAAAAGTGCCCTTTTCCTATTTCAGAAACGGACATGCATCATGTTCAGGGGTGGGCACCAGTACGCATGCAAAAATTTTGTTTACATGTAGTGGTACAACAACCATATGAAATAAAAATTAAAAAAAAAAAAATAAGAAAACAAGCGGCACACGTCTTGCCTTCTTCAATGCTTGCGGTGAACTGAACTGAAAACACATTGTGAGCATAGAACTTATCTGTGCTTTGCACTGAAAAAAAGAATGTTATCGTGCGCTTGAAAGGTTTTATGTGCTTTGCGTATTTAAGGTGAAAGCTAAATATTCAAAATACTTAAACTTATTTGGTTGTAATCAAATTAAAAAACGTATTGAAAACTCTAACGGTTATTAAATCTAGTCAATTAAATTGTTGTATTAATTGTTATATATTTATTTTATTTATTTTGATTTATTTAAAGGATTTTTAAAGGAAAATTAATTAAGATTTTGAATATTTTATTAATTCATCGAAGTCTATTTCAATACTAGAGACCTTTATTCGTAATAAATTCTCTAGATGTTCATTACTTAATGAGTTTCTTTGCTTATTTTTAATGAATACCATAGAAGAAAAAGTTGCTTCGCAAAAATATGTGGTACCAAACATGGAATACAGATGAAACATTTTATTTTTTAAAACCGGATATCTAGTTTCATCGATTTGTCTCCAAAACTCAAGCCCGCGCTCAATGGGAAGGAAGGTGTCATATTGAAGTCTCTTCAATTCATTTTGAGCATCTTCGTTTTGAAAATTTGTTTTGGATAGCAATGGATTACAGTGTAGGTCTATTGTATCTCGAATTTTATCAAAGTCCGCGAATGCTTTGTTAAAACCGTTTAAGATTTCATCAAATGTTTCATGAAATGCGGACAATTCGTTCCACATGTCAAATTTGGTGCAAATCTCTTTAGTTTTTGGAAAACTAGAGAGATCCTTAGCTTTCAATTCTGATTGAAGCGTAGTTAAACGTCGTTTGAAGCAATCCACGTTTGAAATCAAATCGAAAACAAACCTGTTTCTTCCCTGTAAACTCAAATTCAACTGACATAAGTACGTTAAAATATCACACAAGAAAGCAAAATTTAATAAAAAATATTTATCCTTTAATTTAGATAGTAGATATTCAGTCTTAGGTGACGGATTGCTTTCTAAAAATTCAATTAGGTCATTTTGTAAATTGTACAGTCTCTCCAGGCAACGTCCTTTACTTAACCACCTAACTTCAGTGTATAAAAGGAGATCACTGTAATTAGCCTCAACATCTTCCAAAAATTGACGAAATTGGCGATGCGTAAGGGCTTGATGAGCACCTCTGATGTGCTTAATTATTTTGACGACCACTTCCATTGTATCCGCTACGTGAAAAGACTTTGCCAATAAGTTTTCTTGATGCAGTATACAATGGAAAGTGGGAACGTCGATGCCATTTTTTCGTAGTTGACCCACAAAACCTTTATTGGTGCCTACCATTACTCTTGCGCCATCAGTGCACACGGAAGAAAGTTTTTCTTTCTCAGCTATTGAGAATACCTTTTTGTCGACAATATCAAAAATATCTGTGCCCCGAACGTTACTGTGCATGCCAGTCAAACACAACAAATCTTCTGTAATATTAAAATCACCATCCACTGCCCTAAAACATATTACTAATTGACTTACATCGTCAATATATACGCTTTCGTCTAGTGAGATGGCATACGATTTACAGTTTTGAATTGTTTTTTTAACGTTCAAAGTTAAAAAAGACGAAATTTCTTCAATTCGGCGTGTAACTGTTCTTCGAGAAAGTGCTATATCTTTAACAATATTGCTCATTTCCCTTCCTTTTTCTCCGAAGCAGTTCAACACAGCAATTGCCAGCTCTTTAAAAAATGTGCCATCATTTAAAGGCTTCCCTTTTTTTGCCAATTCCATACTTACTACAAATGAAGCTTTGAGTTTACCTTCTTGCAGGTCATCGGTTTGTTGGTTGTTGCTAATAGTATTTTGCCTTTCGAGAAAAATAAGCTTCAATTCAAACAGTTTGAGAATTCTTTCTTCATTTCTATAATTTTCATATTCACGATGAAATTTTAAATAATGTCTCTGGAAATTTGACTTTTTTATAAAATTCAAAACCTTAGAGCAAATTAAACACTCCGGTTCGTTGGAGGAATTAAGGGAAAAAAAATTCATTTTCATATTCATTTGGAAACATTTTGTTTTTATTTATAAAAAACTATTATCGAGAAATTAAAGCTAATAGTAAGAAACTTAAAACTATTAAAAAGTATCTTAAAACTATAACTAAGAACTTAAAACTAATAGTAAGAAACTTAAAACTATTAAAAAGTATCTTAAAACTATAATTAAGAACTTAAAACTAATAGTAAAAACTTAAAACTATTAAAAAGTATCTTAAAACTATAATTAAGAACTTAAAACTAATAGTAAAAAACTTAAAACTATTAAAAAGTATCTTAAAACTATAATTGGGAACTTAAAACTATTAAAAAGTATCTTAAAACTATAATTAAGAACTTAAAACTAATAGTAAAAAACTTAAAACTATTAAAAAGTATCTTAAAACTATAATTAAGAACTTAAAACTAATACTAAAAAACTTAAAACTATTAAAAAGTATCTTAAAACTATAATTAAGAACTTAAAACTAGTAGTAAAAAACTTAAAACTATTAAAAAGTAACTTAAAACTATAATTAAGAACTTAATACTACTAAAAAGAACTTAAAAATATCAATAAGAAACTTAAATTAATAAATCAAATTTTTTCGGGTGTATCATCAATTTTTAGAAAAAAATACGCAACAAAAAATACGCTAGCTAGCAATTATTTGACACAGGTCTTGCTTCTTTGACTTCTGAAGTAGAACTGAGTCGATGTTGTGCGTTCACATTTGTATACGTATACACGATACGATCTAGTTACGCTCAATTACTCTCAATTACGCTCTTTTAGAACTTGCAGAAGAACTTGTGCCCAGCTATGATCATGTTCCAATAATAATTTCTTTGGAATATTATAAGTCGGCGCTTACATGAGGAAAGTCTGAGAGACAAATTCTTGTCCATTCTCTTTTGTGATTTTCGTTTCGCGTTTGCAACATATGACAAATTTTTTACCACGTCCCTTTCGCTTTTCCCCTCTTGCCTACAAACAAGGAAACTTTGCGGCAAGACTTTCCTCGTGTAAACGTTGACTAAGTATACTAATATTAAACATGATTTGGAATTAAGAAATTTTAATTTTCGCAGGTGTGATTTTGATGCTTTAAATAATGAAATCGTTTCTCTGGGGGAAAAAAGGGGGGAAATTCACTTTGAATTTAAAACTGAAAAAAACACTTTGAGAAAAAAACGCGGTGGTTCAAATTTAAAACAACTTTATTGCTCAAGTAACAATTCAGAAGTAAGTTACATTATTGTACAAATAAAAGAGAGGGAGCGAGAAGCGCAGCCCAAAAGAAGGAAAAACTTAACGAACACCACTATGCCGGTATTAGGACATAGGGTGTTCATTTTGGCGTAAACATGCCGCCCGCCTTGCAGGAATACAATATTAAGAAAAAATTAATGAAAAAAAAACAACAAAAAAAAACTGGAACGGGAACCCTATAGGTAAAATGCGCCAGTGGCAGACCTCATCCGGTCGGGTAGACGCCTACCGGCAGCATTTCTAGAACGGCGATCACCAGGAACAAGATCCTGACAGAACCCATCCAAAAATGGTGTTCTGCGCTAGCGGCTGACCAACTCCGGTCGGGAAGATGCCTGCCAGCATGATCCTGGGGTACACATCTACCCCAAGCCGGAGATGAACCGGCGCCGATTTATAAAATGTTGGATCAGCCAACTTTATATTAGTGAAGGGCTCCCGCACTCGCTCATCGACATCTCTCATTGGCGTGACGACCTCCAACCCTTTTTCCACCTTGGCCATAGTCTCCAGACACATATTAGTGTCGTGCTTGGCTCGTAGCGACAAAACACATATTTTTTCACCATCAACGAAGCTCGTCGGAATGCGCCACTTCCTAACCAAGTCCTTGGAGATCAAGGATCTTGGTGAGCACGCATCCAGAATTGCACGCTCCGATACTATGCGCCCATTTGCCAAGACGCGTACTATGGCCGTCGGGAATAAGGAGACTACGCGCTGGAGGGTCGCTGCCGAAAGAGGATTGGGAAGAGCCCGCTTCGGAACTTGGTTCCTAACCGAGGACGAACTAGGCCCTGGTCGCGGTCTCCACAGGACGAACTAGGTCCTGCTTTTAACCCCCTAGATGCCGATGGCTGATGACGCTTGGGCTGCTGATGAGGCTTGGGCTGCTTCTGACTGGTACGCTTCTTTATAGAACCACGTCTACCGCGAGACTTCTTACTCTCTCGTCGACCGGGCCGCTTCCGTGAATGCGAATGGAGCAGGCTGTGGTAATCGTCTCCGCAGTGGCGGCACCTTCTGTGGCTCCGACAGTCCCGTCGCGAATGATTCGAAGAAAGGCAGTTGGAGCAGTACCTATGCATGAGTACTGCTCGCAACCGCTCCTCTAGATTCATCTCGAAGAACTGCCTGCACGACTGCAGGTTATGCTTAAGCAAACATAAACGACACCTCATGGAGGAGTCGTTGCGCGCCACCACGGCGACTACACTTGGCAGTGCGGTTTGCACCACATTTGGCAGTGCGGTTTGCACCACATTTGGCAGTGCGGGTTGCACTACGGGGTCGCACTCACGGATCGTCTCAGCATCACTCATGTCGGTGCTGAGGACCATTTCGTCAATTAAATCGGCGACGATGTTGGCAGTAGACATGCTGAAACGAAACAAAAAATTAAGAGGAAAAAAGTGAAACAATTTTATTCAGTCGACGGTAGAGCGACTAATTTAACTATAGGTCGCGTAATGCAACCTCTCTCGGTTCGAATATCGGCGACCCGTACTCGATTATCGCTACCGGGATACGTCTTGAGTATCCTACCTAAGCGCCATTCATTCGCGGGAAGATTATCTTCTTTAACCACGACCAAATCGTTAATGGTGAGGTCTCGTTGTGGTGATTTCCACTTAACGCGACGGTGCATTTCTTTAAGATATTCGCTTTTCCATCTATGGCAAATATGTTGTTGCATAGCCTTTATCCGTTGCCAACGATTGACAATTTTCGGAGGCTGATCAAAAATTTCTGGCTCCACTTGAGACAAAAGTGGACCGCCAACCAAGAAATGACCTGGAGTTAGAGACTGAAAATCATCTGGATTTTCAGACATGGCGCTTAGTGGACGCGAATTTAGACACGATTCGATTCGACTTAGTAATGTTAGAAATTCTTTGAAAGTATACTTCATACCTCCGGCCATTTTTTTGAAATGGGACTTAAAACTTTTTATACCAGCTTCCCATAATCCTCCCATATGGGGAGCATCTGCTGGAATGAAATGCCAAGAAATCTCTTGATGTGCATATTGTGCTAACACGGCATCTTGAGATTGGGTTAAGAAATCGTTAAAGTTCCTTTTCAGAACTTTAGAAGCTCCGACAAAGTTAGTTCCATTGCCAGAGTACATATTTGCTGGACATCCACGTCTTGCGACGAATCTGGCAAAGGCTGCCAAAAATGTAGCCGTTGAAAGGTCGCTAATGGCTTCAAGATGAATTGCTTTAGTTGAAAAGCAAATAAAAAGGCAGACATAGCCCTAACTAATTCGACAACTTCTACCAATGTAGCTTTTTATGTCGAATGAACTAGCAAAATCAATACCAGCGGACGAAAAAGGACGTAAGATCACAGTTCGTTCTGCCGGAAGAGCAGCCATAATCTGAGTCCGCTGTTGTTTTTTATAAATCACAGAAGTCTTTCAATTGTGCAAAGTTGTTTTAATGAGATTTTTAGCACGCGAAATCCAGTATTGCATTCGAATAAGACGAAGCATTAGCTGATTTGCTCCATGAATTGAAATTTCATGAATAAAACTGACTAAAAGACGAGTAAATTGGCAATTGTACGGCAAGATTATTGGAAATCTTTCATCAAATGAAAGTGTGGGTGAAGAGGCTAGCCGTCCACCAACACGCAATAGTGCATCTGTATGCAGAAACGGATTAAGAGACATTATGACACTTTTGGAACCAACGAGTTGTTTCGTTTCCAAGTTGTGGTACTCATCCGAAAAAGCAACCTTTTGGCACAACAAAATCAAACGATTTTTGACATACTTGATTTCAGCATGATCTATACGTAGTGATTTATGTGAAAAAGATGAATTAGTATGTGGCCGGGTATGACGCAGAAAACGAAAAACATATGCCAAGACCCGTAAGCCACGTGGAAGCGATGAAAAATGTTCCAATATGTCTTCATATTTTGAAAAGTATGAGAAATTAACCTTAACAGTCTTTTTCTCGAGCGCAGTGTCAAAAACTGAAGGCTGAGGTTTATTTTGCCATGAAGAACTTTCAATTGTCAGCCATGACGGCCCATGCCACCAAAGTGAGCTATCTTTTAAGTCTTGTGGTGTCACACCACGAGTAGCTAAGTCAGCGGGGTTTTCATGTGATTCAACATGAAACCAGTTACGACTGCCAACCATTTCCGCTACTTTCGAAACTCTATTGGCTACGAACGTTGTCCAGGAGCAAGGACGCTTGCAAAGCCAGGCAAGGACGATTGTGGAGTCTGTCCAACAATACAATCGGTGCCTATCAATATCGAGGTGAGAGATCAAAGAATCGACCATATCCGCAAGTAATGTAGCGCCACATAACTCAAGACGAGGTAATGAGATCGTCTTGACTGGAGCAACTTTACTTTTAGCATAAAGCAGATGACTGACAATACAGTCACCTTGCCTAACGCGGAGGTATATTGATGCAGCATACGCTTTCTCAGAAGCATCGCAGAATGCGTGAAACTCTACTTCTGAGGCTGACGAATAGCTGACATAACGTGGGATGCGAATTTCTTCAATAAATTCATATTCCTGCAAAAATTATTGCCAGGAACGGAGACTGTGCGGGGGGATGCTTTCATCCCAATCTATTTCATCCAACCATATATGCTGCATTAAAATTTTCGCTGTCACAACAATTGGTGCCAGCCAACCTGCAGGATCAAATAGTTGGAACAATGACTGAAAGAACTTCCCTTTTACTATAGGACGACTTAATTTCGAGACGTTTTGCAGTAAAATAAAATGAATCGGAAGTGGCATTCCAACGAACTCCTAGAGCTTTTGCACAACTTTCATCTTCTAGTTTCAAAAAGTTTTCACGCAAAAGATGCTCGACCGGAAGGTCAGCTAATATGCTTGACGCATTAGCTGTCCACTTGCGCATTGTGAAACCTGTTGAGTCCAGTGCAGAAATCAGCTCATTTCTAGCTTTTATGGCAGTTTCAACATCGTGAGCGCCAGCTAAAGCGTCATCAACGTATGTGAAGTGCCGAAGAATTTGAGCAGCAAGTGAATACTGCTGCTGTACATCATCTGCCAATTGCAGCATGGTTCTAATCGCTAGATATGGTGCACAATTAACGCCGAAAGTTACGGTCTAAAGCTCGTAATCTTGAATTTCGTTATCGGGTGAGCTTCCAAAAAGAATTCGCTGGAAAGTGGAATGTTTTGAATCCACAAGTATTTGGCGATACATTTGCTGAATATCACCATTAAAAACGTATTTGAAAAAACGCAATTTTAAGACCAGAAGCGTTAAATCAGCTTGAAGAATTGGACCTGTGTATAGGACATCATTCAAGCTTACTCCATTGGCAGTGGGACTTGACGCGTTGAATACTACACGAACCTTCGTTGTAGTACTTTCTGATTTGATGACCGCATGATGCGGTAAATAATAGTGAGATGGCAAAATCTCGAATCTTGGTGGAGAGACTTTTTTCATGTGGTTCAATTTAAAATATTCATTAACCTCTTCGTCATATTGAATTTTGAAATCTGAATTTTTTGTTAAACGAGTTTCACCTTTAAGAAATTGCTTAAAGGCGATGCCTCGAGAAAATCCTAAATTGATTTCGTCGAGGTAGCCACTTTTGAAAGGCAAAGTGACTATATAGCGACCACTTTCGTCTCGTCTAGTCGTTTTCTTATAGTTTTCTTCACAAAACTTATCAGCTTGTGTTAGAAACTGTTTTTTAGGAAGTTCCTCCAACTCCCAAAAACGTGCGATCTGCTTGTCGATCGCAACCTCACTAAAATGAGTAAGGCAAGTAGTAAAACTGGATATTTCACTACGAGGGATAGGGCCTGTAAATATCCAACCGAAAACAGTTTCTTGGGCAAGAAGTGACCCAAGAATGTTGCGTTGGATGCCATCGAGGATTATGGCGGGGTACAAATCGCCACCGATAAGTACATCTATTTGGCCACTATGGAAGAAATGTGGATCTGCCAGTTGAAAATCAGGCAGGCTCTTCAACAAGGAAGATTCAAGGGCAAATTACCAGTTAAGCGGGACAGAACAAAAGCTGTAGCTTCAATTTGAAACTGCCTATTTTTTGGGGAACTTAAAATCAAATCGCAAGCTTTAGTAATTTGCGCTGAAACCGCATTATTAAGCCCTGAAACTTGAGCATTGACAGCACGAGTAGGGAGCTTCAACAACTTCTGCAAACACAACCAGAGTCGATAAGCGCTCTGGGTGTGTACGCCGAACCTAAGTGACATACGGTCACCATTGCAGTACCTAGCAATACGTGCTTGGTACTAGAAGGGAAGCATGATTGGATGTCGCAATTAGTGGACTGTATTTGTGTGGAGTGGGTTTGAGTATTAGAGCCCGGGGGGTTGGATCGCAAATTCGACTTACTTGAGTTTACACTCGAAGCAGGAGAAGGGGCTGGAGTCGAATTGCGATGCAAAAGTGTATTGTGACGTTGTTTGCACGTTGCACAAGTATACAGACTCTTGCACTCTTTTACTTCATGAGAGTAGTAATAGTAGCAATAGTGATGCTTGCGAACAATTGCTAAGCGTTCTTTTGCATCCATTTTTAAAAATCGAGGGCAAAAGCGCAGCGCATGCTATTCCGACGAACATAATTTGCAATTTGCTGGCGAGATTTTAACTTGATAGTTATTTAATCGCCTACTGGTATTAGAAGTAATTTGTTTGGAAAAGGATGGTATAGAATTTTGCAGAGAAATCGCACCACTTGAGCTGCGAATGTCAGAAACGGTTTCTAGCGTTTGAAACCGACTTGTAAAAAAATTATCGAGGTCTGTCCATTTCGGAATTTCATTCTTATTTTGAATGGATTGCTCCCATAACGACAGCGTGACCTCTGGCAATCGTGTAGAGCAAAGTTACACAAGGATTGCATCCCAATTCGAGATATCAATATTGTGCGTTTTGAGCGCGAAAATACAACTATTGATATCCCTCTGAAGTTTCTTGAGTTCTGTGCCAGATTCTTTAGGCACGTGAGGCAAGTTGAACATAATTTTTAACTGGCTGTTGACTAAGATACGTTTATTTTCGTATCTGTCAGATAATTTTTGCCAGGCTTGCACAAAACCTTCGTTTGTCAAAGGAGAACTCCGCAAAATCTCCTTTGCTTCGCCACGTGTTTTTTTATTTAAGTAGAAAAGTTTTTTTACTGAAGTTAGCCGCGAGTTACTTATGTAAATGGCCGTAAACATGTCCCTAAAGAACGGCCATGAGAGGTAATCGCCATCGAATACCTCAGTATCGCAGGGGGGTACAGGCATGCTGTGACCCAATACAGGTGCTGGCTCTGCATCAACTGTATGACGGGAAGGCTTCGCTTGTGAAAGCTCCGAAATTTTTCCTGCTACTCTTATATATGTTTGGTAGCTACTGCGATACTTTTTCTTAACTGAGTCAATTTTTGCTTGCTCAGTTGGAGGTGATAACTTGTCTAAGCAAGTATCATAAGCAGCTTTGATTTTATTCCACAAAGACTTAAGCTCTTCACTTTGAGCATCCAGAGAAAATACTGGATGTGACTCAACAGCATTGAAATCTGTTTCGAATTCAATAAGTGAATCGGTCAGACGATTAAATGTATTTAAATGAGACATAATTACTGCTTTATTATTTCTTGTATGCAGTTCGAATAGGAAAAAAAAAATATAGTTTTCTTCAAAGAAACTATATTAAAAAAATATATAAACAAAAAACTTTTTACAAAATTGGATGTAAAAAATTTCCATGAAGTGCACAAAAAAAAAATATTGTAAAAGTTTTTTACTGCAAACAAAAAGCGCAACTTAACACTTTAGTAGTGGTAAAAAAAAATGTACCTGAAAATGTTAATAAAAAAAACAAAATAAATAAATTTATTAAATTCTTAATATTTTTTTTCATCCGAAAAAAAATATTTATTGCCCACTGTGCGATTTGTACAAGAAATAAAATTCTTTTAAATTTGCCTGAAATTGCAGAGTTTATTCCCACTGTGCAACGGATTTACTCTCACTTGCAAAAAAAAAAATACTGAAAATTTTAACAAGTGAGTGTGTTGATGTCCAAGCACAAAGTGCTGTGTTGGCTTTGACCACAACGGACACGACACAAAGCAAATGAAGAAAAAGTCTATTATGTACAAGAGCAAGATCTCTTTGTACAAAGAATTGGGGTGGGTAATTGCACTTTACCAAGCACAGAGTGTAACTTTGGCTTCGGCAGTTACTTATGCGGCAAAAATTATAAGAAAAAAAAAATGTGTGGGTGAAGAGTGCAGAAAGGCTGCTTGTACTCTATCACAATAAATCTCAGTTTTTCTAAGAAAAAAAATAAAAAAACAACAAACACTGTTTTGAAACTTCTTTTAAACCCGATTCTCAAAAAACCACAAAAGTATTAAAAACTCTGGTGAAACCAAAAAACGTTATGCATATAAGTATGTACCAATGTATGTACAAAAAATTGCGCCACAAAATAAATCTATATATATGTATGAATATATACTTGTACTATATAAAAGAAATGGGAAAGGTCAACGAATTACCCTTTCTTTTATGGAACTTTTTGGCAATTTTTAATTAAATATATGACACGTAAAAAAATAGCGCCACAAAATAAATCTATATATATGTATGAATATATACTTGTACTATATAAAAGAAATGGGAAAGGTCAACGAATTACCCTTTCTTTTATGGAACTTTTTGGCAATTTTTAATTAAATATATGCACACGTAAAATGATTTCACAAATTTCAAAAAAAACTTAGCGAACCGAACTGAATTTATGGGCGGAACTCGAACACGAGACTTTATGAAAAATGGTTGAATTTAAATTCAACCTAGTTTCACTTTTTTTTAATTTCGAAAGAAACCACTTACTTGGTTATTTTTCTGTTGGTAGAAAAATGTAATGAAAAAATCAAAATGCCGTCGGCAAAACGCAAAAATTCCTATTTGCTCTTTACGCTGGAGACGATGCTGCAGTTGATGCAAGTGTTGTTGCTGGTGATGTAGATGCTGCTGGTGCAGTTGATGAAGATGAAGATGGTGCTGCTGTTCACCAAAAAGTCTTTTTGTTTAGAACAAAAAAATTTTTTTTTTAATTGTGTTCACAAAAAAACTCGCGGCGGGAGTTTAATTTTTATTTTTTAATAAAAATATAAAAATATTGTTTTTTTTTTTTCAAAATGTTTTTATTTTTTTTTAAATGCGTGGCACTAAAAAACGGGTCGAGAAGGACCAAATGTTTCTCTGGGGGAAAAAAGGGGGGAAATTCACTTTGAATTTAAAACTGAAAAAAACACTTTGAGAAAAAAACGCGGCGGTTCAAATTTAAAACAACTTTATTGCTCTAGTAACAATTCGGAAGTAAGTTACATTATTGTACAAATAAAAGAGAGGGAGCAAGAAGCGCAGCCCAAAAGAAGGAAAAACTTAACGAACACCACTATGCCGGTATTAGGACATAGGGTGTTCATTATTGGCGTAAACAGAAAAATCTTGCATTAATTGGTTTAATGCCTTTGAATGTAGTGATTTAAGTTTGTGTTTTGAATATTTCAAGTCTAATATTTCCTCTATTTGTTGTAAAAATATTCCATTTTTACCAAAAAGAGTTTACAAATTGCCATGGTATACGAAAGGTCTAAAAAAATTTAAAAATTTGCGTAATAAGTTTTATAATCTCTACAAAGCTACTAGATATTAAATATCTTCAATATATGAGGAAATTTAATTTTTTAAATAAATTTTTATACAAGCAATATGTGCTGAATTTTGAGACAAATATTAAATGCAATCCTAAATCATTTTGGAACTTTATAAGCTCGAAAAAAACTTGCTCCTCTATTCCTACGAATATGTCATTAAATGGTATTTTATCAAACACTTTATATGATTCTGTAAGTCTTTTTGCTGATTTCTTTCAATCAAATTTTGAACCTAGTAATTCAAGTTTTGATTCAGCAGTTTTAGAGAAGATTGAAACATTAATTGATTTTGGCTCTTTTCAGTTGATGCTTGAAGATGTTGCTTGTGGTATTGGTAATTTGAAAAACTCCCAAAAATCTGATATTGATGGTTTGTGTCTTTTTCTTATGAAGAAATGTGCTACGACAATGTGTGAGCCTTTGTGTAATTTATTCAATAAATCTTTGTCAATGGGTATTTTTATTGATAGCTGGAAGATTTTTATTTTATGATTCATAAGAGCGGCAACAAAAATATTGTTTCAAATTATAGACCTATCTCCAAATTATCTACGGTCTCAAAATTATTTGAGAGCATTGTAAAGAAAAAAAATTTTTTTGCTGTTAAAAACTGTATAAGCCCAATGCAGCATGGTTTTTTTCCGGGCCGCTCCACAGTCACAAATCTAGCGGTTTTTTCTGACTATTGCGTCTCTGCTTTTTCAAATGGTTTTCAAGTTGACACAATTTACACTGACTTTTCAAAGGCTTTTGATAAAGTTTCACATAAAGTCCTTGCGTCAAAACTGTCAAAGCTTGGTTTTCATTCAAAATTTCTTGTCTGGATAAGCTCAAATCTGTGTAATAGAGTTAACATTGTGAAAACTGATGGAATTAAATTTAAATCCTTTGTTGCTACTTCTGGTGTTCCACAAGGTAGCATTCTTGGTCCGCTCCTTTTTTTACTATTTATTAATGATATTTGCTCCTGTTTTAATTACTCCAAATTTTTACTTTTTGCAGATGACTTAAAGTTATTTCTGAACATTCGCAGTCCCTTGGATATAATTGCTCTTCAAAAAGATTTGAATAGCTTATTGATTTGGTGCAATAAAAATCAATTATTTCCATGTGACTTTCTGCAAAGCTGCAATATTTATCAATTCATCTTATCATTTTGAAATTAATACACTAGAAACTGTTAGTGGTGATCTTGGTATCTTATTTGATTCTAAATTTACTTTTGTGAGTCACATTAACTTTATTATACCAAAATGTTACTCAATGTTGGCGTTTGTCAGGCGTAACAGTATAGAATTCAATGATCTATTACTCGTAAAGTATTATACACATCTTATGTTAGATCAAAACTTGAATATGCATCTGTAATTTGGTATCCATTCTTTTCAGTACTTTCCAATAGGTTAGAAAGTGTTCAAAAAAGATTTCTTAAGTTTGCACTTAGATCATTAAATTTTTCTGAACCTTTTCCCAGCTATAATTCTCGTTGCTTGTTAATTGATCTAAAATCTCTCCAATCCAAACGAATGATTGCGTCTTTAATGTTTGTCTATGATGTTATTTCAGGGCATATTGACTGCTCATATATACTTGAGGTTATAAAATTTAAAGTTCCTGTTAGACCGTTACGCCATTGCAATTTGCTCTCAATTCCAGTTTGTAAAACAAATTATGCTTTAAATGCTCCAATTACAAGAGCTCTTTTTGAATTTAATAAGCTAAGTGTAAGTCATATAATAGATTTTTCTATGCCAAGAATTGTTTTTAAAAATTTTTTAATTAATTTATATATAAATTGAAATTTTCTTATTATTACTTTATATTTTATATATTGCTTACAATTACCTATTTTTAAGATTTTAGTTTATAAGTCTGTAAGAATTTGTTCATAGAAAAAAAAGAAAAATTTTGTGTGTTTCTTTTAATAAACCCCAACATGGAATTTGATTTTGATATGACAAGATCAAAATAGCTTGAAAATTTCAATTTACAATAAATAATTATTCCTAAATCTTTTACTTCCTCTTCTCTACATATTTGAAAGTTACTCAAACTGTAATCAAAGCAAAGTGTTGTTACGCACTTAGATAATGATATAATACAACATTTATTAATGTTTAAAAAGAAATTGTTCAAAGAACACCAATTATTAAAAGCAGCTAAGTCACTTTAGAGTTTAATACAATCACTTATGTGTGTAATCCTTAAAAATAATTTAACATCATCGGCGAATATTAATCATTTTGAAAAATTTAAGTGTTGAGGCAAGTCATTGTTAAAAATAAGAAAAAGAAGCGGACCACAATGAGAAGATGCACTCACTTCAATTATACATAACAGTTATGAATCATCGTTAAAAATATCCATTGAAATATAAATATTATCAGCAATTAATTTAATATTCCCTACCAATAACTTTTAAAAATATTTCTTAAAACTGAACAATTTTTCCAATCACGACAAAGCCAATAATAGTTATTTTGGGTCCCAGAAATATATAATCGGGACTTGCGATAGCCTCAAAACTCACAGCGAAATCGGTTTCTATTGCATACACGAATCGAACTACTACCGTACTTAATTAAGATTTGGAAAGCAATGGTACAAATTCTTAATCGCAAGCCTCGAATTTTATCAATATCAAACTTAATTTCCTAACATACATCATAGCTCAACACTGCCGTACGGATGAAGAAAAGCACTATCCACATTTTTATGAAAATTGAAATGTTTATACCGTTGGATTCGTCTTTTCAAGCTCTATCAATCTGTTGAATAAATAAACGGATAAACCTAATGTTTTCTTAAATGAAAATGCCTACATACATTTTCTGTATATTATAAACAGAATATAATGGAAATTTACATGAGAATCAAGCTTGTCTATGTTTTATTGCAGATAGTGCATTTTTTCATATGTTTGAGTAATAAGTTCATTTATTATACATACGAGTATGCCTATGAACATAGTGCATTTTTTCATCTGCAATTTCCAATAAATCGGCAATTTCCAGAAAAACTGCATATCTGCATTTTCACCTAGAAAATTTCCAAATTTTTTTACACCATTGAAAAGAGCACCCTCAAAAATCCCAAAAGCCATAAAAAAAAAATTATAAAATTCCGATTTCTTAAGAGAAAATAACTTTTTAAATGTTTTTCTTATTTATTCGACTTTGATTCTAATGCAGATAGTGTTTTTTTTCAGCTGTACGGCAGAACAGTATTATGATATTTTTATATACTACAATATTCTATATTTATTTACGCATCCGCTTACTTATTTCAATAACCAAATAATTATTTTCTTTTTCTTATATTTTACTTTAAATAGACATCAATACAAAGTGCGTCGCTCACCTACGCATATACGTCATTTGTTGCCGGAAGTTGTACCAATGCAGGATCTTAGCTACTCATTCGACACACACAGTTGGAATCGTGCAGGAAATGATCTTATGGAAGCTGTTTCACCTTCTATGCCTCATTCGCATCTGCTCAAACGAAATATTTCTCTATTGTCCTTTCGTATTTAAGCACTATTAACAATTAAGTATTCAAAATATTTTGTATGTAGTTTTTAATGTAAAATTTTACAATTTAGTACATAAAAAAAATATAGGGTTATTTAAAGCAAAACATAAGAAATCTTTTTTGAGTAGATATTAATAAAAATTTTTGCATGCCAAAATTATTGAAATAAAGTTCAGACTCAAAAATGTTGGTTTTAAATATATTTATATAATTATGTACATATATCACTTACTGGGTATTACTGCCCTCATAAATTACAATGTTTATCGAGCAATTAAGCATAAAAGGGAACAACGAACCTGCTCAATATCTGCACACTCTATCGACTCTATCTGTTTATAGGGGTTAACTGTCATTTAGTTGAATGTGTCATTAAGTAGTGGTTGCGAAATAGTTCTCCAACAAAAGACAGGTCAAATATTAGAGGTATAACGACAATTATAGTGGATTACAAGAAAACATTTCTCATAAACGAAATCATGAATGAAGAAAGCTTTAGATAAGTTAAATATTTGTTTTTGTACAGAGTTCAGTTACTTCTAGTGCAAAAAACCACAAAAAATTACAAGCGCAAATGCATTAAAATGGGCAACGAGCTGCTTATACTACTTTCAATGACCGCTACGTCATATCATCAGTAAGCTTTGTTAGTCGAAGTGTAGTAGTCTGCAAGCCTACTATGTTCTATTTCTTGCGTTGATCATTTAAGAATCACAGCAAAAAACAAAACTTCTACATCTTAATACAATTGCTTTTGATATCTCTTTGATATCACACATTTCTTGACTAGCGCTCCGTTAAAGGCTTTTCTGGCGATACGAACGAACGAAGTTGCAAGTGCTACATGTAAATATCGGCGAGCACACCGAGCATCAGTCGGTGTGGTCCTCAGAGCACCACTGAAGCACGTGAAAGCAGCAATTGTCTTCTGCAATTGTCTGTAATAGGTGACCTTGTTTAAGACAGGCCACGACAACACAATCCCATATAACAGAAGGTCGAATTACTGAATTACGAAAGTACCATTGAATGATACGAGGTGATAGCCCTCATCTTCCCCCCACAGCTTTTTTTACAAGAGTATATACTTAATTTCCCACCCAATATCAGACCAAGATATCTACTTTTTAAGGCAAGTCTAATGCCCTTTAGCGAAGGTGGTACTATAATTGGAAGTTTGTGACTCCTAGTAAAGAGTACTAGTTCACTTTTGTTCGAATTTACACCTAAACCAGCCTCATCTGCCCATGAGACGAGTCTGTTTAAGGCATCCTGAAGAATTTCACACAGTGTGTTTGGGAATTTGCAACGTGCAATTAATGCTACATCATCCGCATAGGCAATAGCTTTACAGCTGTGCCTGTTTAGTGACATAAGCATCTTATTTATTGCCAGATTCCACAATAATGGAGATAGCACTCCACCCTGTGGCGTTCCTCTGCAAACAAACCTATTAGCCTTGGAGATACCAAGATTTGAGGTAATGGCTCTGTTTGTCAGTAGCTTTTTAATCAGCTCAACTATGGAACTGTTGATATCCAGTTTCTGCAATTCAGAGATAATCATACTGTGGTCAACGTTGCTGAAAGCTCCATCAATATCCAGGAACGCCACCAGGGCGAATTCCTTACATGCAAAGGATTTTTCAATGCCACTCACTAGTGTGTGGAGTGCAGTTTCTATAGATCTGTCTTTCGTGTAAGCACGCGTAGAAGAAGACAGCAGATCAAGTTTGATACTGATGCGAACATAGATTTCTATGAGTCTTTCCAATATTTTTCATAGAAAAAGTCCCTTGAATTTATGTAAGAGCTCTTCCCAGCTTTTGAAATGGAGTTGACTTTAGTCATCCTCCAGGCTAGACGAATGTAGGAGAGGTTAAGACAGCCCTTGAAAATAGCTGCCAACCAGGGTATAGTTAAACAAGCATATTGTTGCAGCTCAGATGGTGTTACACCTTCGGGTCCTGGTGATTTGTAGCGTTTGAAGCTAGTTATCGCCCATCGAATTTTGGTTTCCGAAACAATGTCCCCAAGAATAATTGAAGACATCTGGGTTTGAACATTCAGATCCTCTGGCCCATTCAATGAGCTCCCAGGGAAGTGAGTATCTAGTAAGAGGTCTAAGGTCTCTTTGCTAGATGTTGTCCATGAGCAGACCTTTTTAAAAGACCTTGAGTAGTGGGTGAAGTAGATAGAATCTTCTTTAGTCCAGAAGCTTCTGAAGTCTCTTGAATGTTTCTACAGAAGTTTGCCACGAGTTACGTTTAGCTTTTCTTAACGAACTCTTGTAAATTTTGAGACTATTAGATTTTTTTTTCTTTGTTAAATAAAGTCCTGTTATTTTTTTTATTTGTGTTTTTTGAACAAAATTTCATAATAATATTATTTTATGTACAGATCTTATTGTTCAGTACTTTTTAGTGCAAAAAACCACAGAAAAATTCCTGCTGCTTCGTCTAAGAACTTGAATTTCATTTAACCACCATGGAGATTCTTCTTTATTCGGGTTTCACTTACAGGAAAAGAAATCTCCTGGGATTTATTTAAGCCTCCCGTTAAGCTTTGTACCAACCTGTCAATGTCGTAGACAGTTGACAGCTCTACGGGAGTTGAGATAAGCGGATGCTCTGCAAGTTTCTTGTTATATATTCCCCAGTTTATCCTTTTTACATTTCGGTGAACAATTGGATTTGGGGAGTCAACAGTGAGAACAAATTCTATATATCGATGATCTGAAAAAGAGTGCTCGCTTGAGACTCTCCAGTCAACGATGCACTCAAAAACGAAGTCCGAGACCAAGTTTATGTCCAAGACTTCTTCCCTGTTCTTTACTATAAAGGTTGGCTCGCAGCCTTTGTTGCAGATAAGGGGGTTAGTATTTAAAATGTACTCAAAAAATTATTCACCTCGATCATTATCATCTGTGCGACCCCAGACAGTGTGAAGTGCATTTACGTCACTGCCTATAATTAGCCCAGTTTTGTTTAAGCAGGATTGCTCCACAGTCGCCTTTAAATATATCGGTGGTAAGCCACTTGCCATGTCGTGAGCCTTGTAGCACGAAGCTAACCAGAAGCCTCCAGCTTTTATCTCCAGGCTAGCAACGACCGTATCTCGGTCACTGTAATTAGAAAGCAGAAACAAGTTAAGATTGGTCTTTGCCAAAATGCACGGTCTGGGGTTACCTTTCACATTCCCTAACAGTAGTTAATAGCCTTGCGTCCTTAGCACGGCTAAAACTCTCGCCTTACATCCGTTGTTTTTTGACCTTTGGACTCAGATATTCCGTCTTGGGATCTGTGCCTTTTAGGTAGCTTTTTTCAAACGGCCGTCTGTTCACGGCCTTCTTGTTCAAGGATACCCTTTGCCCATCGAATGGAGTCCTTATCCTCCCTAGATAGAGAGCTGGGATCAGCAGCTTCCATGCGTCAGTTAATTCGGCCTGCTTGTCCGCTATTTTTCTTTTGGAGGGTCTAACACCCTTACTCCCCAACCCTAAAGGATTCTGTTCCTTCTTGGACTCCCCAGCTGACTTTGACTGACTTAGCCGTGAGGCTGTGGTCGATGTCGAACTGATTTGTCCTAGATTGGACAGCGAAGATTGCCCCTTAGGAATTGGCTCATTTCTGGATTCCCCAGCCGACTTAGTATGACCATGCCGTGAGGTGGTTGATCCAGCCCTCACAAGGAAAAGAAGGTCCATCCTCACAGAGTCTGCATGTGTGGATAAGGCTAGGTTGAAACGGGAGTTTGCCAGACTTCCCGCGTCCGCATATTAACGACTAGACAACCCCCTAGTCATACATCCTTCGGCATATGCTGTTCCACCTTGGATTGGAGAAATTGCTGCCTGAAATCATTCACAGACAGATATTCACCAGTGCCAGACACTCATGGTTTAGCGATTAGCACCAATATTTGCATTCCCGAAAAACACCCCAGTCATTTAAGGAGTTACCATCCCCTAGCCCAGCTATGCTAGCCAGCCCTACAGTCAAGACTTAAGCACCTGGCGAGGTGTTTCCAACGGCCACCAACTTAGAGGTCATAGCTGCACTTGTGGCACGACACATATGTACTAGCTGTTAATCAGATGAGTAACGTGTTTGTCCACTAATCAGTGCACTTGGCTGACCCTTAGCGTTTCAGGTTTCATAAATACAAACGTTATTGACTCTCAAAATAGAACATGAATTCCGTTTTTATAACACAGTTCAATAGTAGTTTGGCAATAGAGCCAAGAGGTATAATCCTGAAAAAGGATGTTGTCCTGATTAATTTTGTTATTTATATAAGGTTGAATACTCGTACAGTCTCTTCAGGTTAGACTTGGTATGTACCCCCACTTTTTACTAGATCGAGAATCCGAAAACGTAATGGAAAAATGTTATGATGCAGTTTTGTTTGAAACTCTTTTTCAATGATAATTCGAAAAAAAATGTTCTTTAATATAAATTTAACCCTACAAGGTAATGCTTCTTGTCGCGGTAAAGCTCTTGATGTAGACGAACGTATAGTGCTGTAAAATTTTTGTAACCATGCTTATTTAAAATTTGGGTAGTCGCAACGACAAAGTATAACCTCTGTGTAACTTTTGAATTTTTATTTTTTACATTTGTGTTGCATTATTATAGCTGTAGAGCAAAAAAAAAGGAGAGCATCCTATAGAAAATGAAATGAATACCGGAGAAAAAACTGTGGTCTCTCCGCGAGTAGAGCTTTGGTGTTTCTTGTGTAACAGCTCAAATCCTTTTTTGTTTTCACTGCATTCAGCAAGAAGATTTGCAAAAATCAGCGTGCCATCAAATCAACAGCTAGGGCTGGATTATCAATTTGACGGCAGCGTGGGATCACCATACAAATTTTATAAAATCGTGCCATCAAATCAACAGCTAGGGCTGGATTATCAATTTGACGGCAGCGTGGGATCACCACACAAATTTTATAAAATGTAAGTGAGATGATCATATAAAATTGATTGTGTTAGCTTTGATAGGAAAATTAGAAAGAACCAAACAAAAGCGTTCACGCTAAATGTGATTTGCCGACGGCTATTTACTATTATAAAAACAAATCGTTCTTTGTGCGCGCTTTGTGCGTATTTTATGTATTTCGGTGTTGTCCCTTGCCTATAATTAAAAATAAGTAACAATTGTTCATTGGTAGCCTTGTGACAGTGTGTGTTAAGAATAGGTTTTTAACTAATGAGCGATAACTCAGGCGACGCCGACAGTGACCAGATAAAAAATTACGACAGCGACGACAGTGCCCTACAACTATTATTAGGTGAGGACAGTGTTCTACAATCACTGACTAATAGGATAGGAAGTTTAAGAGTTACGGAAGAAACCTCCGGCATGAATCCAGACCAATTACGGCTAGTGGTGGAGAGTGCAGTGTCCAGTGCGCTGTCAGCGCAGGCAGCATTCTATGAGCAAAGAGACACCACCCTGAGGCGGGAGTTTAGCCAGCAAATTGCCGAGCTAACGAGTCGCCTCAGGAGCACACATATTGCCTTGCCAGAAATTGAGGTGTATGAGGAAGTTAAAATTGTTGAGGGTGAAAAATGTGATGAACCCTTAGACGCCGTGAAATGCTTGCCAGAGTTTTTTGGCTCGCAAGAGACATACGTGTCATGGCGTCAAGCAGCGCGTGCTGCGTACAAGATTTTCAAACCATATAATGGCAGCTCGCGCCATTATCAAGCGGTTATAATAATTAGAAGTAAAGTTAGGGGTCCAGCGGATGCTGTACTCGCATCTTTCAATACGGTGTTGAATTTCGATGCCCTCCTGGCTAGGTTAGATTTCACGTATAGCGATAAGCGGCCAATCCACATAATAGAGCAGGAACTTGGCACGCTCAGGCAAGGAAGCTTGTCGCTCCTACAATATTATGATGAGGTTGAGAAAAAGTTCACCTTGTTGACCAACAAAGTAAACATGTCATACGATTCAGCTTTAGCAAAGGGCATGTGTGAAAAGTTTAGGGGGGATGCTCTTCGAGTGTTCGTCTCCGGGCTCAAGCGAAACCTCACAGATGTGCTATTTGCTGCCCATCCTCCTGATCTGCCGTCGGCCTTAGCGTTGGCTCAGGATAGATACGCGTTTGCAGCGAACTATGCGAGAAGCATTGAGGAGAAATCGCAGAGGTCAGACCACCGATCACAGAATCGGCAGCAGCCGAAACAACAAGATAAAGGAAACTGGGCCCGGGCAGGTCAGGGTAAAAGCCCTTTCTTCAGAAAACAGCAGAGTAATCAGCGACAAGATGACCAGGCCCAAGCCAAAACCAACCGTGGAAATTATGCTGAACCAATGGACATTGATCCGTCTTCGTCAAAATTTCGACAGGCTACGGCGTACCAGAAACACCAAGGCTCTGGTAAATATAATGCAAGCCCCTACCAAGGCAACAAAGATGGCAATGGGTCAGAGCGCATCTCAGGACAAAGGCGACAGAGGCTCGATCATATAACCCAAGGCTCTGATCCGAGTACGCAATCATATGGCGAAGTGGCCGCAGATGCGGTAGCTGAGATCCAGGCAGAGAGTGAAAACGAATACGAAAGCGACGGCATTAATTTTTTAGGGGAAACTCCCTGCTGCCGTTCGTTTGGCGAAGGGTAGCGGGGGTAAAAATGAAGTTTTTAATCGACACGGGCGCGTCAAAGAACTACGTTAAGCCCTGCAAGTGGCTAGAAGATGTGTCCCCGGTCGACTCCCCATTCGTCATGCACTCTATTCATGGTTCTAACAGCATTGCCGAAAAATGCTTGCTACCAATGTTTGGAAAAATTACACCATTTTTTTTACTTAACAGTCTCTCGACATTCGACGGGATTATTGGTCTTGACTTGCTTACGCAAGTAGGAGCGATCCTAAGTTTAAAAACGAACGAAATCAAGATCGGTTCGAAGTCGGAAGCGATACAGTACCACAAGTGCGCTGATGTCAACTTTACCAAAATTTTTGACATCGACGCCCCGCCCGCGGTTAGAACCAGCTTCACCAAAATGCTGAAGAGTAGGGCTAAGGCATTCGCGGACTCTAACGAGTCGCTGCCATATAACACGTCTGTAGTTGCCACAATTCGGACAACGGACGATGAGCCAATTTACTCCAAGCTATACCCATATCCTATAGGCGTAGCAGATTTTGTTGCCACTGAAGTAAAAAATCTTCTTAAAAATGGCATTATCAGGGTGTCTAAGTCGCCATATAACAACCCAATTTGGGTGGTTGACAAAAAAGGCACCGATGAGTTAGGTTATAGAAAGAAACGTCTTGTAATGGACTTTCGAAAACTCAACCAAAAAACGATTGCAGATAAGTACCCGATGCCGAGCATATCTATGATTTTGGCAAATCTGGGAAAAGCCAAGTATTTTACGACCTTGGATCTGAAATCTGGCTATCACCAAATTACATTGGCAGAGCGCGACCGTGAAAAGACGTCGTTTTCAATCAATGGCGGGAAGTACGAATTTTGTCGGCTCCCATTTGGCCTAAAGAATGCTGGCAGCATTTTTCAGAGGGCAATTGATGACGTTCTGCGTGAACAGATCGGCAAGACGTGTAATGTTTACGTCGATGACGTCATCATATTTTCCAAAAATGAGACGGATCATGTCAAGTACGTTGACTGGGTTCTGAAAAGTCTCTACGACGCCAACATGAGGGTGGCACAGGAGAAATCACATTTTTTTAAAACGAGCGTTGAATACCTCGGGTTTATCGTGACTAGCGATGGTACAAAAACGGACCCGGAAAAGGTGAGAGCTATCCAGGAGTACGTTGAGCCAAGGAATTTATTTGCATTAAGATCTTTCCTAGGCCTGGCTAGCTACTATAGATGCTTCGTTAAGGACTTTGCATCAATAGCAAAACCCCTCTCGGACATTTTGAAGGGGGAAAACTGCTCTGTCAGTAAGCACAGGTCAAAGAAAATCCCCATTCAGCTTAATGAAATTCAACGCCACGCCTTCGAAAGGTTAAGAAACATTTTGGCATCAGAAGATGTCATGCTCAGATACCCAGACTATAAAAAAGCTTTCGATTTAACCACCGACGCTTCAGCCTGTGGTATAGGGGCAGTTCTCTCCCAGAATGGTCGTCCTATCACAATGATTTCTAGAACATTGAAGGACAGGGAAATGAATTATGCAACTAATGAGAGGGAACTCCTGGCCATAGTGTGGGCCCTTGGAAAACTTCGTCATTACCTGTACGGGGTGAAGGACATCAACATCTTCACAGATCATCAACCGCTTACCTTTGCGGTTTCAGAAAGAAACCCTAACGCAAAAATTAAGCGTTGGAAGGCGCGAATTGACGAGCTCAATGCTAACGTTTTCTATAAGCCCGGCAAAGAAAATCATGTCGCCGACGCTTTATCGCGACAGAATCTGAATACGCTGGAAAATCAGTGCCCCGCATCTGACGTAGCCACAATCCATAGTGAGCTGTCTCTAACCTACACGTTAGAAATGACAGAAAAGCCCTTGAACTGCTTTAGGAATCAAATCATATTAGAAGAAGCGCGCTTCCCATTGAAACGGAATTTCATTCTGTTTGGCAAAAAAACACGTCATGCTATACACTTCACCGACAGGGAATCCCTTGTTGAAGATGTAAAGTCAGTAGTAAATCCGGAAGTTGTCAACGCCATACATTGCGACTTACCAACTTTAGCCCGTATTCAACATGATTTGGTAAGGTGTTTTCCAAACACAAAGTTTTGGTATTGTAAGAATTTGGTTACGGATATCTTCGACAGCAATGAGAGAAAGGAGATAATTACTGTAGAGCATAATCGGGCCCACAGAGCAGCCCAAGAAAATGTGAAACAGGTTTTGGCCGACTATTATTTCCCAAGAATGACGAAGTTGGCCAATGAAGTGGTGTTAAACTGTAAAATCTGTTCGAAAGCCAAGTATAGCAGACACCCGAAAAAACAGGAGCTCGGCAAAACGCCAATTCCCTCCTACACAGGAGAAATGTTACACATCGACATTTTTTCCACAGATAGGAAGTTTTTCCTGACTTGCATTGACAAATTCTCGAAATTCGCAATCGTACAACCGATAACCTCGCGCACTATCGAAGATGTGAAAATACCATTGGTTCAACTGATGAACATTTTTCCATGCGCGAAATTAGTTTACTGCGACAATGAAGCCTCTTTTAATTCGGAGACAATAAAATCTCTACTGTTGAATCAGTTTGGGGTTAGCATCGCCAACGCGCCGCCACTCCACAGTACCTCAAATGGCCAGGTAGAGCGGTTGCATAGCACTCTCCTGGAGATTGCGAGGTGCCTAAAGCTCGAAAGAGGAATTGATAATACTGTTGACCTTATCTTACAGGCAACGGTAGAGTACAACAGGTCGATGCACTCTGTCACCGGCATGAAACCCATTGACATACTCCACTCATCTTCGCAAAGTTTCAGAGAAGGAGTAAAGGATAAAGTTCGGGTAGCGCAAGAGATCCAAATCAACAGAAATAATCAGACTAGACGAAATAGGGTTTTCAAAGTAGGCGAGAAAGTTTTTGTTAAAACAAACAGAAGGCTCGGGAATAAATTGACCCCCTTATGTGTCGAAGAGAAAATAGAGGCAGATTTAGGGACAACAGTCCTAATTAAGGGGAGGGTGGTCCACAAGGACAACCTAAGATAGTAAGCTAGGTTTTACCTTTGGCATTCTCTAGAAATTTATAAATCGAATTTAGGCTCACGTAGGTTCCATTTTATAATTACAGGTTTTTTCCAACGATACTGTCTTTAGTCACGATAGTGACAGCTCGAATCTCTGACTACACTCACTCCAATTACGTTCCGATACTGGACGGTGACGTACTTGTATGGGACCGGCATGACTACTTAAGACACACCGCCAACTTGACCGATTACGCTCGCTTGACGGATGAGACGATTAAGATGACGATCATGTTCCCCCAATCCCACATGCGGAAGTTACTGGAGATAGACACCGATCATGTAAAAAATTTGCTGTCCGCTCTAAATGTACACCACAGGTTAGCGAGAAGTCTAGATTTCCTGGGCACAGCCTTAAAGGTTGTTCTGGCACACCGGACGCTAGCGACTTAGAACGGATTAAGGTAACTGAAGCTCAGCTGGTCGAGTCCAACAATAGACAGGTAGTAATCAACAGCCAAACACAAAATCAAATCAATCAGTTAACAAACACGGTGAACAGTATGTTAGAATCCACAAAAAAGGAACACATTGATACGGCTCACCTGTTTGAGGTCTTATTGGCAAGGAATAGAATGCTGATTACGGAAATACAAAATCTAATGCTCACTATTACGCTAGCGAAAGTAAATATTATAAATGCAGCTATTTTGGACCATACTGACTTGAAATCAATCTTTGTTGATCATCTCACAGGGACTAGCATTACAAATATTCTAGAAGTATCTAGTATTAAGGTGTTGCAATCAGATAACATAATACATTTCATTATCAAGTACCCTAGGATTAAGTTTTCATGTAAAAAGGTAACAATCTTCCCCGTTGCGCATAATGGCACTATTCTTCAACTTTTCGATAACATTGTGGCCGAATGTGATAACCAAGTACTGGCTGTCACCAATTGCACGCTGACAACCGTAACAACATTTTGCAGATTGGCAGAAAATGGCACATGCGCCCAAGATTTGCATGCTGGTAATCTGGCTCATTGCCAGACTCAACCTAGCCATCTAAGCCCCATAACTCTAGTCGATGATGGAATTATCATCGTCAATGATCACCCAGCGAAAATTAGAGTCGACAATGGGACAGAAATTGCTGTGAATGGTACAAATCTCATCACATTTGACAATTACGCCCTGATAAATGGAACGAGATACATAAACCGCAATTGCATCCAGAGAAGGCTCCCGGGAATTGCGTCGTCGCCATTATTAAACATCACCGGCCACGATACCATATTGAGCCTCCCTTTCCTTCATCAGCTTAGCGAGAGGAACCTCCTTTTCATCAAGGAAGTTAAGGATGAGGTTTCGTCCAATACGAAGGCAGCAGCAGCATTCTGTCTGGGGCTAGGCGTTTGCGCAGTGATCATTGGGCTCATTTTCCTAAAACAACACATTAAGAAAAAGCGAAATAAGCGTGAAATAAAAGAGATGGTGGCAAATTTAAGCACTGCCGAGGACGGCAATGTCTCGAAGAGGGAGTAGTTAACAACTGATACTCCAGCTCTCTACTGGGCAAACGCAGCAGACAAACACATCCGCTGCAGTAATGCGATGCCGGTCACGAGGCGCAAGCTCAGCATTATAGTGAGTTTATGGCTGCGCAGTCAACGGGAATTAGGGCTTAGTATGTAGAAATATAATTTTATTCTTTAGTTTTTAAATTCAACTCAACAGGCACTATGTGCTTTTAATAAATATTTTAAATAAAATTTCTTGTTTTCTTGTTGCGCCCATCGGTCAATATATTTGCAAATAAATTGCATACGAAAACTAACTTGCATCCACGCACGATTGAAAAAACTTCGAACAGCCACTGTTTCCATAGTAGAACACCACGCAAAAAACCTCTTATTTCTGAGGAAGAACCGCAAAATTGGTTTGGAGTTCGCTAAAGAACGAAAAGAAAAGGAATCGATTTCTGGTAGCAAGTTTTGTTTTTTGATGAATCCAAATTCAACTTATTTGGTGGAAGAGCAATAGTTTGGAGAAACAAAAATACGGTAATGGTAAGAATTTAATTCAACTGTAAAGCATTGTGGGGGCAATATGTTGATTTGAGGAGGGTATTTCCATGTAAATGTGGACACGGTATAGGATTATTTTTTATTGTTTTTCAATCTTCAACTATATCCAAATTAATGTTCAATAATAGTAGTTTTGCCACCAAGTGTCAAATTTAAGATTTGACCATAAAGTTCTTCATTATTTTCCGTTCTAGTTACTGTATGTACGCGTGTTTTCAGTTTTGGAAAAAAAATCATTTTTTAAATCTCTGTGTTTTAAGTTTCTTGTTTTAGTTGGTAAGTAAGTTTCATGTACCTAATATTACATATATTCATGTTATCAACAATGCGTCGCAACACTCGTTTTGAGAAAGCTGAGTGCTTAAAAATGAAGAAAAAAGATACCCTTGTTTTTTTTTTTTTTTTTTTTTTTTTTGGTGGTCAGCCGATTGCACTGATTAGTGGAACAAAGCGTTACACCATGATTAACAGTTAGTACATGCGTGTCGTGCCACAATCAGTGATAATTGGTAGTGTAGCTATGACCTCCAAGCTGGTGGCCACTGGAAACGGCTCTCCAGGAAGTTAAGTCTTGACTGTAGAGCTGGCTAGCATAGCTAGGCTAGGGGTTTGGTTAGCTCCTCAAATGCCTGAGGTATCTTCCTGAAGGTATTTCAGGCAGAAATGCCCCCAATCCAAGGTGGAACAGCATATGCTAAGGGATGAATGGCTAGTGGGTTATCTAGTCGATAATATGCGGACTCGGATAGTCTGGCAAACTTCCGTTTTAACCTAGCCTTATCCACACATGCAGGCTCTGTGAGGATGGACCTTCCTTTTTCCTTGCGAGGGCTGGATCAAAGTGTTATGCGACCCGTGCTGAGGATCGTTTAGGTTGGGAGCCCTGTTTTCATAAAAATTAACCCAATCGCTAACGGAGCATACCGGATACCTGGCGCCCTCCGGTATTAAGTAGCCTTACCCACGCACTTGGACCTCTGTGTGGGTGGACATATTCGTCCTGTACTCGTGGGACCAAATATGGAAAATATATTGAAAAATAAACAAAACAAACAAACAAACAAACAAACTAATGTAAAAACAAAGACTTCTGAGTCAGAGACTCAAAATGACTGCAATCGCGATATCGCAAGCACCTCAGGTGGGACTGGCGCTGGCCTTCGGGTGGCTGGACCTGTCTTGAAGGTGGGAGGGAAGGTAAGGGCGTTGGACTTCACGTCCAACCCTACCAACCCTTCAAAAAAAGGGGGGGCTTTAATGCCCATTTCTGGACCAACCAGTTCGGCATCGACCACCGCCTCACGGCATGGTCAGTTAAAGTCGGCTGGGGAATCCAGACATGAGGGGGGATCTTCGCTGTCAAATCGAGGACAATCCAGTTCGGCATCGGCCACAGCCTCACGGCTAAGCCAGTTAAAGTCGGCTGGGGAGTCCAAGAAGGAACAGAATCCTTTAGGGGAGGGTTTTAAGGGTCTTAGACCCTCTAAAATGAAAATCGCGGACAAGCAGGCGGCGAATAGAATTCGCCGTCGTATGGAAGCTGCTGATCCCAGCTCTCTGTCCAAGGAGGACAAGGACTCCCTTCGATGGGCGAAGAGAGTCCTTGAACAAAAAGGCCATGAACAGGCCGTTTTAGAAAAACTACCTAAAAGGCAGAGATCCCAGGACGAGATGTTGGAGTCTAAACGTCAAAAGACTACTGGTAAATCTCTGTCTTTTAGTGACGTTGTAAAAGGTTGTAAGGGGAGAGTTTTGGCTGTGCTTGACAGGGCGGCGGAGGACGGGGCAATTCCTCGGGATAAATGGAAGTGGGTAGACGCTGCCTTGGCAAATACCCTCTTCCAGATATTAGAGGAGTTTCCTGGTCCTGTGCCATCATGTGAGGAGGCAGGCTGGCATCAGGGCCTTTTTAAACTCATCTCCTGTGATGATGAACGGTCTGCCAAATTGTACAAGGTAGCTGTGAGTAGGCTAGGTGAGGTGTATCCAGGCGCGAGACTGGAGGCTGTGGAGAAGGATGAAATTCCTACCAGGCCCCGGGCTCGCGTTTGGCTACCGAGCACACCGTCGGGTGAGGACGCAGTTCTGCGGATGCTCCGACTATGCAATCCCAATCTTCCAACTCAAAACTGGAAGATTGGGAAGCTAGAAGCACCAGTCGGACCATCCATGCAGGCCATGGTCCTGTTAAACAAGGAATCCGTGGAGTTACTGGCGGCAACTAAGGGGGTCGTCAAGTATGGTTTCAACAAGGTGACGCTCAAGGTTTACCGTAAGGACGAAGAGCTGGCCTCCAAAGGTGCTATCTCTCCCTCCCCGGAGACCATCGCCACTGCACCACCAGTGCCAGTGGAGATGGAGGTTGGGGATGAAGAGGTAGAGCCAGAGGGGGACAACTGCACTCCAAGCGGTCAACCTGAGGCGTCCCTTGAAGAAGCCGAATCCGTGGATTCCGATAGGTCGTTGGAGGTAGGGGGCCTCCTGGAAGAAGCTCTTCTTTTAGAAGAGGATGATGAAGACGAGGCGGACATAACAGTCGTAGAGAGGGGAGGTGATTTGGAATCCGATGAGGGTCCTCCAAATTAATCTCCACCACTCAAAAGCGGCGTCCGCCGGCTTACTGATCCGCTTAAGTAAAAGCGGAGATGATGTAGTCCTCATACAGGAACCCTGGGTTCATGCCGGGAGAGTCTGTGGTCTGAGGACGCCTGGCTATAAGCTACTGGTGGCAAATGTGGAAGGTAACCCCAGAGCGTGCATTTTGGCAAAGACTAATCTTAACTTGTTTTTGCATTCTAATTACAGTGACCTAGATACAGTCGTTGCTAGCCTGGAGATAAAAGCTGGAGGCTTTTGGTTAGCATCGTGTTACATGGCTCACGACATGGCGAGTGGTTTACCACCGACATATTTAAAGGCGGCTGTAGAGCAGGCCCGCTTAAACAAAACCGGGCTAATCATAGGCAGTGACGTAAATGCGCATCACACTGTCTGGGGTAGCACAGATGATAATGATCGAGGTGAGTCACTTCTAGAATACATTTTAAACACTAACTTACTTATCTGCAACAAAGGCTGTGAGCCAACCTTTATAGTAAGGAACAGGGAAGAAGTCTTGGATATAACATTGGTCTCGGACTTTGTTTTTGATTGTATCGTTGACTGGAGAGTCTCAAGCGAGCACTCTTTTTCAGATCATCGTTATATAGAATTTGTTCTCACTGTTAACCCCCCAGAACCGATTATTCACCGAAATGTAAAAAGGACAAACTGGGGAATATATAACAGGAAAATAGCAGAGTATCTGCCTATCTCAACCCCCGTAGAGCCGTCAACTATCCACGACATAGACAGGCTGGTTCAAAACTTAACGGGAGGGTTAAATAAATCCCTGGAGATTTCTTGTCCTGTAAGTAAACCTCGAGGAAAGAAGAAACCCCCATGGTGGTCAAATGAAATTCAGGTTCTTCGACGAAGAAGTAGGAATTTATTTAACAAAGCCAAAAAATCAGGTTTGGACAATGACTGGAATGATTATAAATCTATTCTCAAAATTTACAAGAGTTCGTTAAGAAAAGCTAAACGTAACTCGTGGAGGAACTTCTGTGGAAACATTGAAGAGATTTCAGAATCATCTAGGCTAAGGAAGATTTTATCTACCTCGCCCACTACTCTAGGTCTTTTAAAAAAGCCTGACGGCTCCTGGACAACATCTAGCGAAGAGACCTTAGACCTCTTACTAGATACTCACTTCCCTGGTAACTCATTGCATGAACCAGAGGAATTGAATGTTCAACCTCAGATGTCCTCAATTATTCTCGGGGACATTGTTTCGGAAACCAAAATTCGATGGGCAATAAATAGCTTCAAACCCTATAAATCACCAGGACCTGATGGTGTGACACCAATTGAGCTGCAACAATCTGCTCGCTTAATTATACCTTGGTTGACAGCTATTTTCAAGGGCTGTCTTAACCTTTCCTATATTCCTCTAACCTGGAGGATGACTAAAGTCATTTTCATTCCAAAGGCTGGGAAGAGCTCTTACATAAATCCAAGGGATTTTAGACCAATAAGTCTTTCCTCTTTTCTTTTAAAAACTTTGGAAAGACTCATAGAAATCTATGTTCGCAGCAGTATCAAACCTGAACTGCTGTCTACTTCTCAACATGCTTACACGAAAGGCAGATCTATAGAAACCGCACTTCACACACTAGTGAGCAGCATTGAAAAATCCTTTGCATGTAAGGAATTCGCCCTGGCGGCGTTCCTGGATATTGAAGGAGCTTTTAACAACGTTGACCCAGGTATTATTATTAATGAACTGCAGAAACTGGGTATCAACAGTTCCATAGTTGAGCTGATTAAAAGCTACTGACAAACAGAGCCATTACCTCAAATCTTGGCATTTCTGAAGCTAATAGGTTTGTCCGCAGAGGAACGCCGCAGGGTGGAGTGCTATCTCCTCTACTGTGGAATCTGGCAATAAATAAGATGCTCATGTCACTGAAAAGGCTGGGCTGTAAAGCTATTGCCTATGCCGACGATGTAGCATTAATTGCATGTGGTAAATTCCCAAACACACTGTGTGAAATTCTTCAGAATGCTTTAAACAGACTCGTCTCATGGGCAGATGAGGCTGATTTAGGCGTAAATCCGAACAAAACTGAACTAGTACTCTTTACTAGGAGTCACAAACTTCCAATTATAGTACCACCTTCGCTAAAGGGCGTTAGACTTGTCTTAAAAAGTAGTGCAAGGTATCTTGGTCTGATATTGGATAGGAAATTAAGTTGGAAAATAAATGTTGTTGAGAGAGTTAGGAAAGCAACTGTAGCACTATACTCTTGTAAAAAAGCTGTGGGGAGAAGATGGGGGCTATCACCTCGTATTATTCATTGGCTCTACACAGCGGTAATTCGACCGATTCTGTTATATGGCATTGTGTTGTGGTGGCCTGTCTTAGACAAGGTCACCTATTACAGACAATTGCAGAAGGTTCAAAGAGCTGCTTCCATGTGCATCAGTGGTGCACTGAGGACCACACCGACTGATGCCTTGGAGGTCCTCTTTCATCTCGTTCCCCTTGACCTGTTTGGTAAACGAATGGCAGCATGTACCGCCATTAGACTCAGGGAAACTGCTTGCTGGTCCGAGGGAAGTACAGGACACTCAACTATCCTTAATAGCTTGAATTCCGTACCCTCTAAATTGGACTACACTATTCCAGTAATCTCATTCAAGAGAGATTACGTAACCCATATCCCATCTAGGGATGACTGGAAGGGAGGAATCCCGGGGAGAAGGAACCATATTAATTTCTACACGGATGGCTCCAAGTTAAATAACCAAGTGGGTTATGGTATTTACTCTAAGGAACTGAAGATAAGTATTGCTGCGAGGTTACCAGACCATTGTAGTGTTTTTCAGGCAGAGGTTATAGCAATAGAAGAAGTAGCATCCTGGCTGAGAATAAATGTGGTATCCAAGAAGGGTATTAATATTTATTCAGACAGTCAAGCTGCTATTAAATCCTTAGAATCAGTCTTCCTAAACTCACTAGTGGCCCAACAATGCCGCTCGTCTCTAAATGAGATGGCTCAGCATTTTAACATTCACCTCATCTGGGTGCCTGGGCATAGGAACATTGATGGCAATTGCAAAGCTGATGAACTTGCTAGGCAGGGGACTACTGCACAAATTCCTCAAGACAAGGAAGGTGTTGGCATGCCACTTGCTACCTGCAAGTTACTGCTTAAAGAAGACATGATAAAAAAGGCTAACATAAGATGGACCCAAGGGTTAACTTGCAATATAACAAGGCAAATTTGGCCGGAATGGAACGCTAAGCGATCTCTAGAACTAATATCCCGCACTAGGCACAGTGTCTCGTCAGTTGTTGCAGTAATAACTGGCCACTGGCTTATCGGCAGACATGCGGAGAGATTAGGTATTCGGTCTTTTGACTACTGTAGAAGTTGTGGGGATGTGGAGGAGGAGGAAAACATTAAACATTTTCTTTGTTCCTGCCCTGCACTTGCTAGAAAACGCCACAAAACACTTGGCTCGTTTTTGTTTGATGACCTGGAGGACCTTAGACATGTTAGCATAGGTCAGTTATTTAGTTTCATAACGAAATCTGGATGGTTCAATGAGAGGGTATAGTCAAGTACCCTGTGGTATCACAATGGACCAAACTTGGTCTAAGTGAGTCGGTTTTTGTAACTGACTGCCACTCCTACCTAACCTAACCTAACCTACCCTTGTTTTTTGTAACGCGAGTTACCAATAAGTACATTTTTTTCTAGTATTGTAAGTAGGTGTTTGTTGTCTAATTCAAACAAATACTTAGATTCTCTTTTTGTGTTTCAATTTGTACCGAATAACTGTAAAAACATCCTCCGTTTGATCTTACTAGTCTAAATTAAATGTAAGTACTTTTTGTGACGCGAGTTACCGGTAACTCGCATCTTCATCATTTAACAAGAGTTTCTGATAATTTTTATCTATCTTCATTAGAATGAAATTTGGTTTTTGGTTTAGGACCAAATGCAGCTCTCGGCTACATAAAAAATGAAAAGTCGAGGGAAAATACGATGATTTCAAAAAGACATATAGGGAAGCTTGCCGAAAGAGTAGAGCAAAGAAGAGAGCAAAAATTGATAGTTTGTCAGAAGCAGAAAAGAAAGAAATAATACGTAATGAACGTCGGAATATCCAAAACCCATTTGATTTACTGGCAAAATGAGAAACTGCAAATGGACCAAACATCAAAAGAAGTAAACATGGATATCTTACCAAAACATTTATATTATGAAGATGTGTATGAATCAGACCTTGAAACTTTTATACTTTTATTCAAAAAGTTTCTTGAATAAAAGTTTTTCCAAAAAACTTTTTCAAAAAGTTTTTACATAAAAGTTTTTTTTTACTTTTTTTAATAAAAGTTTTTTTTTAAATTATATTTTTAACAGTCACATGCAATGAGTTTTTTTTGACTTTTATTTTTCAAAAGGCGAAAATAAAAGTTTTTTTTGTATGAAAAAACTAGGAAACTCCTAAAATAATATCTTGGATCACTAAGCAAAAAATTTCAAAGGAGAAAACTTAGGATTATTGATAATAAAGTCCAAAGCAAAATACTTAACATGTTTCTGAAAAGAAATTTATGATAATTATGCACTTATAATTTTTAGAAAAATTGTGCTCAACGCATCAATGGGAAAAGCTCGAAAATGGATTTAGGGAGTGACAGGGGAGGTTCCTGACCCTCCTAAATAAGTTTTATGGACTCAATTTTCGTAAAAAATTTTATTGCATGAATCGATGGGAAAAGTTTGAAAACGGATTTTGGAAGTGACAAGTGAGGTCCCCGACCCTCCTAAATGGGTTTTTTGGACCCATTTTTTGAAAAAATTTTTATCGCATGAATCGATGGGAAAAGGCCGAAAATGGATTTTGGAAGTGACAAGTGAGGTCCCCGACCCTCCTAAATGGGTTTTTTGACCCATTTTTCGAAAAAAATTTTTATCGCACGAATCGATGGGAAAATGGATTTTGGAAGTGACAAGTGAGGTCCCCGACCCTCCTAAATGGGTTTTTTGGACCCTTTTTTAGAAAAAATTTTTATCGCTTGAATCGATGGGAAAAGTTTGAAAATGGATTTTGGAAGTGACAAGTGAGGTCCCCGACCCTCCTAAATGGGTTTTTTGGACCTATATTTCGAAAAAAACTTTATTGCACGAATCGATGGGAAAAAGTCGAAAATGGATTTTGGATTTGTTTAATTTAAATTTTTGTTTAAATTTTGTACATTAGAGACTGAAAAAGTTCCTTATTATTATTAAGCTTTGATTTTATTTTTATTCTTGTGTACTACATCTAGAAAAAGCTCCTTATATTGGTATAAAAGTATTTGGTAACACGAGTTACCAATCTTTTGTAACGCGAGTTACCACATAATTCTTGAATTAATTTAAAAATTTCGATCCATTATCGCTGTTTCTAATAATGGTAAGCTTATTGATATATTGCTCATTTATTTATGTCAAATATAAAGCAGTCTACTCACAAATTTCGGAGAAACTTTCAAATGAAATTTACTCTCTGAACATGTTGTCCAAAACTGGTAACACGAGTTACCAACACAATTTATTATTTTACTGGATAAATACTATTTTAACACTGAATTTTTAGACTAATGTAGGACATGAGAAATGTTATGTGTTCACAAAGAATCCAATTTTATTAGTTAACCTAAATAATTAAAATTTATGACATTATTAAACTCAAAAATACTTTCTGGATGTAACGCGAGTTACCATGGAATTACCCAGGAGCCGTCGTTGCGGTTTTCTTAGAAATAAAAGGCTTATTGTGTAGAGTTCTAGGTTTTATGAAATGAGTGTGGACGCACACTTTGATTTGCTAGCTATGTGTTCGACCAATTTTGAAGCAGTGAGTTTTGGGTATGAGCCCACTTCTTTTAAAATCAAGCTAACATCTCTGCGAGATAGGTCCTTTTAAGCGGCCACTACGAGGCTTGTTTTCAATGGAATGAATATCCAAATTATGACTCATATTATAGATATAAAAAATAAAAAAACGGTACTACATCGTTTTCTAAAAAAATTAATCTGTAGCTCAAGTCATAACTCGAGTAGTGTATGTACACTTATGTTCAGTGTTACCATATTAGCAGTTTTAACTGCAAATTCAAGTTTTTTAGACACGCTAGCAGCTTTTGTTTTGCAAATTGCGTTTTTTTTACAAATTATGATAAAAAAAAAAGAAAGAGATCAACATTTACCTAACTCTCATAAAGATATTTATTTAGGTGGCTAAATATGTGTAGCGTTTACGTCAACTCAGCAACTACCTCTATCGGAGGAAATCGGCTTTGGAGGGCACTGCTTTTAATTCTATATTGAGCTATGCAATAGACTGATGATAAAATTTAATTTTGAAAATGAATTTCTGAAACAATCACTTTAGTAGTATTTTAAAAATCCTAATATATATTGAAGAATTGCAGGAAGTTGATGATGAATGAGCAATTTAACAAATTTAAAATTGATTGCTTACACCGATATTGAAACATATTGCGAGTCAATTTTAGAATTAAAAAAAGGCAATGAAAGTGAAGCATTTCCTCTTTTGGGAAAATTTGTTTCAGCTGTTCCTTGTATACCAGTAGCTGCAGCAAATGTGGAAAGAATATTTTCCCAAATAAATTTAAACAAAAACAAAATTAGAAATAAATTTAAAATTACAGCTTTATTCGGTATTTTAAGAACTAAAGACCTCTTAAAAAAATGATACAGATTGTACTAAGTTTGATGTATCGAAAGTTAAAGAAAAACAAGTTAAGGTGTTATCTTCGGCTAGGCCGAAACTCACATACCCTACACTGCACTGAAATAACCTTTTAAATAAATGTTGAAAAGACATTGAAGAGGTTGAGTAAGTCGAAAAAAATGTGAAATGTTAGAAAGATTGGCAGAGGTTGGAAAATGTCGAAAATATATGCAAAATGTTGAAAAAAGTTGAGAGAGGTTGAAAAACTCTAAAAAAGTTGAAAAAGGTTGAAAAATTTTTAAACAATTCAAAGTTGATGAAAAAGTCGAAAAAATAAAGAAACTTATGAAGGAAGTTGAAAGAGGTTGAAAATGTCGAACAAATACATATAGGATATATTGGAAAAAGTTGAAAGGTTGAAAAAGTCGAAAGAATGTAGAAAATGTTGGAAAAAATCGAATAGAAATGAAAATTTTTAAATATGCCACGCTCACTTCTCCAGTTCCGCCCACTTTTGGTAGAATAAATTATATTCGCGATCGACATCCTCATATTAAATTTTAGCTCAATAGCTTGTATAGTTTGCGATATATGCTGCAACAAAAATTCAAAATTTATGGCGGTGGCACACCCACTGGTACAATCCAGTCCGGTTTTGATCCAGAAATAGCTTTCCATAATCAAACCCTTAACACCAAATTTTAGTATGATTGCTCACATATTTCGATAAATATGCCACTTACCGTATTTTATTTGTATGGGAGGTGCCACGCCTACTGATGCTATTTCAGCCACTTTTGATTCAGATATGCCCTATAGCGACAGAAATACATACTTTAAATTTCATACCAATTGCTGCAATAGTTCACTTAAAACAGCGCTAACAAATTTATGTTAATATGGGAGGTGCCACGCCCACTGATGCAATCCTGTCAAAATTAATTTATTTTTAAAGCTTATAGTAACTGACATCTATACACCAAATTTTATGAAGATTACTCTCATAGCACACTATTTATAACAATAAACGTTTTTTGCTTATACGGGAGGTGCCACGCCCACAGGTACTATTGGACCAAATTTTTGTAGTAAGAGACCTTATAGCAAGTATATCTGCCTCATTAAATTTTATAACGATTACGTTGTTAGTTCTTTAAATGTAACGTTTATAAATATTGTGGGCTGTGCCACGCCCTTAAACGAGTTTTTTCGGTCCAGTAGCTGAGCTTGTATTGATGACTGCTTTCAGCGGCATCATCTCCAAAATTTTTATGGAAATCGTTTGTGCGAATTTTGAGATATACGGAAGCAAAATTTTTAACAGTTGAAAAGTGCCACGCCCACTTTATCGATTCCGCCCACTTTTATCACCATTCAAGATATATTTTATATGTATCCGTTTACCAAATTTAATCGCAATATCTTGAACGGCTTACAAGATATGGTAGTATTAATGATAAAATTTAGGGCTGTGCCACGCCCCTGTACGACCCTTTGGAAACTTGAAACCCAGCCTAATCCTAATTTGGTTCACATGTGCACCAAATCACCAAGTTTCATCAAAATCGCTGAAACTTTTTTCAAAATTGGCCGGGGTAAATATACATAGAGTATGGGCGGTAGGCGTGTCTGTCAACCGATTTTGCCCATTTTCAATAGCGAGATGCCTGCAAGAAGATGTGACCTGTGTGTGATAGTTTCATTCAATTAGCTTTCTTGGTTTTCCCGTAAAACTGATTTCAACAGACACCCAGACAGACAGACAGACAGACGGAGATCGCTAAATCGACTCAGGTGGTGACGCTGATCAAGAATATATATACTTTTCCATACCTGCCACGCCCCCTTCGATGTGTTACAAACGGAGAGACAAAGTGAATATACCCACGGTGTAGGGTATAATTAACAAATCAGCTTACGATTAACAATGATATTAATTTTAACTGAAAGTAATGTGATTTAAATATTTAATTTTACAAGAACAGTTTTTTGTTTATTTTATCATTTTACTGAGCTTGATGTTATAAGCCAATGATGCGCAAAGAGCGTCCCGCGGGTCCGCCAATGTTTTTTTCAAAATTTATAAGATATGTACATTAAGGCGGGTCTACTTTTTTTTTCAAAAATGGTATGGCAGGAAAAAATCCTACATGAAATTTTGAGCAACTTCGCCAAAGAAACTATGGGTCTAAAATCAATTTCGAGCTCCCGTATTTTTACAAATAGGTTTTGTACAGTACTTACATACATATATTGCCCTTTTGTGGGAAAATTATTTCATATTTTCTGTAAAAATTGGGGTTAATCGGTAATTTTGATGTCGCTGGAAAAGTTCTTTGCCTCCTATCTGTATTTACCATGCTATTTTATTTTTATAAGGATAGTGGAGCGCTAAAGTACTAAAGTCGAGTAATATTATTATTATTATTATTATTATCATTATTATTATTATTATTATTATTATTATTATTATTATGGTCCCACGCCTCTTTCCCCCCCAGAAACCGCACGTGCTGGGGTCCATTTTAACCGGAGGTGATGGTGGATTCGACCACAAATCACCCCGGTGCTTTTTTTTTTTTTTTTTTTTTTTTTTTTTTTTTTTTTTTTTTTTTTTTTTTTTTTTTTTTTTTTTTTTTTTAAATATATATATGCAAATTCTTTAACTCATTTCTATTGTCTTAATACTCCTCTAACAATCCTACAGGTATCCAGAATAACTGATTTCGAAATCGATGTAATTAAGTTATCACACTCCAGCGTCTTTAGTTCCGCTATAACATTTTCTGGTACAATGCCCATACTGGAGATGACGATGGCCACAATCCGAATTTCAGCTAAGTGTTCTCGTTGCTTAATCTCTTCTGCTAGCTGTGAGTATTTCGATATTTTTTCAGCCGCGGTCCTATTTAAGTTGGCGGTTAGCGGAACCGCTACATCAATTACAAAGCCTCTTTTTTGTCTCTTATTAATCCATAGTATGTCTGGCCTGTTTGCCATAATTGTTCGGTCCGTTGTCATTTGTCTATCCCAGTATAGCTTACAGTTTTCATCGGTCAAAACCTCCCGTGGGGTGTATTCATAATATGGTTTTCTTCCACTTATAAGATTGCATTTTAAAGCAATCTCCTGATGTATAAGTTTTGCAACATTGTTGTGCCTCCTTAAGTATTCATTGTTAGCCAACATGGTGCAACCGTTTATTATATGTTCAATTGACTCAACTTCGCGGTTGCATCTGCGGCACACTGCCGTAATATTTTCGTGTAGAATGGCTCTTCGGTATTGTCTTGTCGGAATAATTCCATCTTGAATTGCTATGGCAAATCCTTCAGTTTCAGCGAACAAGCAACCTTTTTGGAGCCAAATCGTTGAGGCAGCCTTATGTATTCCTGTGCTATGAAGGTCATGCGGATATTTTCCATGGATAGCCTTGCATTTCCATTGTTCCAAAGTTACTGATGCTTGCAAGATCTCCGAAATTGGGTTGTATTCTCGATTGTTCAGGTTCAAAGGTGTTGAGTTTTTGTCAAGGTTGCACAAAATTTCATATTTTCTATTATTATCAGCGTTTTTGTAGAAGTAATTTCTGAGGTTATCTATTTGTGAAAGATTTAGGTTTTGCATGTTAATCAAACCTTGCCCACCATCTATCCTCGGAAGGTATAGGCGTTCAACCGCAGCTCTGGGATGTCGGAAGTTTCTTTTAGTCATTATTGTCCGGACTTTTCTTTGTGCTGCTTCTATATCAGTGTGGCTCCACTTTATTATACCAAACGAGTAAGAAAGAACAGGGATAGCATAGTTGTTAAGAGCTGTCATCAGATTTTTCCCATTTAACTTTGATTTGCATATTTGTCTAACCCTTTTTTCGAATTGGGAGTTAAGGCGCTGCTTCATCAAACTATGTAGAATGCCCTGCATTTCATAGACGCCAAGGTATTTGTATTTGTCTTCTTCTCCAAGCATGTCTATATCGCCATCATCATATGTGAAGCCTTCTGAGCGAACAATTTTTCCCTTAATCATGTCTATGCTTTTGCATTTATCATACCCGAATTCCATACATATATCATTGCTAAAAAGTTTAACTAGATTCAGCAGCTGTTCCATATGTATTCTGGACCTCGCAAATAACTTCAAATCATCCATGTACAGAAGATGTGTTGCGTAGCATAGATCGTTTTCTGTTTTTAGGCGGTATCCGCATGTTGTTGCATTTAACATTCTGCTAAGAGGAGCCAGACATAAACAAAACCATAAAGGACTTAAGGAGTCTCCTTGAAAAATTCCTCTCTTGATGCTTATTTCTCTAGACTTCAAACCACCGTGTTTTAGTATTACTCTCCACTGCTTCATTGCTCGTGACAGAAAGTTCGTGTATACATCATCCACCTGATAAACTTGAAGAATTTGAATCAAGTATGAATGGGGGATACTATCAAATGCTTTCTTGTAATCAATGTATGTAACGCAGAGATTACGTTGTTTCGTTATGGCATTACGGCTGATTATTGCATCTATATTTATTTGTTCTTTGCAACCCCTAGAGTTCTTTGCACAACCTTTCTGTTCACTGGGAAATATAGCATTGGACTCGCAGTGTTGCCATATTTGCATACTTATAATTGAGGTTAACAATTTATATGTAGTGCAGAGACACGTTATTGGTCTATAGTTTTTGGGATCTGTAGCATCACCACCTTTTGGAATCAAGAAAGTATTGCCTTTCGTAATATGTGTTGGTATCGGTTGAGATCCATCTATTAATAAATTGAAATTACGAGCAATATGCTGGTGAGTTACAAAAAACCTTTTCAACCAGAAATTTTGAATACCATCCGGTCCTGGAGCAGACCAATTTTTTGCCTTCTCAATGGTTGATTTTATATGTTCACTGGTGATGAGTTCCCGAACCATTAGCTGTTGTTGTCGCTCTAAGCTGCACCAACTGGAACTTCTGGTATGCATAACAGGGTTTTCCCATAGATTTGCCCAGAATGCCTCCATACGATCCATTTCTGGAGTCTCATCAGGTTCTGTTGGCGAAGTGTTTTTGTTAATTTTTGAGTAAAATCGCTTCTGATTTACGCTAAATTCTTTATTATCGTTTCTTCTTGCTTTACTAAGTAGATAACGCCTAAGTCTAGCACTAAGTGCTTGCAATCGCTGCGTAAATCTATCCAATATTTCCGTGAGTTCATACTCATTTATTGAGTCCAAAGTCCTTGGTTGAATAATGCTTCGCACTTTCTTGCACAGGCGTGCAGATCTGATTCCACGTTTGTATTGAGTGAGTCTCCCCACTTTCTCTCTCAGTTTTGATATTTTAGATTCCATGCGTCGTTGCCAAGGTGGTTTATTTTGGGATCTACTCCTATTTTCTTGAGTTTCTCCAATTTTAAGTCCAACTGTTCGGCACGCTGCAATGGCTGCACAATACAACAAATCTAATACCGACTCCAGGTCATTCGTTTCCTGCAAGTGATATTCGAGAATAACATTTAAGTGCTTCAGGACACTTCGCATTTTCTTATCTTCATAAACTTTCCGAACTCTAGGTCTACATTCGGGGTCCAATCCACGATACTGGATAAGCGTTTCATTGAAGTTATCATAAGTCTTTTGGAACAAAAGATCTTCTGAACCTAATGAGGACTGATATGTGTTGAAATGTTCTTGTCGTTGGTTAGTTTGTGATATAGCCGCATTAAGTGTGGGTTCATTATTAACTATGTTAAGCCTTGCATTTAAGTAGTCATCGTTGGAATCATTTAAATCAGCAGCTATGGGCTCTAACTCAGGGAATGGTAATCCAACACGTACAGGACTTCTTTCATTTGAAGTTTCCAATTGATCCTGTCTCGGGTTAACTTCCTGTTCGGGTAATATTTCGTCGTGTACTGGTGGGTTGTCACTTGGAGTAAGTATTTCATGTGACCGAAGTTCGATAGTAACATCTTGGTGAATTAATTGGAGTTCAGTTTCTGGTAGAAGTCGCCTTGTTTTGATAGCTCGCACTCGATCCGCTATATTTTGCGCGCTTAAACGACCTGCAATTTCAGGGTAGATGTTTTTAAAGAGTTCTGCTTGTCTATCTCTAAATCCGACTTTAATGATTCCACATTTTGTTGCCCTATAGTGACACCGCATTATATCTTTATTCATTGTTACTGACCATGCAATGCGTTGTCTTGGCATTCCAGTTTGTGTGGTCCCGGACTGAAGATCTCGGGAAACAGTAGAAACTGGTGCAGCTTGTGTGGTTGTTGTTTGGCTGCTATGTTGATGTTCTGTCGGGTTGTTATATGTGGTTGCTTGTTCGGGTGTCCCGGCCAGTGTCCCACGTAACTCCTGGCCACCAACGGCTCGCGAGCTGTCACCCCCAGCGTTGGCTCTAGGTGGTGCCCCGACGACCTCGGGCAGCGACGGATTATCGATTAAATCATTCATTGCACTAGCTTCCTAGGTGAAGGTATTGTTTTCAGTCTGCCTACCCAAAAGACTATCAAGTACGGCCGCCCCTCTGGGATCAGACGCCGACCAGATAGCCGCCCACTCTGGGTCAGACGCTTCTGGATTTATGTTTGGTCCACGGGTGGTATTTTATTTCCCACCTACCCGATATATCTATCGAGCACTCCCCTATCCGCCACCTCGGGGACGCGCTCTCTAGGGGTTCACCTCCCCCGAGAGTTATTATTATTATTATTATTATTATTATTATTATTATTATTATTATTATTATTATTATTATTATTATTATTATTATTATTATTATTATTATTATTATTATTATTATTATTATTATTATTATTATTATTATTATTATTATTATTATTATTATTATTATTATTATTATTATTATTATTATTATTATTATTATTATTATTATTATTATTATTATTATTATTATTATTATTATTATTATTATTATTATTATTATTATTATTATTATTATTATTATTATTATTATTATTATTATTATTATTATTATTATTATTATTATTATTATTATTATTATTATTATTATTATTATTATTATTATTATTATTATTATTATTATTATTATTATTATTATTATTATTATTATTATTATTATTATTATTATTATTATTATTATTATTATTATTATTATTATTATTATTATTATTATTATTATTATTATTATTATTATTATTATTATTATTATTATTATTATTATTATTATTATTATTATTATTATTATTATTATTATTATTATTATTATTATTATTATTATTATTATTATTATTATTATTATTATTATTATTATTATTATTATTATTATTATTATTATTATTATTATTATTATTATTATTATTATTATTATTATTATTATTATTATTATTATTATTATTATTATTATTATTATTATTATTATTATTATTATTATTATTATTATTATTATTATTATTATTATTATTATTATTATTATTATTATTATTATTATTATTATTATTATTATTATTATTATTATTATTATTATTATTATTATTATTATTATTATTATTATTATTATTATTATTATTATTATTATTATTATTATTATTATTATTATTATTATTATTATTATTATTATTATTATTATTATTATTATTATTATTATTATTATTATTATTATTATTATTATTATTATTATTATTATTATTATTATTATTATTATTATTATTATTATTATTATTATTATTATTATTATTATTATTATTATTATTATTATTATTATTATTATTATTATTATTATTATTATTATTATTATTATTATTATTATTATTATTATTATTATTATTATTATTATTATTATTATTATTATTATTATTATTATTATTATTATTATTATTATTATTATTATTATTATTATTATTATTATTATTATTATTATTATTATTATTATTATTATTATTATTATTATTATTATTATTATTATTATTATTATTATTATTATTATTATTATTATTATTATTATTATTATTATTATTATTATTATTATTATTATTATTATTATTATTATTATTATTATTATTATTATTATTATTATTATTATTATTATTATTATTATTATTATTATTATTATTATTATTATTATTATTATTATTATTATTATTATTATTATTATTATTATTATTATTATTATTATTATTATTATTATTATTATTATTATTATTATTATTATTATTATTATTATTATTATTATTATTATTATTATTATTATTATTATTATTATTATTATTATTATTATTATTATTATTATTATTATTATTATTATTATTATTATTATTATTATTATTATTATTATTATTATTATTATTATTATTATTATTATTATTATTAATATTATTATTATTATTATTATTATTATTATTATTATTATATTATTATTATTATTATTATTATTATTATTATTATTATTATTATTATTATTATTATTATTATTATTATTATTATTATTATTATTATTATTATTATTATTATTATTATTATTATATTATTATTATTATTATTATTATTATTATTATTATTATTATATTATTATTATTATTATTATTATTATTATTATTATTATTATTATTATTATTATTATTATTATTATTATTATTATTATTATTATTATTATTATTATTATTATTATTATTATTATTATTATTATTATTATTATTATTATTATTATTAATATTATTATTATTATTATTATTATTATTATTATTATTATTATTATTATTATTATTATTATTATTATTATTATTATTATTATTATTATTATTATTATTATTATTATTATTATTATTATTATTATTATTATTATTATTATTATTATTATTATTATTATTATTATTATTATTATTATTATTATTATTATTATTATTATTATTATTATTATTATTATTATTATTATTATTATTATTATTATTATTATTATTATTATTATTATTATTATTATTATATTATTATTATTATTATTATTATTATTATTATTATTATTATTATTATTATTATTATTATTATTATTATTATTATTATTATTATTATTATTATTATTATTATTATTATTATTATTATTATTATTATTATTATTATTATTATTATTATTATTATTATTATTATTATTATTATTATTATTATTATTATTATTATTATTATTATTATTATTATTATTATTATTATTATTATTATTATTATTATTATTATTTATTATTATTATTATTATTATTATTATTATTATTATTATTAGTATTATTATTATTATTATTATTATTATTATTATTATTATTTATTATTATTATTATTATTATTATTATTATTATTATTATTATTATTATTATTATTATTATTATTATTATTATTATTATTATTATTATTATTATTATTATATTATTATTATTATTATTATTATTATTATTATTATTATTATTATTATTATTTATTATTATTATTATTATTATTATTATTATTATTATTATTATTATTATTATTATTATTATTATATTATTATTATTATTATTATTATTATATTATTATTATTATTATTATTATTATTATTATTATTATTAGGTCCAGATCTCTGGAACTTGAGCTACGACGGAATCCTCCGAATCGAAATGCCAGATGATACACACCTGGTGGGGTATGCAGATGACATTGCAGCTGTAATAAACGGCTCGCAACACCGAAGAGGCCAGGAGAAAATTAAACCAGGTTATGCTAAGGACAAGGGAATGGTTGGAGGCTCACGGACTCCAACTCGCCGCCGAAAAGACGGAGGTGATACTGCTTACAAAGCGCCACATACCATTAGAACTGGAGCTGCCAGTATGCGACAGCATACTTACAACAAAGAAGGTAGTCAAGTACCTCGGCGTAAGAATTGACCCAAAACTGACATTTTGGGCTCAATTACAACACGCAGCAACAAAAGCAGCCAAGATAACTGGCATGCTAAGTAAGCTCATGGCAAACATCGGTGGACCAAGGCAAAGTAAAAGGAAACTTCTTATGGCGACAACAAACTCGATACTGCTCTACGGCAGCGAGATATGGGGCAGGAACGCTAGAGGCGAAATGTCGACAAAAGACGCTATTGTCAGTGCAACGAACTGCTGCGCTCAGAGTTGCATGTGCGTACCGCACAGTCTCCGAAGCGGCTGTGCTAGTAATAAGTGGGGGTTATCCCCATTGATCTACTAGCCAGCGAACGAAAGATGGTCTGGGAGGCAAAAAAGGAGGGAAACCAGGCCATAAGCCCTGCAAGCCGCAAGGCAGGAAACCCTCTCCAAGTGGCAGGACAGATATCACTTGGAAGTCAGCGGCAGGTGGACAAAAAGACTGATCCCTTGCATAAAAAGATGGTTCGAGAGAGACTTTGGCGAGGTAAATTATTACCTCACTCAGTTTTTATCGGGCCATGGATACTTCCAGAAATATCTACACCGTATGGGCAAAACAGAACACCCTTTCTGTATATATGGAGACGCTGATGAAGATGACGCAGAGCACACCTTCTTCAACTGCAGTCGATGGGACAACGAACGCGCATCCTTACAGGAATCAGTCGGCCAGTGCTCCGCTGACAACGTGATCGAAAGGATGCTGCAGAGCGAAGAAAACTGGAAGGCAGTTGCAGGTTTTGCTGAGGACATTCTCAGGAAAAAGAAGTGGGGCCTGGACGCAGGCATGTGATTTGAGACAGGTCATGGCCCCTACCCCGAAGCAATGCTAACGCAGTCCCAGGGTAGGAGGCCTGGAGGCCTGAGGTTGTGGACTTTAGTGAATTAACACACTCTGAAGCTGCGACGGCAGTGAATAAGGTTAGCGAACTGCATGATCCTTGCGGTTCATTTACCACAACCTTCCCACGAAAAAAAAAAAAAAAAAAAAAAAAAAAAAATTATTATTATTATTATTATTATTATTATTATTATTATTATTATTATTATTATTATTATTATTATTATTATTATTATTATTATTATTATTATTATTATTATTATTATTATTATTATTATTATTATTATTATTATTATTATTATTATTATTATTATTATTATTATTATAAAAATTA